>JAPDPM010000019.1:5472500-5860000 GCA_032173925.1 Heritiera fomes
CTGCCTATAAAAGGATGTTTTCTAAAACAAAGCCGCACAGAAAAAAAACAGAACAAAAATTATTCTTTTAATCGAAGCTAGCAAATCGATTATAAGAATAAAAAATGCTCTTTAAGGCTTCTGATCGTGAGACGCTCAAGAGTCGTGAGATCCGTTCGTGTGGATACCATAGAGGCAGGAATGAAAAGTTATTGCTTGTGACTCAACCAACGACAGAAATCAGAGAAAACGTTGGGTAAAATCTCGAAACCCTAATCAGGCAACTCTCCGAATCGATCCTGGTGGAGGTCGAATGATTTAAATTCCGCTGCATGTTTGTTTCGGTTTCCGTCACTTAGCTCCTTATATGGTTGAGCAAATTCCCGAGATGTACGGGTGATAATATATGTTAAAGGTCTCACCCCTAAAGACATAATGAGATTTGGTAAGAAAGGAAAGTTGAGTCTCTGATACATCGAACCTTTTGAGATCTTAGATCGCGTGGGAGATGTGGCATATCGTTTAACACTATCACCAGAGTTGTCAGGAGTGCATAACGTATTCTATGTCTCGATGTTGAGAAAGTACTATCCAGATCCCTCTCACGTAATTCGACATGAGCCATGGAAGATAAGAGAGGATATGAGTTACGTTGAGAGGCCAATACGGATCTTAGATAGAAAGGATAAGATATTGCGATCTAAGACGATTCCTTTAGTTAAGGTGCTCTGGTAGTATCGCATTGAGGATGAGGCTACTTGGGAGTTAGATAGTGTCACGACCTGAAGGCCGTGACGGTGCCTCTTACTTATACGGATGCGTAGAAATTAGGGCTAATTTTTCGATTTCCTATATTTGTTTTGTCTAAGTGCAATGTAGTGAATTTTGTTTCGGGACGTTAACTCCCTCGCCTATTTTTATCACTTTACCCAGGTTATTTTCCTGCATAAAAATTACAAGAAATATCCAGCTCATGCTTCCCAGAATAGCAGTTGATTATATTGTAGCATTTCTATGACCAAGTTCATTTCCAATTTATGACATTGTATCTTACGGTTAACATTTTCTTACTTGGTCACTTATTCATGCTATTCAATTCATATTCATACTCATGCAAAATCGGCATTTCATACTTCATCATTGTTAGTCTAGATGCTATTCTCTATATCAGATTACATCCCATCTAAGTACTGAATCAAAAACAGCCTGAATTGGTAATAGATACAAAAGGACAGTGTGTATACCAAATGTTCACAAAAAATCTCTTTGGAGAGTTGGGACTATATTTCAGGATTGGGACTATTCGGAAGGCTCCGAAATACTCCCCCAACTTCGTGCTCAATCTGAAAAATTTAAATAGCGTTTAATGAGCAAGGCTTGGTAAGTCATTTATATAAGTGCAGAGTTAGAATTATACTATTCTATATGCCGTGCATAATGTCATGTGAGGAGAATTCATTATTAATCGTTTTCTTATTCATCATGCAACGTTTACATGTTATACTTTCCAACTCAACCCAACTATGCTTCAACATGTCATGAGATGTCTAGGTCTTAAAATCATAATATGATCTTGAATATGTAATTATGAATGAAGTAGTTACAATCATAAAACATATACTACATGTTCTTTTCAACAAGTTCAAGACATGTGAAATATCAATACATTTCATGTGTTCTTTTAAGACATGCTTAAAATTGCAAGCTTTTACATTTCATGTCAAATATACTTTTTGAAGTATATTTCATATCACATATACTTTTTGAAATACATTTCATATCACATATGCTTTTTGAGGTACATTTCATATCACATATACTTTTTGAAGTATATTTCATATCATATATACTTTTTGAAGCATATTTCATGTCACATATACTTTTTGAAGCATATTTCATATCACATATACTTTTTGAAGCATATTTCATATGCTATAAATCCATATCGAGTTTAGAGTTCATTTTCGTTTTAAAGCCATACTCTAAACTTCATTTCGTATCATTTAAGACTAGGCTAGATCCCTATCTCTCTATCAATAAAGACTTAGTTCACTGTAGCTAGCAGTGAAGAATCATATCATCGTCCCCTGGAAACCACTAGGGCGCTATCTATGGCCATAGACCTCATTTCTCTCAGCCCCACTGATCAGGCGAGACTAAGACCTGTCCACGACTATTGTCGGACAAGCATCTATGCCTAATGAGTAATCTTCAATTAGGTGGCTTCCATTATGCTTTATTGAATTTAATTCTCTTAGGGTGCCTATAGTCTCATAAAGCATTCAATCTTTCTTATGAAAATAGTTTAATGTACGTAATACTTTTCTTAAGATCATTTACATATATATATATATATATATACGTACCTATGTGAAAAACTATAATTTCATTCTTTTCAAAGCCATTCAAGCATCCAAAGTATTCTTATAAACATGATAAGAATATATCATTCCGATTTTTCATGTAGTAATAAGTCATGCTTGATGGCAATAACATTCAAGGAAGTGAAATAAAGACCGTAAAATGACATGCTCATGAATTGCATGAATGTTTATCATTTCATCTCATAATATCTATGAACCTATACCATATCAATTCACTTTTGATCAATGTCTCTCACTTTGGTACTTTATCAAGTCGAATATCATACCTACATTTCATTTCGTTATATTCAATCTCTAGGTATTCAATTCATTCTATTGTAAGATTCAATCCTATACAGGATAATCCTACTTCTACGTTATATAAACGTCCTACCTAGTGCGAACTTAGCTTGATCTTGTCCCGTGGTTAGCTAGACCGTGTCCAGTTAGACCGTATCCGTCGTCCTCTTGGCACACTACACATTCACAATGAAATTTCGACTTAATAAAGTCTAGCTCAAGTTTTCAATACGCTTATGTAAATTTAAACTCCAACATAATATGTCTATATATACATATATATATACACATATATACACACACACACACACACACACATATATATATACTCTTAACACCATATACTTCAAGTCTTTACATCACATTCTCTCATTTTTCCTACATCTTTATATATGTACTATACATACATATATTTATCCATTTCCTTGTTTTCAAGCAAATAATATATATATATATATATGTATATATATACATATATATTTTTAACACTCATCATCATCATCATCATCATCATCAGAGCCTTTATCCCAATAGATTGGGGTAGTCTATATGAACCAATATCTAAAATCACGTTAGATCGTCCATATGTATTCTCTGCCTCCATAGATTCTGATTCAAGGCCATTTGCTCATCTAATTCTAAAACCTCCATGTCTTTCCAAACTACTTCCTTCCAAGTCTTTTTCGGTCTTTCTCTAGTCTTAACCCTTCTCTCAACATCCATAACTTCTATTCTCCTAACTGGAGCATCTATAGGTCTACGTCTTACATGTCCAAACCAACGTAAACGATTTTCACACATTTTGTCTTTGATAGGTACCACTCCAATCATCTTACGAATATCATCATTTCTCATTCTATCCTTTCTTGTATATCCACATATCCACCGTAACATTCTCATTTCTGTTACACTCATCTTTTGTGTATGTAGCCTCTTAGTCGCCTAACATTCACTACCATATAACAATGTTGGTCTAACAACTATCCTATAAAACTTGCTTTTCAACCATGTAGGAATTCCTTTATCGCACAACACACCTGTAGCACTTCTCTACTTACTCCATCCAGCCTGGATCCTATAGGTCACATCACCATCAATCTCTCTATCCATCTGTACTATTGATCCCAAGTATCGAAAATGATCCCGCTTAGGTATCGCCACCCCATCTAACTTCACTACATCATGCTCTTCCAGTCGGTTAGTACTGAATTTACACTCCATGTATTCAGTCTTCACTCTACTTAGTTTAAATCCTTTTGATTCCAACGTTTGTCTCCATAATTCCAACTTTGTATTGATCTCCGCTCTAGTTTCCGCACATAGGACAATATCATCTGCAAACATTATACACCAAGGCACCTTATCTTGGATGGATTTTGTCAGTTCATCCATAACTACCGCAAACAAGAATGGACTCAACGCTGACCCTTGGTGTAATCCCACCGTGATAGGAAACTCACTTGTTTGCCCCCCACCTGTCCTCACATGTGTCCTTGCATCTCTATACATGTCCTTAATTAGTTTAATATATTTCAAAGGAACTCTTTTCTTCATTAAGGACCACCATAGTACCTTCCTAGGCACTTTATCATATGCTTTCTCCAAATCTATAAAGACCATATGGAGGTCTTTACCTATTACTCGAAAGCGCTCCATAAGTTGTCTAAGCAAATATATTGCCTCCATAGTTGATCGACCCGGCATAAAACCAAATTGATTCTCTGATATCTCTACATTCTTTCTTAATCTCTGTTCTATCACTCTTTCCCATAGTTTCATCGTGTGACTTATCAATTTTATGCCTCAGTAGTTGGCGCAACTTTGAATATCTCCCTTGTTCTTATATAAAGGTACTAAGACACTTTTCCTCCATTCCTCTGGCATTTTGTTAGTGTGCCAAATCTTATTAAATAGATTTGTCAACCACCTAACTCTTACATCTCCAAGGCATTTCCAAACTTCAATTGGGATGTCATCAGGTCCAACAGCTTTTCCATTCTTCATCATCTTTAGTGCCTCTTTTACCTCTGTCTCTTGTATTCTACGCATAAAGCACCGATTTAAATCCTTAAGAGGCACCGAAATATTATCCAAAACTTTATTTTGTCTGTCATTAAATAATTTGTTAAAATAATCTCGCCACCTGTCCTTAATGTTATTATCTTTAACGAGAGTTCTTTGATGCTCATCCTTAATACATTTCACGACTCCTAGGTCGCGATTCCTCCTTTCTCTTGCTCGTGCCAATCTGTATATCCTTTTCTCTCCCTCCTTTGTATTCAACTTGTCGTAAATCTCTTTCACAATCTTCGTCTTAGCTTCTGCCACAGCCTTCTTTGCCTCCTTTCTTGCTAACTTATATTCCGAAAAACTCTCTTCTGTATTGTTCTTCTTCAAAGCCTTGTAACGCTTTCGCTTAGTCTTTATAGTATCTTTTACTGCTGCAGTCCACCATGTTGTGTCCTTTCCTGTCGGCACTCTTCCATTTGATACTCCTAATGTCTCTTTTCCTACCTTCCAAATACATTTTGTCATCTTATTCCACATTACATTTGGGTTCTCTTTTGTTGTCCAAGCCTCTTTTTGAATCCAACTATCTCTATATATTGTATAACAATCTTCTTTTATCATCCACCATCTAATCCGTTCAATTCCTTTTTGTTGGTCCATCGATTTCGTCTATCTATCTTCATATCTAGAACTAGGAGTCTATGTTGCGCAGTAACACTCTCACCTGGGATAACCTTACAATCCAAACATCTATGTCTATCCCTACTCCTAGTTAAAAAGAAATCTATCTGACTTGCTCTTAGTCCACTTCTAAAGGTTATAAGATGAGAATCTCTCTTCTTAAACAATGTATTTGCTAGGATTAGATCATAAGATAAAGCAAAATTTAAGATAGCATATCCTCCCTTGTTTCTTACACCATAACTAAAACCCCCATGTACTCTCTCACAACCCTCTCTACTTGTACCTACATGTCCATTAAGATCACTGCCAATAAAAAGGTTTTCTCCTATGGGTACTTCTTGTACTAACTTATCTAAATCCTCCCAAAACTGTCATTTACTAGCCTCATCAAGTCCTATCTGGGGTGTATACATGCTAATGACATTCAACACCTCTTCTCTTAAAACTAGTTTAACCAAAATAATCCTATCCCCTTGTCTTTTAATCTGTACAACATCCTTATGGTACTCTATATCTATAATGATACCTACTCCATTTCGATCTCTATCTTTCCCTATGTGCCAAAGCTTATATTGCCAAGGTGCTATCTCTCTAGCCTTTTCCCCAACCCATTTTGTCTCTTGGAGACACAAGATGTTAACCCTCCTCCTACTCATAACCTCACAAATCTCAACTAACTTGCCACTAAGCGTACCTATATTCCAAGACCTTAACCTAAGCTTATGATTATGGACTAACTTCTTTACCCACCCTCGTCCATTGTGGTGTGGGAACCTTTGCCTATTTATCACCACATCCAGGCGTCGATGTGGCGCGTCACTTCCGGCCGACGACCTAGCAACCCTTGCCCACTTTTCATTACACCGAGGCTCCGATGCAGCGCATCGCCGTGTAGGGGACGCCCCAACGATGTTTTGATAGTGGTTTATTTCATGAGATTGGACTAGTTTTTAAGGCTGGTTGTCCAAACCTACCGCCACCCTCCTACTTTACCTGGGCTTGGGACCGGCTGCGTTAACTCACACAAGCGGAGTTATATTTTTAACACTAACATAATAAAATTCTTAAATCTATTTTTCTCATTTCCATATATAAAATATATTTCTTTTCTTGAAATTTCTTTTCCTTCCTTTTATTTCTTTTCATTTCCTTTTATTTCTCTTCTCTTTTTCCTTTTATTTCTTTTTCTTTTCTATTCTTTTACCTTGGTAATCTCGGCAACTTGTGAGGAAGCACCCACGGCAGCCCTTTCAGCACCACGTGAAGCAGCCCCAACCGTCTTCCAAAATGCTCTATTTTTCTGCTTCTCCGCCAGTCACCAAATCACAACCATCTAAAGCTTTCGTTCAACCCTAGAGACAGCCTTGAACCTTCAGGAAATTAACCTTGATTTCCAGCTGTGAGACCCGGTATTTTGTATATATTGTACATCTTCTTGTACATGATTGATAATTTGAATAAATTAAAGTATGGAATTAAATAAAGATTGAAGATGAGACTTTATTTTACATTATGGAAATTGAAATTTTAATTGCAATATGGTGCAGGTGAAGTAGAATGAAAATCTAAAATTTTAAGATGGAAATTTGATTGTTGGAATCATTGGCTTAATAGCAATCAAAGATATAAAGAAAAGATGAATTAAATGTGTACTCATGTAAAGCTATTTTATTGGATGGAATGTAAAAGAGAAGAGGAGAAACTAAGTTGCCATTCACGCCAACAACAAAATCTGCACTTGGATTGCATTCGGTTGGAAGAAAATTATAAGTAGAAATGGTGTCTAAGAAATAAAGAAATCAAGAATACTTGATATTAGAATTTTATTGGTCAAAACAAAGTAAAGAAAGAGGGAAGAAGAAGGACAAACCGAATGTGCAAGATGATCCACGCCAACTTTTTTGTTGGATACGTTTTATCCTGCTTTTAAAGACTGTTAGTAGAAGGCTTTTATGAGCAGAAAACTAAAGGAAACATGAGTTAACAAGATAGTATAAAAGAGGTACTAGATAAGGGAGATTATTGGCTGGAATTAACCAAGGAAAAGAAGAGAAAGAAATCAATTAAGGCTGATCGGTCAACACGCCAGCTTGTTGTTTTAATTGCAAACTTTGTAGCTTTTGTAAAGGCTGCCGAGATCATCAATTCATGGTAAAAGAATTATGAAAAGAAACATGAAAAATAATATATTAAGTGGCTGGAAATTTTGGCTGAAGTAGAAAGACAAAAACAAAAGAAAAAAAAAAGTGATAAAAATCGTGTCAAAGGAGACTTCTCTACGCCACTTTATGCTGCATTCTCTTCATGCATTAAATGGATTTTAATGCAATGAATGATGAAGAAATACTATAAAATGATAGGTGGATTTGTAATATTAGTTAAAAAGGATAAAGAGAAGAATAAGAAGTAAGAAAGCCTCGGTAAAACCTTCTTCACCACCGAAAATATATTAACTACGAGAACCATTTTCTTCTCTGTTCTGCTTCTTTACTTCGGTTCACTTAAGAAAAGAATTCAACAATCTCATAAATTAGAAACCTAAACACTTAAGCTCCACCCTTAAACCTTAGTTAAAGCTTGGAATTCATCAAGGAGAAATCAAAAGGGGCTGGCGTAGAAGAGAAACAAAACAGAATACAAATTCTGTTTTAGAAATACAAATTAACCAAGGTGAGATTTGATGATTTCTTAAGATTTATTGATATTAATCTATGATTTCAAGTATGAGAAGCATGATTATAGTCTTGCTTTTGATTTATTCTTGTTGAATCATAGAAATAGAATGAATTCATGTTTTGAGATAGATGAAGAATAAGATGGAAATTGAGCTGGAATTTTAGTTTAATGATGTAAATTAACTATAGGAAAATTAGATAGAGGAAGAATTTAGAAATTTGGAGTATGATGAAAAGAAGATTTTGGTTAAGGAGGAGATTTCGGTTGAATAAAGAAAGAAAGAAGCATTTAAAAGCTTCATACAAGAGAATAAGAAAATGATGTTCACGTAGAGAAGCAATAAATTGCAAAATGAGGAAATAGATACCATGTTGAAAAGTCAACAATAATGGCCATGAGAGGTTCGGCCATGACCATTTGAGACTCCATGATAGGCTGAAAATTGAGTATCTTAGTAGAGAATAATTGTAGAAATTAAAAGGAAATTTTCGGTGAAATCAAAACCGAGAAAGAAACTAGAATAAATAAATTAGTTATAACACCGGTATAATTATACTGGTTGTAATTATTTTATGGCATTAGAGGCTGCATTAAATGAATGTTAGTAGTTTAAAAATAAGAAGAAAATTATTAATAATTTTCGATAAAATTATTTTGCAGACCGAGTAGACGGATTTCGGTTAGCATTATCGGGACGATCGTCTGCATAAGACTGGTAAGGGGGAAGTGTGTGAGTTGTAGGGATATGATGATATGCATGTTTTAACAAGTTAAATCTTGTGAAATTAATGGAAGTATGAATTATTTTAAAACATGCATAAATTGGAGATAAGTCGACTGGTTTATAACTGTAATTATATGCATGAGGTTAAGAATCCATAGCTATTATGCTGTCGGAATCTTTCTAATAACTATTCTAAAATATTATAAATATTTTAGAAATATGTAATTGATTTAAATGAGAATTTTAAAGATAAATTCCATAACTTTTCCATAAGATGGGATTTATGAGAAAATATGAAGTATTTAAATATTCATGTTTTATATATTTATTTAAGTGAGAATTTGAATTATGTTATATTATATTAAATATTCATAATTGAATATTTATGTGTTTTCTCACTTTAGCATGAATATTTATTGATTGAATTACAGTGTACAAAAATGAGAATAATACCTTTTTGGAAGTATTATTTATTTAAATGATTTAATTTCATAAATGCGTTTCCCTTAAAGGTATTTTGAGATATAAATTTGATTTTGAGACTTTAGGCCCCGAGATTCATGCTTTACTATTATACTGTACTGTTCACGTGGCTGATAGACCCGCCAAGTCATCAGCAGTCCCGGTGTCTCCTGGCAAGTGTACACCGAGGACGCCCATAGACTATGGCCATAGATCTAAACTGTTTACTGTTACTGTGTTCCTTCGGGAATGATTATAGCATGACATGATTTAGGGTGATGCCTAGTCTCAACCTACTGTTACTGAATATTGTTTACTGAATACTGTTTACTGTACACTGTTTACTAAATACTGTTTACTGAAATACTGTTAACTGCATCTACTGATTTACTACTGTACTGGCATGTGTTTTTATATGGTACTGATGTGAAAGGAAATAAAAGGTTTCTTTCATTTATTTTCAAGAAAAAAATAAATATTAAATTTATGCTATAAGAGATTTTATCGTTTTATAGCATATAGATTCATTATATCGAGCAGCATACAACTCCTTTACTGAGCACGTGGTTCGCTCACCCCTTCAATTTCACTCCACAGGCATTGATCTGGATTAAGAGACGTACCATCCGAGGTATTGGCTGCTAGTTCGGTTACCCGAGACAGCAGACTTTAGACATCGGAGGTATATTATTTCCTTTTATATATTCAGAAAATTTGTACAGTACTACTTTAAGAAAAATAAAAATACAGGGAATGTACTCTGATATACAATAAATGAAATATTCATGTTTCGAAAATTACACTGTGAATAGAAGTACTATTTAGTACGGTAATTATTATTTCACTGTAAACATCACGGACAGCCCAACCGGTAAAATAGTAGAAATTATGAGTAAATAAAGTGTAAAAATGTACACTCAGACCGTTACACCAGCCCTCTCTCCTTCCTTAATCTCCTTCTTAAACCTAGCTTCTTTTTCTTTATTTTCAGCTCACAACATTAGTTAGACCAGCCCTCGTTAATTACCTAGCAAGGTGCTACACGAGGGAAGTAAGAGGAAGGCACGATGGGAGGCAGAAGAGTTTCAGACAGTGAACAGGAAATGGGAGAAAGAAAATGGGAGAAAGAAAATGGGAGAAAGAAATGGCTGAGCATTTTTTTTTTTGCTTTTAGGTTTTCTTTATTTTTTTTCTTTTAGTTTATCTTATTACAAGTTTAGGTAATAGGCTGCCATTCGGCAGAACACTTTGGATTTGGGTGGGATTTTTCCCACCAAATCCGGCCATTCAATTATTTTTTTATAATATAATATATATTTGTTTCACTTTACTTTTGTTTTATTATATTATATGATTTATTTATGTATTCATGTATTTCTTTATTATATATATATACACTTTGTGTTTTATTTATTCATTTCTTTATTATTATTAATATCTTGTATATGTGTATAACATATTTTAATTTTAAGGTATCTTTCTTTTATATCTTATACACATATTCTATACATGTATATATATACATGTCTTATATATATATATATTCTTGTTCTTATAAATATGTTTAGTGTCTATATTCGTATATTCCCGAATATGTATACGTATATGCATATATATATATTTTAATTTCATGCATGTACTTTGCAATGATGCATGTACATATACACACTTATCTTGTATATATATCTATTTTACTTCCTTTGATCATATATATATATATATATATGCGTGTGTATATGTGTATATATATATATTTCATTTTATTATTCGCATTTAATCTTGGATACTTGACTTCTATGAACACATACTATAATCTTATACTTGAAATCTCATAAATACATTATCTCTTTGTGTCACTAAAGTACATAAGAATACATATTTAGCTAGGAAAATTTCGGTTCTCACAGATAGCCTTATGCGTGAGAGGTATCCAGAGCTCTTTCAGTGATAGGTCCGAGTGAAATTTGGAGGACCAAATTTCTTAAGGTGGGGAGAAAATGTGAGACCCAATTTTATAACACTGTACACTATACTTTATAAATCCTTGATAGTGGAATAAATTATTTAGTGGAATTAAATAAATATTGAATATGAATTTCCACTCTCAAATTGGAATTATTGGATTTATAAACTATAATATGGTGTATAAAAGTGAAAATGAATATTAAAGAATGAATTGGAAACATTGAATAAAGGAAGAAAACAAATTATAAAATTTTAGAATGGAAATGATATCTTTCTACAACAATATGTAAATAAATAATATTCAAATGGAGGAACGTTTCCATTTAGAAACATGGTTAATTTCCATTGGTTTGAACACACCTAAAAGGGTGAACAAAGTCAACAATTGGGCAGCTAAGAAAATTTGACATTCACGTCATTCTTGCTGCTGTCATGTCGTGTGGTTTCATTCATTTGGAGGCAATAGAAATGCCAAATTTTATGGTGCAAAAAGGAAATATAAAGGAAGTAAGGTTTAAAATTACATGTGACTAATTTTTATTGGTTAAAGCATATAAAAAAAAGAGGTAACCAGTCAAAACCGAACAGCAAAAGAAGGCAGTAGAAAAAAGAGCCTCTGAACATTGGTGTGCTGTTCGGTTCAAGCAGCAAAAAGAAATTCTTAAAGGCAAATTTTATGACATAAAATACAAAAGAAAAGAGAACTTAAAGATGAAAATGAGGTAAATTATCATTGGCTGAAGTCTTCAAAAAGGAGAAGCAAAACATGGTCAAACCGAACAACTAAGAACCCTCCCAATTGTTCCTTTGCTGCAGTTTTTCTTCACCAATTTAATGCTTATAAGACATAAAAATGATGAGAAAATAGATAAGTAAGAAAGGTGGCAACTTCCTATTGGTCATCTTGAATAAATAGGAGAATAAAAGAAACAAAAACTTCAGCAAAATTTGATCCTCATAACCGAGTTCCTGCTGTTCTACGAGAAGTTTGTTTTGGCTTCATTCTGTGCTCTGTTTTGCATTCAGATTATTCAAGGAAAAATTCAACAAATTTTCATACCTTTGACAGCTAATCACTTAACCTTCACCATCAACCCTTTCTCTATCATTTAAATCATCAAAGAAACAAGCAAAGAGGCTGACTTGAGGCAAAACACATTTTGTTTTGAGAGAGATCATTCGATCAAGGTAAGCAAATTAAATTCTCATGGTTTTCTTAATGTTCAATGGTATATTTTTATGTTTTATATCACAATAAACATGGTCATAGGATTGTTTTTAATTAAATCCTATTAGAAGATGGAATTAGAACAAATTTAGATCTTGATATAGATGTGAACAAGCATGAAATCTTGACTGGAAGTTGTATGAGCATGATGAGAAATGATTAATAGAATATAAAGAAAATGAATAGAAAGCTTGGAAAGTTGAGATGGTGAAAGAACCAAAATTTGGTCATGGAAGAGGAGGGTTCGGTTTGGCATGAAAGAATAAGGAAAAGCTATGGTTCATGCATGAAAATTAGAGGGAAAGGCTTACGTGGACTAAAACTCACCAAGTGGAAACAATGAATTGAGAAAAAAAAGATGAAAATCATGAAAATGGCCAAAGAGAAGGTCCGGCCATGACTTGGTTTAGGTATGAAAAATGCTGAAATTTTATGATTAAGGGTAGAAAATAATTACAGAAATTGAAAGAGAATTATTGGTGGAATTAGAATCGAAAAAGAAACTAAATTGAGGGAGTTGAGATTTGGTACCAGTATAAATTATACTGGTTGTGCATATATTATGACATTAGTGGCCGTATTTTATGAGTACTAGTGGCTTAAAAATTAAAAGGAAAAATATTAATACTTTTGATAAAATTATTTTGCAACCTGGGTTGACGGATTTCGGTTAGCGCAACTGGGACGATTGGCTTCATAAGACTGGTAAGGGGGAAGTGTGTGAGTGGTAGTGATATAATGAATTGCATATTTTCTTGAGCTAAATTTTATGAGAATATTGGAAGCATGATTTGGTTTGAAAACATGCAAAATTGTGGTTGATAAGCTGGTTTGTATATTGTGAATTGTGTGCAGGAGATTAAGAATTCGTAGTCGTTATGCTGGCGAAAAGTTTCCAAAAGTATTCTAAAATATTATAAAATATTTTATATGCATGAAATGATTTAAATGGGAAATTTTGAATATAATTTCCGCCAATTTTCCATAAATTGGAAATTATGAGAAAGTTATAAAATTAAATGTTCATTTTTTATATTTTCATTTAAGTGAGAAATTAATTATGTTTTATATGATATTAAATATTCAAAATGAATATTTATTGTGTTCTCACTTAATAGATGAATATTTACCGACTAATTTACGGTATGTGAAAATTAGAAATAAATACCTTTCTGGAAATAATTATTTAAATAAATGATTTAATTCGTGGGATTCCCTTAAAGGTATTTTCATGGGAAAAGAAATGATTTTATACCTTTATGAAACTAAATACTGATCTTATTTATTTTATAAATTCCATAAAGGTAATGATATATGAAAATGTAAAAGCCTTATGGATAAACATGAAATATTTCAAATTATTTTAAATAAGATACATAAAGGCTATGGTACAGTTTTTATACTGTTTTGAGACTTAGGCCCCGAGATTCATGCTTACTACTATTACTGTTACTATCACTGTCAAGTGGCTGATTAACCCGCTAGTCATCAACGATCTCGGATGTCACTTGGCAAGTGTACACTGAGGACCCCCTATAGATCATGGCCATAGATCTCACTGTATATTATTATTGTGTCCCTTAGTCGACGATGATAGCATGATATGATGTAGGGTGATGCCTAGTCTCAGCTTACTGATTTTTGTTTACTAAAGGGATTACTGAATCCTGTTTTACTGTACTGCACTGTGAATTACTGTTTACTGAACTGAACTGAACCGTACTGAATACTGTTTACTGAACTGGACCATACTGAATACTGTTTACTGAACTAAACCGTACCGAAATATTGTTTTACTGAACTGTACTGCACTGGGAAATATAGTTTTACTGAACTATACGGTACTAAGAAATACTGATTACTGAACTGTACTATATTGAGAGATATTGTTTACTAAATTGTATCTTACTGATTACTATTTACTGAACTGTACTGACAGTCACTATTTATTGAAAAAGGATATTATGAAAATTATTTCTAATATAGAAATAATTACTGAACTGTTTATCCAACGATTTTGGATATTTACAAACTACGGTACTGAAAGTGACTGATTACTGTTTCTATAGTTTTATATCGATAGTTCACTGTACTGTTTGATTACTGAAATTGTCACGTGTTTTGAACTGTTACTGAAGTGGTGAAAATTAAATAATTTATTCCATTTAGATTTATGGAAAAATAAATATTTTTCATCATATAGATTTCATTATATCAAGCAACATACGACTCCTTTACTGAGCATGTGGTTCGCTCACCCCTTTAATTTCAAACTTTCCAGATTTAATCGCAAGGATTATCTTGATGACTTTTTCGGATAAATATAGGTGCTAGTAGCCCACTGGGACAAAACATTTAAATTTTAAAGGTACAGTCACTTTTCTTTTATATTCAGACACTTGTATGCAGTACTACATTATTGTAAAATAGAAACAGGATATGTAAAGGGTATGGAATATTGTAAAAAAATTTTATATTCTAAATTTATTTAATAAATGTTCACAATTTATTACTGTTAATGATCAAGTGTTAAAGGCATCACAGACAGCCGAACCGTACATTATGTATAAAATATGTTAATTTACTGTATTATGGACTGTTACACCTATGTGCTAGAGTTTTTTGGAATTGTTATTCGCATGAGAATTTGACTTCCATATAGGGTAGCTGACTGCCCTAAAGGGGCAGCAAACTGCCCCAAGTGAAAATGGCTTCTGTTTTGAAAATACATTAGTGAACTCAACTTCCCATACTGGAAACTCAAAAAATATGTCCATTAGACATGTTTCTTCATTCCAAAAGTCATGGTTCTTCATTCAAATGATGTCAATCATGAAAAGTTGTTTTTAACACTGTTTTGAGTTTATAAATACTTCCACTTTCATGGAATTTAACACAATCTTTACGTGTCTTCTCTCTAAAATCAGATTCTCTTCTTGTGATAACCATAAATTTTTCCCTTTATTGGAAATTAGAAATATTGAAAATAAATATTGGAGAAATTAAATCAGAGGAAATAAATAAAATTTGCGGGAACGGGATATTGGTAAAAATCCCTAGAATTGAGGAAGTGAAAGAATCGGGAAATTGGTGTAAAGGAAATTAAATTAGAAGTGAAAATAAAAATAATAGAGAGGAAAAAGAATTAAATTGGATAAATTAAAAAATTCAAATTAAATAAGAAAAATGAGAAAATAATCGGATATTAAGAAATCCAATTAAATGAAATAAAATGTGTATATTATATATTTATATAATTAGATTATATAAATATATTTTGATATGTTTTTATATAATTACATATGTATGTATATGAATTTTAATATATGTTATAAAATGAAATATATACTATTTTGTTTTAAATAAACACATGTATATTTTTATATATACAATTATGTATATAAATAAATATATATATGAAATATATATTAATTTTAAGTAAAGTGTGAATACATATATGTATATATATTGTTAAAATAAAATATGTTTATATATATTGTTAATAATATAATTATATATATAATTATAAATATTATATATATAATAAATAAATAAATAAATAAAAATAAAAAAATAATAATAACAGAAGTGGGAATCAGGTTCCCCGATTCCCACATTTTCTCTTCTGTTAAGTAAAATAGAAGAGAAACGATGGAAGCCGAACGACGCCGGCTGAGCGAGAGGCTGAAGAGGAGGAGCTAAAGGCCGTCGCCGGTGAGGGAAGAAGAGAAAGAAAGTCGATCGGTGACGGGGAAGGACGGAAAGAAGCCAAATGCGGTGAAACGGAAAACGGAATCAATGGAAAACGAAAGAAATCCGAGAAGAAAAGAAAATGGCGGACGGCGGTGCCGATCGATCCAGGCACCGCCACTACCACCGAAGCTTCACCGGAGGAAGAGGAAGCCGATGGAGGCCACCGGAGGTGCAATGGACGGCGGAGGAACGCCGGCGAAGAGGAAGAAGAACCGAGGCAAAACCGCCTCGATCCGCCGCCGTGCCACCGATCCAGGACAAACAGAGGGCACCGGCAAGTTCGTCGTGCAGCCGGCCAGCTGAGGGACGCCTGAACCGCCGGAGAACTGGCCGCAGGCGAGGAACCGGCGAGGAAGGGCTCTGGACCGGTCTGAACCGGTCAGACCGGGAAAGGAAGAAGAAAAAAGAAAAGAGGAAAAAGGAAGAAAAAGAGGAAAAAGAGGAAAAAAGGAGAATTTCGGGAATTCGGAAAATTCCCGAAAATTCGACAACCCGGGATTTTACAAAATTCGGTAAAAAATTTCTCGGAGATTTAATTTTAGAAAAAGTTAAATAAATTATGAAAAATTCTAAAAATTAGAATTTTTATTTCCAGAAATTATTTTCAGCAATCGGGATAAGGAATCGGGAGAAATGGAGTGCGGGCGCGATCGATAAGCGGGATTCGCCGACCCGGAAAAAAGGTAAGGGATGCATGTGCAACACTGTAAGGATACTTAGTCTGCATAATTTAATTTGAAATATTTTATGCAATTATTTTATGAAAATTATTATGATGCATGATTTGCTGAAAATAATTTGGGAAGAAGTACTGGCTGAAAGATTTTAAACTATATTTTCCGTGCAGGAGATTAGCGAATCGGCAGCCGTTATGCTGCCGAAAATTTTAGAAAAACTTTATAAAATCATATTAAATGATTTTATTTCCAAATTTCGATAGTAAATCACGAAACATGAGGAAATTACTAAAATTTCATAAAACATGAATATAATGAGATGAAATTCTAAAATGTTCATGTATTTGAGAATGGTGATAATGAAACCACCGAAAATTCTCGGAATAGATAAATTACACGAATTACGAGACGGAAGATGAAGTGAAATATAGTGCGTATTCTTATGAATATTTTTATAAATATTCACTAAATGATTTTAACCCTTATGGTTTTAAATCATGGAATTATATATTTATATAAATTCCATAAAGGTGTATTTTATGATGAGAATTACGGTTTTGAGACCGGTTGGTATTCTTATCATGCTGATGCATGATATGTGATATGTTTAGTCCCGGTGGACATCTAATCAGTGATCCACCGAAGACAATATAGGTTATGGTCATAGATTTGACCGGTGTACTTCCTTACCCTCCGAGGTATACAGTATGATAAGATTGATGTCTATCTTAGACTCCATAAATGATAGGTAATATGTTTTCAAAAGGAAGAAATGATAATTCTAATATTCTTTCTATGGTCTCAAATGAAATATTAGATCATAAGTACTACATGAGATCTGATAAGACAATGGAAAAAAATACATATGGCATAAAGGCCAATCCGAGCAGAGACTCGATGATTGAACCGTGTGAGCCACCTCTAGAGTCCTTCGGGAACTAAGTGCTACACGTGTTCTGATGTTTCAGTACAGGCCATACCGAGCAGAGACTCGATGATTGAACCTTGGGAGCCACCTCTAGAGTCCTTCGGGAACTAAGTGCTACACGTGTTCTGATGTTGCAGTACAGGCCATACCGAGCAGAGACTCGATGATTGAACCGTGGGAGCCACCTCTAGAGTCCTTCGGGAACTAAGTGCTACACGTGTTCTGATGTTTCAGTATAGGCCATATCGAGCAGAGACTCGATGATTGAACCGTGGGAGCCACCTCTAGAGTCCTCCGGGAACTAAGTGCTACACGTGTTCTGATGTTTCAGGACAGGCCATACCGAGCAGAGACTCGATGATTGAACCGTGGGAGCCACCTCTAGAGTCCTTCGGGAACTAAGTGCTACACGTATTCTCATGTTTCAGTACAGGCCAGACCGAGCAGAGACTCGATAATTGAACCGTGGGAGCCACCTCTAGAGTCCTTCGGGAACTAAGTGCTACACGTGTTCCGATGTTAGTATGAGAAATCGTAGGATATTGTGATGATAAGTAAGTGATTGTGATTCGTGAATTCGACAAATGTCAAAGGATGAAATAGATCTTGTGCATATGACATATGATGTGTGTGATATATCGGATGAGTAAGGCACTGGGGTAGTAAATCCCTGGTTAACAGAGATTCAGGCACTCCCGGTCCTTACAATAAGTTCGTTTCTTTCACACTTAATCATACTATTAAAAAGAATGATGCTTGGTGAACTTAAGGAAGGAATGAAAGCAAGAATAAGTTTAAGACGTCTGGGTACATACGAAATGAGTTTTAAAGAAAAGAAAATGATGATGATTTAGCTAATATTCTTTTTAAAGAATATATAAATATTAGTTATTTTATTTAAATCCTTTATTTCGTGAAAGCATCATTTTGAAAAGAATACGAAAAGATTTTGGGATAAAAGGAAAAAAAAGGGATTTATTAATTCAAAATGAAATGAAAAATCTCTCTCTACAGTTGCTTCTAGGTTCCGGAACAAGTATGGTATTCTAAAATACCTACCTTACTCTAATCGGATCCCTAGCCGACTGTAGTATCCTTCCTACATGCGAGCCTAGAGCCCATAGGAAAAATGAAAAAGATTTTCAGCATATAGGATGCTGAGTATCAAGTGAGGCATATAATTCTCTTAATGAGCCGTGGTTTTGCTCACCCCTTAATTTTCAACATTTCAGGTTTTGATGAATGTGAGTTCAGTGGATTATGGATCCTGGTTGTACACGAAGGACAATGTGTCAAACCGACTGTTTATTGAGGTATGATCATTTATTCTCTGTATTTAGACATGTCAACAGTACTACTTATCTGATAAATTACGATAGGGGATGTGTATAATATAAACAATACATTGTAAAATTGTTTAACAGTCAGTACAAGTAAAGTATCACAGACAGCCCAACCGGTTAAGATGTGTATAAGAAGATGAAAAATGTGGTCACGGGTCGTGACAAATTTAATGGTATCAGAGCATTGGTTGGCTGATGTCTGTGGATACTTTGGAAAGAAAAGAGTTAAACATCCCCGGTAGTACTGTGTCGTCTGAATACATAGAGAAAATAAATGATTGTAAATGGGGTAAAATGATTTAAAGGGAGTGAGAAAGTATAAACTTAGAATGTTAAAGAAGAAAATAGGCTCAGAAATTTCCAAAAAAATTGGTGATTCTTCTAATCTATATGAAGGCCTGTTCGTTTAGGAACAGAAATGGACTTGGTGAGGGCCCCACCAGTACTTTTCTGTCCGAACCGAACTGAGACCTGAAAGTGATGGTATAAAATAAGGGAATAAAATATCATCATTAAATAGACTTTAAGATCACCGATTGAGGGTAATTTGAAGAGAGAAAATTTTTAGCAAAAAATGACCAAAATACCCCTACCCCTAAAATTTTACTGGCAGTCAAAATAGATCACCAGAAGTTGGAATTGATCGATTTGATAGAGAAATTAATGATATAAAGTTGAATTCCAAGCAAAATGATCCAATTATGGATTTTAGTGAATTTCTCTATCGAAATCGAATGAGATCTAAATTGCTAGTATAAGTATCAGAAAGGATACTATCAACTTAGAGATGATCAGTTCATTGATTTGAATGTATATTGAGGAGAAAGAAATAAATGTCGAAATGATGAAAATGCCCCTATGTTGGGCGATGTTCGGAACAGTGATAAAAACGAGTTGATTTGGAATCCATTGATAGTAATGGAATTACTAATGGCATAGAGGATGTCAGATGAATATCACGATCCTTATGACTGATTCCACTAACACTTAGATTACGGACGCGAATTGGGAATTTGTTTCCCGATAAAATCGTGCGTGAGGTGGATCCTGTGTGGATCCCAGTGGGTAGCCATCGCCTCACAGAGCGGACAGTACGGATGAGTGGCGTTGTCACAGCAATCGTTGTCGATGGGCCCAAAAAGGGGTTGCCATGGCCGGTTGGGCTGGTCCATCACAGTTGTGTACGGGCAGACGGCGAATGAGCCGAGGCCTTATATGATGCGATCCAAAGAGTGTAGTGGAATGTCATTAGATGATTGACCCGGCTATTGACTGTAGGGGTCGAAAAATTTAGAGTGTATTGAATGGGATTGTTAAATACTATGAAAAGTGAAATGATTACAAGAATTGACTGATGAGGTGAAAAGTACAGATAATGAAATACATACTGGTATGATTACTTATGGTTCTGTACGTTTTCATTACTTTGAGGTATCAAACAGATAATCGTACATAGAACCGACGTATCTTGGAATATGTGCTACAGAATGAGGTACTGTGTGGAGTACTGTGAATTAGAGGATAAGTATAAGAACAGTCAAGTGATAGAAAGAAGATGACAGCTAACCTAAGTTCTTCAGGACCACTGAGACAGAACTGTGATAGGCGACCCAATGGTGGGCGACCCGTAGTGGATCATGTGTTGTAAGATATAGACGAACTATCTCATCGCCGACTCACCAGTAAAGGTAAACCTGAGGCGAAAGGATCGCCTAGGGAATGCTCGTCGATGGTCGATATGAACGGGCGAGGCTCTTATAAGTATCTCAATGGTATCCCGAGTGTAAGGAACTAGGTACGTAAGGGTGCCAAGGTTCAAACCTCGTGGAGAATATACTCAAGGGAACTAAGCCTGAATTCAGTAAATGGAAATAGTTTTAGAGTGAATAACGTAATTGAAATGGGTAGCTGTGAAGTGTGTTGAGAACCATTGTATTTGATACAGCTTACCAGAATGAGATTCGCAACGCTGTAAAGCATGATTAGGTAATGAAATCAAGGTAGAGTAGGTATCAAAATGAATTGGAAATGGAATGTCTCTGCCTTGAAACTACACTGTGAAATGATGGGACACAATGATGAAGGTCCAAAATGATAAAAGAAGTGTGGTTAAAGAAGCTGTCGGATGAGAATCCCGATAAATTCCAAAGTAATATAGATTGAGGAATCAGGTTAATGTTGACTCGATTGTGGATATGAAATTTATTCTTAAACTTATATCGGAGAATATAGAAGAAATTCGACAAGCTTAAGAAAATGATTTTTGGAAAGTATTACGGATGATGAAATTCGCATTTATCGATGTAAAGGATGGAAATACAAATGACATGATTTGAGGATGAATTAAATGATGTACAAATTTTTTTTTTATTATACACTAAAGTTCTTATGAAGAACAAATAAATACCTATATGGAAGTGATGCCTTAGATATGATTTAATCGAAGATGTATAAGGAGCGTATAGGAGCAATCCTTGTAAAAGGCATCATCAGATGAAAAGTTGAAGAATGATGGTCACAAGATGATAAGAAAAGTATGATTAAAGAAAATATCAGTTTTGATTTCCAATAGAACTTCCAGAGTTATATAAATTAGAAGAATCGAGACAACATTGACTCGATTTTGAATATGAAGTTAAATTCTAAGTTTATATTGGAGGATGTAGAAAGAATCCGAAAAGCTTAAGAAAATAACTCTGAAAATTGTGTAAATAATGAAATTCACGTGTAAAGGTCTGGATGACGAAAATACAGATAATGAAAAATTGGGAATAATGAAATTGTCTGTATAAGTATAATTGAGAGAAATACAAATGATATTGAGTTGTAGATGAATTAAAAAGGATGTATTAATTTCCTATCATTGATAAAGTTCTGGTGAATAACAAGTATTCATCTACATGAAAACAGAAGCTTTATGGAGCTGATTAAAGACATGTGAGGAGTTAATAAGACTAGCCTCAATATAAAGAGTCCTTAGACAAAAGATTGAAGATTTGTATCCATAAGATGATGATTTGAACTCGGAGTGAATTTTACGAGTTCCTATTGAAGTTACAAGGGTAATGAGTTACCTTATGAAGTAGATAAGCCTAAAGAATGAGGCATCCTTACATGAGTAAATTGATGAAATATTGATAGAGTCTAAAGTATAAATGGAACATGAGCAGCATTGTGATATGATCCTTAAACTCTTAAAGGCTGTGGAATTATGCTAAGATTAGCAACTAAGAAATTTGGCTAGACAGTATCTCCTTTTGAGATATATGATCTCGAGACGACAGGATGACAGTGAACCTGTCTATGATATAAAGATAATGATTGAGATACGAAAGTAATGAGTCTAGCTAAATACTATTGTCAGCCTATGAAAGAGTGATGAGACTAGCTGCTCTATAGAGGAGATCTAATTAAAGAAATTAAAGTCGGTAGATGGATAGTGTAAAGAATAGATGGTATGCGAGATTTTAAAAGATCTTAGCTGTATAGTACCATACCAATCGAGAAAACCGACAGAAAGGATAAGAGTAAAAATATGAAAAATGAAACTGAAAGTGGAATAAGGAAATAAATCGCATGATGAGAAGGGAACATCAATATGAAACAGTTCTCGAAGTTAAGACTGAGAGTGAATTGTGTTGGTTATCACATAAATGTGGCAAGATGTAAAATCAAAGCCAGAATTGATAAGTGAAAGTAATGATACTCCAAGGAGTAAGATAATTGATATGTTTACTACCAGTATATAAATAAGAAATGTTTGTGCATATAACCATCTCGAAACGATAGAGATGGTGGAATTGTATAGATAATGTGGTGCTTAAATGGATAATTCGAGGATTCAATCACAGAATCTAAATTATGAAAAGAGATGTAAAGACCATACTACATGAAGAGAATATGGTAATCTCATGAATTATGATTGTAAAAGATGATCTATAGTAAAGTCGGCAAATGAGATGCAACCTTGGTGGAATAGGTGTGAAAATGAATATTGTGGACAATAAAGAGTCCAAAAGAGAAACGATGATATGGAAGTGATTAAATACTGATGATCTAAATAGAATCACTTTCCATTATCAGACATCTAGATCCTCTAGTGCCTTAGTCACAGTATAAGTGTTAAACGGTGTGAATGTGTATGTACAGTTCCAGTGAGCCTTACATGTGATGGGAGTCTCTGAGTTGCCATATGCTAATGAGAAATAGCAAAAGGCCTTGAGATCCCAAGTATATTGTTAGCGCCGCTCCATACTGATATATATTTATATATATGAGCGTGAGATGTAAACGCTCCATGATATTGAGAGAGCATGTGCATGAGATGTGAAAGCTACTGGGACACTTACATATAATTGATTGACATGAGTACATAATAGTACCAAAATATATCGACTCGGCACTAAGTGAGAAGAATGGATGATGAACAGCATAGATCAGCTGTAATATTAAAATATTATGTATGGCTCTTATATGAAAAGAGTAAAAGTGAATAACTCTCGATTTAAGAGAATGAAATTTCATGAGCATGGACATATATGATGAAAGACAGCATGTAGTGGTCAAAAGTACTATTGATGATGAAAGTGTACTGGTAGTATTATTTGGAGGATGAACTAAAGGTCAGAAGCCATAAGTATACAGCATGTACCACCTTTGGACTTAAGTTAAATTCGGAGGACTGAATTTCTTAAGGTGGGGAGGATGTGATAACCGTAAATTTTTCCCTTTATTGGAAATTAGAAATATTGAAAATAAATATTGGAGAAATTAAATCAGAGGTAATAAATAAAATTTGCAGGAACGGGATATTGGTAAAAATCCCGAGAATCGAGGAAGTGAAAGAATCGGGAAATTGGTGTAAAGGAAATTAAATTGGAAGTGAAAATAAAAATAATAGAGAGGAAAAAGAATTAAATTGGATAAATTAAAAAATCTAAATTAAATAAGAAAAATGAGAAAATAATTGGATATTAAGAAATCCAATTAAATGAAATAAAATGTGTATATTATATATTTATATAATTAGATTATATAAATATATTTTGATATGTTTTTATATAATTACATATGTATGTATATGAATTTTAATATATGTTATAAAATGAAATATATACTATTTTGTTTTAAATAAAAACATGTATATTTTTATATATACAATTATGTATATAAATAAATATATATATATGAAATATATATTAATTTTAAGTAAAGTGTGAATACATATATGTATATATATTGTTAAAATAAAATATGTTTATATATATTGTTAATAATATAATTATATATATAATTATAAATATTATATATAATAAATAAATAAATAAATAAATAAATAAAAATAAAAAAATAATAATAACAGAAGTGGGAATCAGGTTCCCCGATTCCCACATTTTCTCTTCTGTTAAGTAAAACAGAAGAGAAACGATGGAAGCCGGACGACGCCGGCTGAGCGAGAGGCGGAAGAGGAGGAGCTAGAGGCCGTCGCCGGTGAGGGAAGAAGAGAAAGAAAGTCGATCGGTGACGGGGAAGGACGGAAAGAAGCCAAATGCGGTGAAACGGAAAACGGAATCAACGGAAAACGAAAGAAATCCGAGAAGAAAAGAAAATGGCGAACGGCGGTGCCAGTCGATCCAGGCACCGCCACTACCACCGAAGCTTCACCGGAGGAAGATGAAGCCGATGGAGGCCACCGGAGGTGCAATGGACGGCGGAGGAACGCCGGCGAAGAGGAAGAAGAACCGAGGCAAAACCGCCTCGATCCGCCGCCGTGCCACCGATCCAAGGCAAACGGAGGGCACCGGCAAGTTCATCGTGCAGCCGGCTAGCTGAGGGACGCCTGAACCGCCGGCGAGGAACCGGCGAGGAAGGGCTCTGGACCGGTCTGACCGGGAAAGGAAGAAGAAAAAAAAAAAGAAAAAGAAAAGAAAAAGGAAAAAAGAAAAGGAAAAAGAAAAAGAAAAGAGAAAGGAAAGAAAAGAGGAAAAAGGAAGAAAAAGAGGAAAAAGAGGAAAAAAGGAGAATTTCAGGAATTCGGAAAATTCCCGAAAATTCGACAACTCGGGATTTTACAAAATTCGGTAAGAAATTTCTCGGAGATTTAATTTTAGAAAAAGTTAAATAAATTACGAAAAATTCTAAAAATTAGAATTTTTATTTCCAGAAATTATTTTCAGCAATCGGGATAAGGAATCGGGAGAAATGGAGTGCGGGCGCGATCGATAAGCGGAATTCGTCGACCCAGAAAAAAGGAAAGGGATGCATGTGCAGCATTGTAAGGATACTTAGTCTGCATAATTTAATTTGAAATATTTTATGCAATTATTTTATGAAAATTATTATGATGCATGATTTGCTGAAAATAATTTGGGAAGAAGTACTGGCTGAAAGATTTTAAACTGTATTTTCCGTGCAGGAGGTTAGCGAATCGGCAGCCGTTATGCTGTCGAAAATTTTAGAAAAACTTTATAAAATCATATTAAATGATTTTATTTCCGAATTTCGATAGTAAATCACGAAACATGAGGAAATTACTAAAATTTCATAAAACATGAATATAATGAGATGAAATTCTAAAATGTTCATGTATTTGAGAATGGTGATAATGAAACCACCGAAAATTCTCGGAATAGATAAATTACACGAATTACGAGACGAAAGATGAAGTGAAATATAGTGCGTATTCTTATAAATATTTTTATAAATATTCACTAAAGGATTTTGACCCTTATGGTTTTAAATCATGGAATTATATATTTATATAAATTCCATAAAGGTGTATTTTATGATGAGAATTACGGTTTTGAGACTGGTTGGTATTCTTATCATGCTGATGCATGATATGTGATATGTTTAGTCCCGGTGGACATCTAATCAGTGATCCACCAAAGACAATATAGGTTATGGTCATAGATTTGACCGGTGTACTTTCTTACCCTCCGAGGTATACAGTATGATAAGATTGATGTCTATCTTAGACTCCATAAATGATAAGTAATATGTTTTCAAAAGGAAGAAATGATAATTCTAATATTCTTTCTATGGTCTCAAATGAAATATTAGATCATAAGTACTACATGAGATCTGATAAGACAGTGGAAAAAAATACATATGGCATAAAGGCCAATCCGAGCAGAGACTCGATGATTGAACCGTGGGAGCCACCTCTAGAGTCCTTCGGGAACTAAGTGCTACACGTGTTCTGATGTTTCAGTACAGGCCATACCGAGCAGAGACTCGATGATTGAACCGTGGGAGCCACCTCTAGAGTCCTTCGGGAACTAAGTGCTACACGTGTTCTGATGTTTCAGTGCAGGCCATACCGAGCAGAGACTCGATGATTGAACCGTGGGAGCCACCTCTAGAGTCCTTCGGGAACTAAGTGCTACACGTGTTCTGATGTTTCAGTACAGGCCAGACCGAGCAGAGACTCGATGATTGAACCGTGGGAGCCACCTCTAGAGTCCTTCGGGAACTAAGTGCTACACGTGTTCCGATGTTAGTATGAGAAATCGTAGGATATTGTGATGATAAGTAAGTGATTGTGATTCGTTAATTCGACAAATGTCAAAGGATGAAATAGATCTTGTGCATATGACATATGATGTGTGTGATATATCGGATGAGTAAGGCACTGGGGTGGTAAATTCCTGGTTAACAGAGATTCAAGCACTCCCGGTCCTTACAATAAGTTAATTTCTTTCACACTTAATCATAGTAATAAAAAGAATGATGCTTGGTGAACTTAAGGAAGGAATGAAAGCAAGAATAAGTTTAAGACGTCTGGGTACATACGAAATGAGTTTTAAAGAAAAGAAAATGATGATGATTTAGCTAATATTCTTTTTAAAGAATATATAAATATTAGTTATTTTATTTAAATCCTTTATTTCGTGAAAGCATCATTTTGAAAAGAATATGAAAAGATTTTGGGATAAAAGGAAAAAAAAAGGGATTTATTAATTCAAAATGAAATGAAAAATATCTCTCTACAGTTGCTTCTAGGTTCCGGAACAAGTATGGTATTCTAAAATACCTACCTTACTCTAATCGGATACCTAGCCGACTGTAGTATCCTTCCTACATGCGAGCCTAGAGCCCATAGGAAAAATGAAAAAGATTTTCAGCATATAGGAAGCTGAGTATCAAGTGAGGCATATAATTCTCTTACTGAGCCGTGGTTTTGCTCACCCCTTAATTTTCAACATTTCAGGTTTTGATGAATGTGAGTTCAGTGGATTATGGATCCTGGCCGTACACGAAGGACAATGTGTCAGACCGACTGTTTATTGAGGTATGATCATTTATTCTCTGTATTTAGACATGTCAACAGTACTACTTATCTGATAAATTACGATAGGGGATGTGTATAATATAAACAATACATTGTAAAATTGTTTAACAGTCAGTACAAGTGAAGTATCACAGACAGCCCAACCGGTTAAGATGTGTATAAGAAGATGAAAAATGTGGTCACGGGTCGTGACACTTCTTACGCATTTCATTTCTTTGGTTTTGGTTCAATTGAGTTCTAAAGAGAAACTCACAATGCAATTGATTTTCTCTTGGAGTAGACATTATATTTTGGGAACAACGTTTCCTAAATCATTTGCTCCAGTGTAGGGAAACCACTGTGCTTAAGATAGCTTCTTGGAAGTGCCTTGCCTACCAAAAGTTTCTTCTTCAACCTGTTTACAACAGTACACCATCCACACTAAGGAGATTTTCAATACAACAATTTAAGAACAATAGTATTTCAAGATGGCGACTCTTGCATTTAAGCCTCATGTTTATGAAGTGGAGAAACTAGAAAGGTTCAATGGCCTAAATTACAAGAGGTAGAGCATGAAGATATACTATCAAGTCAATCTTTTGAAGGTTGCATATGTTCTTCATGAGTACTACCCCTAAGTAGAAAACAATAATGGACAGCTTACGACAAAATAACAAAAGTGGCTTGAAAATGACTACCTTTGTAGACTTTAAATCCTGCAAGCACTCAGCAACTCACTCTTCAATATGTTCTACATACACAACATAGCATTGGAGTTATGATGTGCAATTGAGAAGAGGTATGAAAATGAAGATGCTGGAAACAAGTCCTTCCTTTGAACAGGTATATGGACTTTAAAATGATAGACTCTAAACCTGTTATTGATCAAGCTAATGAATTGAATGATATTGCTATTAAATGCAATGACGCTAGAGAACCAATTTTTGAAACTTTCCAAGTGTCTACCATAATTGGTAAACTTTTTCCTTCTTGGAAAGATTATCAAAGGTATTTGAAACATAAGAAGAAGTTATTTACATTGGATGAATAGGTTAAGCATATCCATATTGAATGTACAGCCCCTTCGAGAGATGAAAAGGACAACAATGTGCATAACATTGAAGGTTGTAGTGAGAAAAAAACTCACCAGAACAAGAGGTAGAAAAACTCTTCAAAGAAGAATGAAAAGTTCAATAAGTTTGACAAGAACTTCGAAAGAAAAGTTCAATAAGTTTGACAAGAACTTCGAAAAAAAAAGGTCCTTGCTATATATGTGGAAAGAATGGCCACATTGCACAAGAATGTCGTTTCCGAAAAGGTAAGAAGCCAATCTTGTGACTGAAGATGATATGGTTGCAATGGTCACTGAAGTTCTCATGGTTGAATACCAAAAGGATTGGTGGATTGATTTTGGGGCAACTTGTCATGTCACTCCATTTATAGATGTCTTCAAGACATATTAAGAGATAAACAAAGAAAAATCAGTCTTCATGGGGAACTCTTCAACTTGCAAAATTGTTGGCAAATGGACAATCAAACTTGCTTTGACTTTCGAAAAGGTTTCAACCTTACAAGATGTTTAACCATGGGTTTAATTTCTGTGAAGAAACCTTAGGAAGAGTTTAATTT
Source organism: Heritiera fomes (assembly GCA_032173925.1). Taxonomy (NCBI): domain Eukaryota; kingdom Viridiplantae; phylum Streptophyta; class Magnoliopsida; order Malvales; family Malvaceae; genus Heritiera; species Heritiera fomes. The sequence continues at coordinate 5,501,494 of JAPDPM010000019.1, forward strand.
CTATGAAGAAACTTTATGACCATGGGTTTAAAGTTGTGCTTGATTCTCAAAAAGTGATCATTTCTAAGAAAGGATCATTTGTTGGGAAGAGATATGATAAAGACCATATGTATGTTCTCAATATCAATAAAAATACTTTTAGTTATGCTTATGTTGTTGATGTGAATGATTCTGATTGTTTGTGGCATTATAGACTAGGACATATTGGCATGAATGCATTAAATAGAATGTTATCTCATGATTTAATTCCTAAGTCTTCAACCATTTTAAGTACTAAAACCTGTGAGTGTTGTGCGTAAGAAAAATTTCAAAAACCCCTTTTATATCAGTTTTTAAAACTGATTCTTTGTTGAACTAGTACATATTGATTTATGTGATAATAGTGAAATTATTACTAAAGGTGGAAAAAGATATTTTGTTACTTTTATAGATGATTTTTCAAAATATATTTATGTTTATTTACTAAAAGCAAAAGATGAAGCGTTTGAAAATTTAAGATTTTCAAAGAAGAAATAGAAAACTTGACTACTAGGAAAATTAAGAGACTTAGATCCAATGGTGTCATGTTTTGTATAATTATCGATAATTTTATATTCATTTAGTTGGTTAGGTTGTCTGTGATGCCCTTACACCAACACATACCACAATAATCAGTTTCAAAACAAAAGTCTATTTAATTATTATTAATATTTACATAAATGAAATTGCATTCAATAACTTTCTGTAGTATTTACATCCCCTGTATATGTAATATACAAAAGTAGTACTGTACATAAACGTCTGAATATATAAAAGTAAAAATATACCTCCACAATCTAACAATTGTCGCATAAAGGTACCAAAGCGCAGCCATTCAGTGGAATAGTATATCACTGCAGATAATCTGTAAGGAAAGGAAAAGAGGGGGTGAGCTTAATGCCAGTAAGAAATTCATATGTAAGAACTGATACTATGAAATCTATATACATAAAATCAATTAATTCTTAACGATACACTAAAGGACATTTTAGGAAGAATACTATAGTCGGCTAGGCAATCAAATAGAGTATGGGAGGATACTTTGAAGTACCTTTCGTGTCCCGGTCCCTAGTTCTAACTACAGGGAATAAACTATGAAACAAATAAATAGTATAAAACCATTAAATAGTTTCATGCAGTCGTTCAGTTAATAAACGATATATAAAACAAATTATTTTATGCAATTCTATAAAGCAATTTCAGTATAAAAATTTAGTAAACAGATCACTAATACTTTAGCACCATGATATAAAGCAATGCTTCCAATACTTTCAATTATAATCAATATAAAATCCAATTCAGTAAAAACAGTATAGTAGAGACCAGACAACCTCCAATAAATATCATGCCATAACAGTATCCCAGGAATGGAGAAATAATAATAGTAAGACATATGACCATAGTCACAATATCTCCATAGTGTGCGTTGATCAGGTGACAGCTGGGACAGCAAATGATATGATCAATATCAATTAGCTAACATACAGTAACAGTAATAGTCAGTTAGCATGATGTACTCAAAGCTTCTATGAGGCCTAACAGTCTCAAAACAGTTTATAGGTAGTATAAATGTCTTTAAAAAAATAATTTTAGCAATTAAACCTTCGGTCAATCCATAAATATATATTTTGGAAACATAAGCAATTCAAAAATAAAATTCATAAAATATTTATAGCTTAATTTCTAATTTTAAAATATTCTATTTACGTATAAATAAGTTATAAAAACATTGAAGTACCTTCACGTACGCAAAAATTGATAATATGAATTTTTAAATATATAATTTCAGATATAAGTATGCATATGAGATTTCAATAAATATGATAAAAATTAACTTATTAAATCTTTCAGTTTTAGTGTTCAAAGATATCAAAATTAGAATTTTCGATAGTATAACGGCTATTTTTATCCTAGCATTCCTGCAATAAAAACACAATTTATAATACCAACAATAGTCCACAATTCCAAAGCAATTAATCTCAAAACAATTTCATAAAATCATTTTCAACCACAATATGCATTCACAGTATCCCTACGTCTTCCATTCTCATCCCATACCTCTCAGTTTCTACCAAAACAACTTATAGCACTACGCAACTTTACTCACTCCCGATTTGCAAGACATTATGTAAACACCATTATTTCACTATACTTCAATTATAATTAATTCTTCTCTCATTAAAATCTATCACATTGCCTATTGTTCCTACCAAACCAATCTAATTTACATCGGTGCTAAATTGCAACTATGCCTAAATCAACTCCTTTTTCGATTCCGATTGCACCGGCAGTCTTACCATAATTTATACAGTATCATGGCACCTAAAACACATCAAATTGAGCACCATTACTAAGTTCCCTTCTCTTGGCCGAAAGCTACATGGAAGAATTCACTATGTTTTTCAACAATTTAAGCTTTGTTTCATGCTTTGTCATTGTTCTTTATCCATTTTACACCATTTTCATGCATCAAAGCATCATGAATCATGTACATTACATCATGGCCGAAACCCTAAGAGAGCATTTGAGATGGTTTTAATTCAATCCATGGCCATAATCATGTTTAAACACCTTAATTACATCACTTACAAACATTACATCATAAGAAAAATCCCATCTCCCTTAGCTTGGTATGTGGCTGAATACAAGGGGAGTCCTAGCACTTTGATTTTGCCCACTTTACTACTAAATATTGGTATGGATTTGTAGAGCACAAGTTTCTGTACAAGTTTGCAGAAGAAACTTTTAGGTTTGAAGGTTGTTTAGTAGGTGTTTTGGAAGCTTTTCTCTTTTCTCTCTAAGTTGTCAATGGTGGAAATGATTTAAGGTTGAAGATGATGGGCTGGCCAACCATGAAGAAATGTGGAGAATTTTCTTTTTAAATTATCTTGCTTGCAAAGTAACCAAAATGCTCTTATACTTAATGATTTTGGACAATTTTGCCCTTAAATTTTCATAATTTTTTTAACTACTTAATTTAATTCCAAAATATTCTATTTTATCATTTAATATTAGTATTGAACTTATTCTAATGAATGGATGGGGTTTTATTAAGGTTTGACTGACTGTAATGGTGAAATTACCAAAATACCCCTATTGGGTCAATCGCGTAGATGTATTATTTTGCATATGATTTAGTCTATCTATTAACATGGCATAGAGCCTCATTACACTTAGATTATCATGCTTTAGTTATTTTGTCAAAAGTCAATTTGGTTTGACTAATATTTGCAAAAATTCATCCAACCTATGTCTTTAATTGTCATTTCTTAATTTGTTGGCACACCTTCCAAAAACAACTTAAATAAAGGATTTTGGGTTCTTACCATAAGTTTATTCCACTCTCTATGTTGTGTCCACCAAGTCTCCCGTCTATCCAGGCACTGTAGGGCATGTGGGCCAACCGTATTGTTCCCAGTTATACCTGCAAAATACATAGGAATTGTATAGTGGTGAGAAGTTTTACACGTGTAACAGTACTAGAATATGTGAATCCTCCCATCCTTAGGAAATTTGATCCTCCAAATTTGATCGGACTTAGCATTGGAATAGCTCTGGATACTTTTCTTTCATAAGACTTTCTAGTTCCAATGTCACCTCTTTCGTTGAATGGTATTGCCAGAGCACTTTTACTAGGGGAATTGTCTTAGATTGTAGCACCTTTTCCTTTTGATCCGAGATCCGAATTGGCTTTTATACGTAACTCATATCCTCCCTAATCTCCAACGGTTTGTATTGAATTACATGAGATGGATCTGGATGATACTTTCTTAATATCGATATGTGGAAGATATTATGCACTCCGGATAGTTCTGGTGGTAGTGCTAATCGATATGCTTCATCTCTGCCACGGTCTATAACCTCGAATGGCCCAATATATCAAGGACTCAATTTCTCTTTCTTTCCAAATCGCATGATGCCTTTGGAAGGTAAGACTTTCATGAAGACTGAATCTTCAATAGAAAACTCCAAAGGTCGGCGCCTATTATCAGCATAACTCTTTTGCCAATTTTATGCTGTCTTTAACGTATCACAGATGATCTGCACATCTTTGGAAGTCTTCTCAACCAAATAGGGAGCTAATATTTTTCGATCACCCACTTCTTCCTAACCGATTGGAGATCGGCACTGTCTCCCATAAAGAGCCTCATATGGTGCCATGCCGATACTAGAATGGTAGCTGTCATTATAGACGAATTCTACTAATGTTAAGTAGTTGTCCCAGGAGCCCTTGAAATCTAGTGCACACGCTCTCAACATATCCTTCAGCGTCTGAGTGGTGTGCTCGGACTGGCCGTCAGTCTGCGGATGGAAAGCGGTACTAAAATTCAATCGAGATCCCATTGCATCCTAAAATCACTCCCAGAAATGAGAGGTGAACCTGGAATCCCTATTAGAAGTGATGCTCCCTGGAACTCCATGGAGTCTAATAATTTCTCTAACATATAAATCGGCTAAGGCACCAAGAGTATCGGTAGATTTGATGGCAAGGAAGTGGGTGGACTTCTATCAATAATCACCCAGATTGCATCATGGTATCTTCGAGTCTTCGACAAACCCATGATGAAGTCCATAGTTATGTGCTCCCATTTCCATACTGGGATCGTTAGAGGCTGTAATAGTCCTGCAAGTTTCTGATGCTCTATCTTTACCTACTGACATGTGAGACATCTAGCAACAAACTCCGCGATGTCTCATTTCATCTTAGGCCACCAATGCACCTTCTGTAGATTATGATACATTTTATTACTCTGTGGATGTAGAGTGTACTGGGATGTATGAGCCTCTGTCAAAACCAAGTCCCTTAGCTGCCAATCCTCGGGAATACAGATTTTACCCCTGAACCTCAAAATACCATCAACACCAATCCTAAAATCAGACTGAGTACCCATTTGCACTTGACTAGCAATCTCTACACAATTTGCATCATCCCTTTGAACATTTATGATTCTATCCATCAAATCTGATTCAATTCGGAGACTAGCAGTGAAACCCATACCTTTTAGAGGAAACAACATTCAAGCTGAGGCTTAAAAACTACTTTAGCAGATCATAATCCCGAATCATCATGTATGAAACCATACTAATGTGCTTTTTGCTTAAGACATCTACCGCCACATTTGCTTTCCCTTGCTGGTATAAAATCTCGCAGTCGTAATCCTTTAATAGCTCCATCCATCTACGTTGTCTCATATTCGGTTTGTGCTACTAGAACAGATACTTGAGACTTTTATGATCATTGTATACATGGAATTTCTATCCATAGAGATAGTGCGGCCATATCTTCAATGCAAACACCATAACCGCCAATTCCAAGTCATGCGTGGGATAATTCTTCTCATGCTCCTTCAGCTGTTGAGAATCATAAATGATTACTTTCCCATTCTGCATGAGTACATAACCCAACCCAATGCGAAAACATCACTGTAAACTAAAAAATCCCCTAATCTGCTAGGAATGGTAAGAATGGGAGTTGTGGTCAGCCTTTGCTTCAATTCCTAAAAACTAAGCTCGTATGCATCTATCCACTCAAACTTAACATCCTTGCGTGTGAGATGCGTCAGTGGGGCAACTAATATTGAGAACCCCTTAACAAATTGACGATAATATCTAGCTAGACCCAAGAAACTCCATATCTTCATTATCGTCTTCAGTCTTTCCCACTACACAATGATTTCTATCTTAGATAGATCAACAGATACCCCATCTTTAGACACCACATGTCCCAAAAATGTGATGTGATCTAGCTAGAATTCACACTTACCGAACTTAGCATAAAGCTTCTGATCTCTGAGGGTCTGTAGAATAATATAGAGATGTTGCTCATGTTCCTCCAGTGACTTGGAATATACCAAGATGTCATCGACAAAGATAATGACAAATTTATCCAAGTATGGCTTAAACATCTCATTCATCAAGCTCACGAAAGCTGTAGGGGCATTAGTCAATCCAAAAGGCATTACCAGAAACTCATCATGACCATACTGAGTCCTGAATGTAGTTTTAGGGACATTAACTTCCCAAATCTTCAACTAATGATACCCAGATCAGAGATCAATCTTGGAAAACACCTGAGCACCCCTGAGTTAATCAAAGAGATCATCAATTCTGAGCAAGGGATATTTATTTTTGACGGTAACCTTATTAAGCAATTGGTAATCTATGCAAAGTCACAAGCTACCATCTTTCTTCTGGATAAAAAAAACTAGCACACCCTAAGGAGAGACACTGGGGTGAATAAAGCCCTTGTCCAATAACTCTTGGAGCTACTTCCTAAGCTCCTTAAACTCTACTAGTGCCATCCAGTATGGGAGTTTAGAAATAGGTTTTGTACTAGGTACCAAGTCAATAGTGAATTCGATCTCCCAATCTGGTGGTAATCCTGACAGTTCAGGAAACACATCGGGGAAATCCCTAACCACAAGAATCTCATGCAACTCCGGATGTTTCTTTTCTACATCCTCAACATATGCAATAAACCCTTCAATCACATCAACACACCACTCAAACAATTTAGTAATAAATATTTTACTTTCATTACTTATCTAACAATTTTACAGTATATCGTTTAGGATGAGAGAAGGTTATAAACTTAGTATAACAATCTAAACTAACATAGTTTGCAGCTAACCAATCTATTCCTAAAATTACATCAAAATCATACATGTTTAACAAAATCAGGCCAGCTATAGTTTCCTTCTCTCCTACTATTACTTTAAAGTTTCGATCTACAATATCAATCAATTGCGATTCTTTGAAAGGCATATTTATCTATAAAGTATAGCCCAAAGTTTCAAGTTCTACTGGTATTTTACTAGCACATGTAGGTGACATAAAAGAGTAAACAGGGTCAAAAAATGCAAGTGCAGTAATATCAAAAATATAGATATTACCCTTAATCACATCCGTAGAAGTATCAGCAACCTCTTAATCAATAACATACATCCTGTCCTGGGTCATAGCCTTCTTGCCCTTCTTCGCTGTTGTCGCCTTTCTAGGCTGTCATGTTGTAGCCTTCTCCGACTCTTTCGAAGGTGTTAGAACAGTAGATGATGCTGACTCTTTCAGCATCGGGCAATCCCTAACCATATGCCCTACCTATCCGCATTGAAAACATGCTCTAGTAAGCACATAACAGGGCCGGGTACCATGTGACCTCTCACAGTGAGCACACCGAGTCGCTGTACCCCTTAGAGTAGTGGTAATGCTAATAGTAGTAGTAGGCTTAGTTGTCTTCTCATCTACGATCTTAATGCCTGACATCTTAGCCTTCTTAGGCTGCCACCTATCCAATCGATCCTTGGAACTCCTCTTTGCCTTCTCCTTCCCCTTTATTTTACCTTAAGACCTAGTATCGACATGATTATAATCATCCTTACAAAGCTAAGCCTGGCGTACCTCCTCATCATATGTCCTGATATCAAAGGGGACTAACTGAGTCTAGATATAATGTGATAACCGCAAATTTTCTATTATTGGAAATTAATATTAAAGAAAATAGATAAAAGGAAATAAATAAATTAAAGTAAATAATAAAATTTATTTACGAGATGAGAATATCGTTGAAATTTTCGAAAAATAATGAAAGGAGGAATTTAATTTGGATAAATGGAAATCAAAATTAAATAGGAAATGAAAAGGAGAAATAAATTGGATATTTGGGAATCCAAAATTAAATAAAATAAGAATGCATATAAAAATATATTTATATAATTAGATTATATAAATATATTTACACATGTTTTTATATAAATACATATGTATGTATATGAATTTTAGTATATATTATAAAATGAAATATATACTATTTTGTCTTAAATAAATACATGTGTATATTTTTATATATACAATTATGTATATAAACAAATATATAAATATATATATATGAAATATATATATAGTATTTTAAACTAAATTGTATAGATATATATATATATAAATGATTTAAATATATAACATCATATATATATACACATATATACATATATGTGATATTTAATAATATATATATAATTATATAGATATAATTATATATATTAAAGAAATAAAATAATTATACAAAAAAAAGAAAAGAGAAGAAGGAAACAGAAACGGGAAAAATGGAATCCCGTTTCTGTCGAAAGCAGAGGAGAGGTCGGCCACCGTTAGCCAGCCGACCGACGAAAAAAGAAGAGGAGCGAAGCCGCTGGCGACGTGAGGAAGGTGAGCCGGCGATGAAAAACAGAAACGAAAGCAGAAACGGAAAATCGAAGGAAGGAAATCCGGCAGAAACTGAGAAGAAAAAGAAAAAATGGGAACCGGCGGTACCGGCAGAATTGGTTGCCGCCACTACCACCGAAGCTTCGTCGGAGGAAGAGTAAGACGTTGGAGGCCACGGTTGAGGCGGAGAACGGAGGAGGAAGGCCAGCGAAGAGCGGAAGAAACCGAAGGAAAATCGACTCGATCCGCCGTCGTGCCGCCGATCCAGGTCAAATGGAGGGCACCGGTAGCTTCGCCATGCCATCGGCCAGCTGAAGGATGCCTGAACTGCCAGAGAACCGACAGCCGGTGAGAAATCGGCGAGGAAGGGAGCTAAACCGGTCTGACGGGAAGGTAGAGGAAAAAGGAAAAGAAAAAGAAACGAAAAAAGGAAAAAGAAAAAGAAAAGAAAGAGAAAGGAAAGAACAGAGAAAAAAAAAGAAAAAGAGAGGAAAAAAAGGAGAATTTTGGGAAATCGAAAGATTCTCGGAAATTTGGCAACTCAAAAATTACGGAAATTCGGTAACAATTCCGTAAAATGATTTCGAGTAAAAATTTAATAAATTATTTATGAAAATTCTAAAATTTAAATTTTTAATTTCTAGAAATTATTCTCGACGATCGAGATGAGGAATCGGGAGAGATGGAACACGGGCGTGACGAACGAGGCAGTCGCCAACCCGGGACAGGTAAGGGATGCATGTGTAGCACTGTAAGGATATTCAGTCTGCATGTTTTAATTTCGAATTATTTTATGAAAAATATTTTATGAAATATTTTGATGAATGACTGGTTGGAAATTTGGGATGAAGTTTCGGTTGGAATTTATAAACTGTATTTTCCATGCAGGAGGTTAGTCAATCGGCAGCCGTTATGCTACCGAAAATTTTAGAAAAATTTCATAAAATCATATTAAATGATTTTATTTTCAAAAATCGATATTTAAGCACGAAAAACGAGAAAATTATTATTTTAATAAAACATGAATATAATAAGAATTAATTTTAAAATATTCATGTTTCTGAGAACGGTGATAATGAAATCACTGAAAATCCTCTTCGAGAATGGTGATAATGAAATCACCAAAAATTCTCTTAAAATGTAAAATACATGTAATACGAGACGAAAAATGAAAAGAAGTAAAGTGAATATTTTTATGAATATTTTCATAATTATTTCTTAAATATTCACTAAATGGTTTTATAGCCTTTATGATTTTAAATTATGAAATTATATATTTTATAAATTTCATAAAGGTTATTTTATGATAAAAACATAGTTTTGAGACTCGTTGGCCCTCTATCATGCCGACATGTGATATGTAATACGTGATATGTGATATGTAACATGTGATATGTAGTCCCGGCCGACATCTGATCAGTGATCTGCCGAGGACAATTATAGACTATGGCCATAGATCTGACATGATTATTTATACCCTTCAGGGTCTATAGCATGATATGAGTAACGACCCAGTGGACGGGCTGGGCGTGTGTGCCTAAGTCTCCACATATGATATGTTTTAAAATGAAAATGTTTTACATGATATGTGATATGTGAAATGTAAAGGTTCTATATGATATGTGATACGTGAAATGAAATGATTTATAGCATTTTTATAAAATGCTTATTTCAGTACTGTTTTTAGTACTACGAGATGATTTTCACATGATATGTAATATGAATATGTAATATGTTTTCAAAAGGAAAAAGGAGGAAAATAAATCTAATATTCTTATTTTAATTTTAAATTGAATATTAGATTTAAATGAGTTATATGTTATACGAAAAAGGTTTAATAGCTTATTTTGCTATTTTAAAGTACTGTACTAATTATGATTGTACAGTAAAACATGAAATGAGTTTTAAAGGAAAATGACGATGATTTAACTAATATTCTTTTCAAAGGAAATATGAATATTAGTTATTTTAATTAAATGCTTTATTTCATAAAAGCATTATTTTGAAAAGAATATGAAAAGGTTATGGAATAAAAAAAAGAAAAGGATTTATTAATTCAAAACGAAATGGAAATTACTCTCTACAGTTGCTTCTAGGTTCCGGGACAAGTATGGTATTCTAAAATACCTACCTTACTCCATCCGGATCCCTAGCCGACTGTAGTATCCTTCCTACATGCGAGCCTAGAGCCCATAGGAAAAATGAAAAAGATTTTCAGCATATAGGAAGCTGAATATCAAGTATGCATATAATTCCCTTACTGAGCCGTGGTTTGCTCACCCCTTAATTTTAACATTTCAGGTTTTCAAGACTGAGAGTCTAGCACTTAAAGGATTTTCGACTGAGCATTTGGGGACGATGCGACAGGTCGATTTAATTAATAAGGTATGATCATTTATTTTTTGTATTTAGACATATTCACAGTACTACTTTCTTATGAAGTAAGATAGGGGATGTAATTCGTATTATAATTTAATATGAAATTGTTTATATGTAAAGGAAAAGTAAAGTATCGCAGACAGCCCAACCATATAAGATGTATAGAATAAGGTGAAAAATAGGGTCACGGGCTGTGACATATAAGGCTTCAACCCTGCCATGAATTTGTTCATCTTATGCTCTTCACTTATTCGAGTCTGTGGATTAAATTGACTTAAGGTGGTAAACTTAGACTTGTACTGATCTACAATCATTCTCCCCTACTTTAACTCTAGAAACTCTGCTTGTAACTTCTTCTGTGTTGTCCGAGGAATATACTGTCTATAGAAAGCCTCTAGAAAAATAGTCCAAGTCACTATTGGATGTTGAGCCACTAAAACCGTTAGGTGGACTTCCACCAACACTTCGCATCATCAATCAACAAGAAGGTAGCCAATCCCACCTTCTCGGTCAACAAGAAGGCTACGGCTAAGCTAGTGGTGGCGGTGCTACCTACAGCTGGGGTACTGGCTGTGGCTCGGGTGATGCCAAACATTCCTTCTAACCTTGATATTCTCGTATTTGGACTTTCGGACTATGGAGGGAGAGCAAGTTTTAGGGTAGGTTCCAATACTGGCTCCGGAGATGGCTCCGCCGTGCCTCTACCTCTACCTTTACCTCGACGAGTAACCCTTCGCCCACTCATTCTGTCAAAACGTAAACATTCAAATCGATTTTCAATCACTTGAAACATTTATACATTCAGACAATTATAGTACTATAAGGGATGTAATCTTATTTAGAAATAAAGACACCGACAGACATCAGACCAACCTGGTTCTGATACCAATTTAACTGTCACGTTTCATATATATAGTAATTATCAATAATTTTATATTCATTCAGTTGGTTGGGTTGTTTACGATGCCTTTACACCATTCACTTACCACAATAATCAGTTTTAGAACAAAAGTCTATCTAATTATTATTAATATTTACATAAATGAAACTGCATTCAGTATCTTTCTGTAGTATTTGCATCCCTTGTATATGTAATATACAAAAATAGTATTGTACATAAATGTCAGAACATATAAAAATAAAAAATATACCACCATAGTCTAGCAACTGTCGCTTGAGGGTACCAAAGTGTAGTCACTCAATGGAACGGTATATCATTATAGGTAATTTGTGAGGAGAGGAAAAGAGGGGGTGACCTTAATGCTGAGTAAGAAATTCGTATGCAAGAATTGATACTATGAAATCTATATGCAAAAAATCAATTAATTCTTAATGGTACACTAAGGGACATTTTAAGAAGAATACTATAGTCGGCTAGGCAACCAGATAAAGTATGAGGGATATTTTGAAGTACCTTTCGTGTCCTAGTCCCTAGTTCTGACTATAAGGAATAAACAGTTGATAATGAAACAAATAAGTAGTATAAAACCATTAAATAATTTCATGCAGTCTTTCAATCAATAAACAATATATAAAACAAATTATTTAAGCAATTATATAGAGCAATTTCAGTATAAAAATTCAATAAACAGATCATTAATACTTCAGTACAATGATATAAAGCAATACTTCAGTACTCTCAATTATAATCAATATAAAATCCAATTCAGTAAAAACTGTACAATAAATATCATACCATAACAGTGTCCCAAGAAGGGATTCAGTAAAAACAGTACAATGGAAACCAGGCAACACCCAATAAATATCATGCTGGAACAATATCCCAAGAAGGGAGAAACAGTAACAGTAAGACATATGACCACAGTCACAGTGTGTCCACAGTGTGCACTAATCATGTGACAGCTAGGACAGCTGTTGATATGATCAGTATCAATAAGCTAATAGTATAGTAATAGTAACAGTCAGTTAGCATGATGTACCCGAAGGTTCTACGAGGCTTAACAGTCTCAAAATAGTTTATAGGCAGTATAAATGTTTTTAAAGAAAACAATTTTAGCAAGTAAGCCTTCAATCAATCCATAAATATATATTTTGGAAACATAAGCAGTTCAAAAATAAAATTCATAAAATATTTACTGCTCAATATCCAATTCTAAATTATTATATTTACACGTAAATAAGTGTCACGACCCGTAACCACATTTTTCATCTTCTTATACACATCTTAATCGATTGGGCTGTCTGTCAGACAACTGCATGATCTTCCCAGCCAGGCAAAGACTGGTTGAGAACGATCCTCTACAGCCTTAATCACACCCCATATAGGAGGTGACCAAACCATTAATCACGCTCAGATCACACAGTCTTAATTCATCAACCAGACTTAAGATCCTGTCTCCTTAGAACTCAAGGATACAAATGTACGAGCCTATAGAACAGATGCTTATATATAAATATATAAGCATATACATATGTACTTTCTTAATAGTATAAATAATATATATATACACATAAAACATTATATTTATATACATATGTATTATTTGAATTTATGAAATAGTATATATATTTCTATATATATATAACAACGTATTTCAAAATATACTATATAATATTTTGAATACATATGTATTGGTATAAAAATACATTTATATAATATATAATTATATAAATATATTTCATTTATTTTCTTATTCTCTTATTAAATTTTGGATTTTCATTCTCTAAATTAAATTTTTCTCTTCATTATTTCCCATAATTTTATCCTTCCCTTATTTCCAATTTATCAAATTTTAAATTCCTCACTTTCCTTAATTTCGGGAATTTCAACGATACTCCCATCTCATAAATAAATTTTATTTATTTACTTTTATTTATTTATTTCCTCTTATCTATTTTCTTTAATATTTATTTTCAATATTTATTATTTCCAATAATTGAAAAATTTACGGTTATCACAATAAGTTATAAAAACATTGAAGTACCCTCACATACGCAAAATTTGATAACATGAATTTTTAAATATATAATTTCGGATATAGGTATGCCTATGAGATTTCAATAAAAATGATAAAAATTAACTTATTAAATCTGTCAATTCTAGTGTTCAAAGATATCAAAATATGATTCTATAATTTTATTATAATTTTCAACAGTATAACGATTATTTCTACCCTAGCTTTCCTATAATAAAAACACAGTTTATAATACCAACAACAGTCCACAATTCCAAAGCAATTAATCTCAAAACAATTTCATAAAATCATTTTCAACCACAATATGCATTCATAGTATCCCTACGTCTTCTATACTCATCCCTTACCTTTCAGTTTCTACCAAAACAACTGATAGCACCACTACTCACTCTTGGTCTGCAAGACATTATGCAAACACTATTATTTCACTACACTTCAATTATAATTAATTCTTCTCTCATTAAATCTATCACATTGCCTATTATAGCTACCAAACCAATCTAATTTACACTTGTGCTAAACTGCGACTATGCCTAAACCAACTCCGTTTTCGATTTCGATCGCATCGGCAATCTTATCTTAATTTATACAATATCATGGGACCAAAACACATCAAATTGAGCACCATTACTAGGTCCCCTTCTCTTGGCCGAAAGCTACATGGAAGACTTCATTGTTCTTCATCCATTTTACACCATTTTCATGCATCAAAGCATCATGAATCATGTACATTTCATGCCAAAACCCTAAGGGAGTATTTGAGATGGTTTTAATTCAATCCATGGCCATAATCATGTTTAAACACCTTAATTACATCACTTACTAACATTAAATCATAAGAAAAATCCAATCTCCCTTACCTTGGTATGTGGCCGAATACAAGGGGAGTCTTAGCACTTTGATTTTGTCCACTTTACCACTAAATATTGGTATGGGTTTGTAGAGCACAAGATTCTGTACAAGTTTGCAGAAGAAACTTTTCGGTTTTAAGGTTGCTTAGTAGGTGTTTTGGAAGCTTTTCTCTTTTCTCTCTAAGTTGTCAATGGTGGAAATGGTTTAAGGTTGAAGATGATGCGGTGGCCGGCCATGAGGAAATGTGTAGAATTTTCTTTTTAAATTATCTTGCTTGCAAAATGACCAAAATGCCCTTATACTTAATGATTTTGGATAATTTTGCCCTTAAAATTTCATAATATTTTTAACTAGTCAATTTAACTCCAAAATATTTTATTTCATCACTGAATATTAGTATTGAACATATTCTAATGAATGGATGGGGTTTTGTTAAGGATTGACTAACCATAAAGGTGAATTACCAAAATATCCCTAGCAAGTCAATCGCGCATATTTATTATTTTACGATGATTCGATCTATATATTAACAAGACATAGAATCTCATTACACTTAGATTATCATGCTTTAGTCAGTTGGTCAAAACTCACTTTGGTTTGACCGTTATTTGCAAAAATTCATCTGACCTTTTTCCTTAATCGTCATTTCCTAATTTGTTGGCACACCTCCCAAAATCAACTTAAATAAAGGATTTTGGGTTCTAGATTCTTGCCATAAGTTTATTTGGCTCTCCATGTTGTGTCAACCAAGTCTCCCATCCATTTAGGCACTATAAGGCTTGTGAGACCCACCATACTCTTCCCAAATATACCTACAAAATACACAAGAATTGTATAGTGGTCAGAAGTCTTACACATGTAACAGTACTTGAATATGTGATTCTTACAAATAGGGGTAGGGAATTTCCCTCAAATGAATTTTATGTTTTTATAAGAAACATGGTATAGTGAGAGAAGCTTTTGCTCCTACTACTCCACCACAAAATGGAGTAACGGAAAGAAAGAATAAATCATTGCTTGAAATGATAAGTGCAATGCGTTTACATTCATATTTGCCTTTAAAGTTTTGGGTGAGGCACTTTTTACTACTTGTTACATATCAAATAGAGCTCTACATAAAGGTTTTGATAAATATCCTTATAAGTTATTAAAAGGAAGAAAGCCTAATATAAATTATTTTAAAGTATTTGGATGCATTGCATATTGTAGACACCTAATTTTGTTCGGGTTTGATAAATTTAAAAATTTAATGATCAAATTCTACAAAATAAAATTGACCCAAATTTAATTAAGGCATATTTTCATAGTTCAAAGTCTGATAAAATTCGTGTAAATTTGAGTCATGTAAATTTTGTTGGGCGTACGGACATACAAATCCAATTTAAGTTGAGTCATGTTTTATGGGTTGAAGACACAAATCTTATTTTTATTTATATTTTCTAAATTTGATTTTGGTTTTATTTTTATTTTTATTCTATTATTTTAATGAATTTAGTTACTGTTAATTTCTTTAAAACATAAATAGAAAAAAAAGGAAAGAAACCAAAAAAAAGAAAAAATTGGTGCTGTGCACAGCACCAAATCCTCCACCCTCACACTGCCCCTGTCCCCAGACTGTCTATCAGCTGCCCACATCTCCTTATCCCCATGAAAGTTGGCAGTCAAACCCCATTCCAATAACATACACTTCAATGTCCAAACTTTGACTGTAAAATCTTAAGGACAAGAGCCATGAATTGGACTAAGAGAGGAGTCTTAATTTGATTAAAATGGAGACTGAATTTACATGAGAGGGGCTTTTTCACGAAGCAGAAAGAGAAAGCTCTCAGCTTTGAATCCATCACCATACGCTAGTCTAAAACAACTTTTACCCAATCTCGTACTCACACTCATTTGACAAAATAGCCATAATCAAAATTTCCTAAGGACCCGAAACCTTTAAATCTTCATCACTTTTCCAAAACATCTAAACCCAAGCCAACATACAACAAATATCCAAGATGTGAATCACCAAAAAAATGAAGAAAGAAAAACGTTGCTTGTAATCTGGTTTTTGGGGGGTGGAGGGTTTAGGGTATTTCTTTGGAGATATCTCTTCCGATGGTCTAACGATTTAAGGCTAGAGAGGTGGGATAGCTGGCGAACTAGTAGTGGGGCTGAAGGGATCGGACTGGTGGCACTCTTTGGGGTAGCCGAATGTGAAGTTAAGATCGACGTGTGATAAGAAAGAAAAATGGAAAGAGTTTTCGGTGTAGGCTTACCTTTTTTTATATTCAATAGGGTTAATGTACCATTTAACCCCTGAACTATACCACTTTTATTATTTTAGTACTTAATGAATTTTTGTTATCACTTTTGTATCTAAACTTCACTTTAGTCAGATACTTTAGTACCTAAGACCAATGCTGTTACTATCGTGCTGATGTGGTATAAATTAACTAATTAAGAAGTGACATGTGGCAAACATGCCGCATTATTAGTAGGTCCGTACCCCATAATCTGATGAAAATAAAAAGGTATCATTTGGCTATAAAATATAAAATTTTGTTTTTTTTTAAATTAGAAAATAATAAAAAAGAGAAATCAGAAAAGAGAAATAAAAAATTAAAAGGATGGATGTAACAATCCATCATATACAATATTTATCCATTTTCACACTTACAATAAATTGGTTGGGCTGTTTGTGATGCCTTTATCACACTCACTTTAGCAATAACACATTTTGTAAAATGAAATTCTATTTAAAACTGATATCAATATTTACAATAAAATATTATTACCAGTATTTTCCATAAGTTGTAAGTCCCCTGTACATAAATTATACAACTGTAGTACTGTACATAATAAGTCTGAACATATAAAGAAATAAAATATACCTCCAAGATCCACTCACTGCTACCTCAAGCTACTATAAGCGCAACCAAAAATCTGTGCAACAGTATATCAATATGTCACTGTAGATAATCTGTGGAATGGAAAATAAGGGGTGAGCTAATGTGCTCAATAAAAGAATCGTATACAAGATTGATAATATGAAATCTATATGCTAAAAATATTTAATTCCTAACAGTACACTAAGATATAAATAAGGAAGGATACTATAGTCGGCTAGGAAATTGATGGAATATGGGAGGTACTTTGAAGTACCTTTCGTGTCCCGGTCCCTAAAAGTGACTATAGGGAGTAATCAATTGCAAATGACACGTAAAATTAGTTTAAGTCACTTAAGATTAGTTTATGCACTACAATATGTAAACACTTTAATTAAAACAATTAAGTAAACAGTTCAGTAACAATTAAAATTTCATAGTACAGTCGATGATATTCAAATCATTCACTTTGGTACCAGTAAGCATTTCAGTTCAGTAAAACAATATAGTACAGTGGAGATTAGGCAACACCCAATGAATATCATGCTATAACAGTATCCTAAGAAGGGAGAAACAGTAGCAGTACGACATATGACCATAATCATAGTGGTCCACAGTGTACACTTGCCAGGTGACAACTGTGGAAGCTTAAGACTTGGCGGGTCTATTAGCAATAGTAACAGTAACACGTGAACATAATACGGGGCCTAACAGTCTCAAAAGAATTTATATACAGTAAAAATGTAATTTATGAAATCAATTTCAATAATAATATCTTCAATCAATCTATAAATAATTATATGGAAAATATATATAGTTCAAAAATAAAAATTTATAAAATATTCACACAATAGTATTCTTTTGTAAAAACATTCTATTTATCTGTAAAACAGTTATTAGCATATGCTGGTACCTTCTCATAATTAAAATTTATTAACATGAATATTTAAATATTATTTTTCGGTAAATAATAAAAATATGAAATTTTAATAAATAACATGGAAATCACTTGGAAATTTATTTATTTCTATCTTTTAATAAAAATTAAAGAAAATTTCTTAGAATTTCTATAATTTTCGGTAGTATAACTGCTGTTTCTAACCTAGCCCTCCTGCATTGAAAATACAATTTATAAACTAGCCAGTATCCACAATTTAACTAATTCCAAAGCAATTGATTTCTAAATCATTTCATAAATTATTTTAAGTCAAAACATGCATTCACATTATCCTTATAGCTTCCACACTTATTCCTTACCTGTCATTTTTCTACCGACTTGCCGATAGCATCACACGATAATTCTTCACTCCCGGGCAGCAAAACATTATGCCAACCACCATTATTCACCATAATTCAATTCCAATAAGTTTTCCTTATTTAAATTCTACTACATTGTCCACAGTGTTTATTAAAATCAGTATAATTTATACCGATATTAAAACATACTTTCCCAAATCAACTTCGATTTAAATTTCGACTTCACCAACAATCTTCTCCTAATTTATACAGTCTTATGTCACCCTAAATTCATCAAATTGAACACAATGACATAATCTCCTTAGCTTGGCTGAATGGTACCTATGGCAAATCTCATGGAATTTCAACAATTTAACATTTGTTTCATACTTTATCCTTAATTTCCATTCTTCCTATACCATTTTCATGCATCAAAACACAAAAATCTACATGTTCTTCATCATGGCCGAAACCCTAGGGACACCATTGAGGGAGTTTTGAATCAATCTAACACTAAAATCATGCTTATCACACTTGTTTACATCACTGACTACCATTAAATCATGAAAAACAAGCATGCTTAGTGTTGCTTTGATGTGGCTGAACCTTGTGGGATTCCTTTCCTCTTGATTTTGTCAATTTTACAATGAGATATTGGTATGGGTGTGTAGAGCTGTCACAGCCCGTGATCCTATTTTTCATCTTATTCTATACATCTTATTTGGTTGGACTGTCTGCGATACTTTACTTTTCTTTTACATATAAACAATTTCATATTAAATTATAATATGAATTACATCCCCGATTTCTACTTCATAAGAAAGTAGTACTGTCGATAAGTCTAGATACAGAAAATAAATGATCATACCTTATTAAATAAATCGACCTGTCGCATCGTCCCCAAATGCGCAGTCGAAAATCCTTCAAGTGCTAGACTCTCAGTCTTCGAAAACCTGAAATGTTAAAATTAAGGGGTGAGCAAACCACGGCTCAGTAAGAGAATTATATGCCTCACTTGATACTCAGCTATCTATATGCTGAAAAACTTTTTCATTTTTCCTATGGGCTCTAGGCTCACATGTAAGAAGGATACTACAGTCGGCTAGGGATCCAGATGGAGTAAGGTAGGTATTTTGAAATACCTATCTTATCCCGGAACCTAGAAGCAAATGTAGAGAGTAATTTTATTTTCGTTTGCAATTTAAATCCTTTTACTTTTTATTTCATAACATTTTCATATTCTTTTCAAAATACTGCTTTTAAGAAATAAAGCATTTAAATAAAATTACTAATATTCATATCTTCTTTGAAAAGAATATTAGTTAAATCATCATCATCATTTTCCTTTAAAAACTCATTTCATGTTTTACTGTACAATCATAATTAGTACAGTACTTTAAAATAGCAAAATAAGCTATTAAACCTTTTTCGTATAACATATAAATCATTTAAATCTAATATTCAATTTAAAATTTAAATAAGAATATTAGATTTACTTTCCTCTCTTTTTCCTTTTGAAAACATATCACATATTCATGTCACATATAGTCTAATATTCAATTTAAAATCATAGAAAGAATATTAGACTTATAAACTCTTTTTCCTTTTGAAAACATATCATATGTTCATATTACATATCATATGAAAGTCATCTCGTAGTACTAAAATCAATACTGAAATAAGCATTTTGTAAAATGCTGTAAATCACGTTCATTTGATTTATCACATATCATGTAAAACATTTTCATTTCACGTATCACATATCATATGAAACATTTTCATATATGGAGACTTAGGCACACACGCCCAGCCCGTCCACTGGGTCGTTACTCATATCATGCTATAGACCTCGAAGGGTATGAATAATCATGTCAGATCTATGGCCATAGTCTATAATTGTCCTCGGCGGATCACTGATCAGGTGTCGGCCGGGACTACATATCACATATCACATGTTACATATCACATATCACGTATTACATATCACATGTCGGGATGATATAGGGCCAACTAGTCTCAAAACCATGTTTTCATCATAAAATAACCTTTATGAAATTTATAAAATATATAATTTCATAATTTAAAATCATAAAGGTTATAAAACCATTTAGTGAATATTTAAGAAAAAATTATTGAAAAAATTCATAAAAATATTCACTTTACTTCTTTTCATTTTTTTATAGAGATTTATTTATAGTGAATGAAAAATGAATCGCAAGTCGAAAATTACAGAAAATTTCTAGAAAATTTCATAAAATCTTTCAGCAGTATAATGGCTGCCGATTGGCTAGCCTCCTGCACGAAAAATGCAGTTTAAAATTTCCAGCCAGTATTTCATTCCAAATTCCAACCAATCATTCACCATGATAATTTCATAAAATATTTTTCATAAAATATTTCGAAGTTAAAACATGCAGACTGAATATCCCTACAGTGCTGCACATGCATCCCTTACCTGAGTATCGAGATCGCATTATCTTGTGCTCCTCTCGAACGCCGAGCTTTCGAATGCAATTATATTCATTGCAATCATTAGCTAAATATTCATTTTATTTTAAACTATGATTTCTATCGAGACCATAATTCTAAGTAAATTCTCATAATTAAAAATGGCTATTTTTAATGCCATCCTTTCTCTCTTTTCTATCATAACCAAATGACCTTTTTATAATTAAAATATATTGTTTCAATTTTTAGTCAATGCATCACTTATGTAAGCTGCCCTTCTTTTTTTTTTTTGTATTGTTCCACTAATAAGAACTAAAATAAAAAAATTATATTCTCTTCATTTAATCCATAACCGGCAGCCCCCTCCCTCACATTGACTATATCCATGTGTTTTAGTTTCTTAAATTCTATGATTACATATTCTCATCACTAGCTCTTATCATTGACCATTTTTCTTTTGGTCCTTTCTCATTAATTCAGTCCATGTTTTTCTCTTTTCATGGTAGCAACATATTCTCATTGACTATACTTGCATTATGTGGTTTTATTCTTCATATTGACCATTCATCACAATTTTAGCTTTTGATCCTCCTTTAACCACGCCAAAATCAGCCTCTTTTATTGACTTTTTCATGTAGACAATTTCAGCCTATTTTCCTCTTCATTTCCATGTACGCTCAGCCATTTTTCTTTCTTGTTTCACGTCACACACAACACTTTATCTTCCTCTCTTATTTTCACGCCTCATAGCCCCATTATTTGACTTTCCTGCCATCTCCATTTTCTGTTCGTTTTCCAACTCCCCTCTATTCTGTTTTCACAACTAAAAACTATTTTATATCTTCTAATTTACTGCCTAACCGACAGCAGGGTCCCATGTCCATGAAATTTTCTCCCATATTTATTTTTGATTTCAAATCAGCCATGCCACACTCATACATCAACACAACTTCAGGTTTTGTTTTCTGTTTTTGGTTCTAGGTCTTACTCTCTAATCGGTTCAGCCTCTACTTTCAGCTTTTCACACCATGTATATATCACGTGGTTGCCTCTTTGAAACCCTCATAGCAACCCGTGACAGTATGGTTTTATGTAGATATGTAATACTAATTTATTTTCATGTTGAGTTTCTGTTTCTACTCTCTACGTCATATACCACACAACAGAATTTCTTGTTTTGTCTGTTTACACCACACACGCACACAGCAGTAAGATTTCTTTAGCCCTTAACGCCACAACTCATCAAATAAATTCAGTCCTACTTCATCTCTATATGTTTTCATTCCAAATAATATTCTTACATATCATTTCCCTAACCAACATCATCATAAATTACTGATTAAAATGCATGAAGTGTAGGCTGAAAATTATTCTCACCTATACCACACCACTGTCCAGCAGCAGGGGAACCTCTTTTGGGCGATTTTTGGCTGAGTTTCCTTGATAAATTGAGAGCTATGGATATGAGGATAAAGTGTTATGAAGAAGTTTAACTGGTCTGATGATGGGAGAATGATGTTTTAAAGCTGGAAGATGGAGATCGATGGAGGAGAGAAATGACAGAAACGTGAGATAGAACCAGATAGAACCAGAAATGATTGAGGCGGTGCTCTCAGCTGACGAAATTTAATGAAGGCTGATTTGTTGCCATAATTTAATTGGCCATTAATTAATTTTAATTAATAAAATTCAGATATCATTTATTTAAAGTCCATATTAACCTTCAAAGTCACTTTATTTTCTTCTTTTTGCCACTGCACAGTCTATATTCTGTCCAGCTCATATTTTTATTAAATTTTTATTTATTTATTTATTTCTCAAGCCTAATTAATCATAAATTTGATCAACTTTGATCAACCCTTAAGGGAAGCTAACTTTGCCCTTATACAACATCGAAATTTTCGATTTTATCACACCTTTCTTTCGACATGTATAAAATATCAAAATTAATTTATTTATTTCCTCTTATTTTTTTATTAAATTTTTATTTATTTATTTATTTCTCAAGCCTAATTAATCATAAATTTGATCAACTTTGATCAACCCTTAAGGGAAGCTAAGTTTGCCCTTATACAACATCGAAATTTTCGATTTTATCACACCTTTCTTTCAACATGTATAAAATATCAAAATTAATTTATTTATTTCCTCTTATCTATTTTCTTTAATATTAATTCCCAATATTAATAATTTCCAATAATTGAAAAATTTGCGGTTATCACAAGAGCATGAAATTTAGAACAATTTTGTAAAAGGAATTTTTTGTGAAATAAGCTTGTTTAGGTTAGGTTTTGGATGGCTTTTATTTCTTCAAGCTTTGGTTATGGTGGAGGGTGGCATTAGGTTGAAGATGAGAGGGGAAGTGGCCGGCGCTGACTTGTGCAGAAAAAATTAGAAGCTTCATTAAATGGTAAATGACCAAAATGCTCTTGGTTATGAGAATTTTGGACAATTTTGCTCTTAAACTTTCATAATTTTTCTAAGTAGTCAATTTAACTCCAAAATATTTTATTTCATCACTAAATACTATTATTGAATATAATTTAATGAATGAATGGGATTTTATTAAGGTTTGATTGACCGTAAGGGTGAAATTACAAAAATAACCCCTACTAAGCCAATTGTGTGAATTTCTAATTTCACCGCCAATTCGATCTATCTATTGACATAGCCTAGAACTTATTTATACCTAAATTATCATACTTTAGTCAGTAGGTCTAGTTTGACCATTATTTACAAAAGTTCAACCTGGCTATGTCCTTAATTGTCATTTTTTAAATTATTGGCACACTTCCCAAAAATAAGCTAAATAAGATATTTTGGGTTCCATATTCTTACCATGGGCTTATTGAACTCTCTGTATAGTATCTTTCTAGTCTCACGCCCATCCGAGCACTGTAGGGCCTATGGGACCCACAACACTGTTTTCGGTTATACCTACGAAATACACAGAAATTAACAGTGATGGGTAGTCCTACATGTATAATAGTACCAGAATATAGAGTTCTCACAATGGAAGAGGGGAGAGAGAATGGGTAGGAGAAAAGAAAAGGATGAGGTTGCAGACGGTAAGCTTGGAGCGAATCAGCTTAAGCGGATTGGCATCGATCTACTCAAGACTATCGCCCATCTGACCATCAAACGGTTTCTCTTTGTCTCTCTCCTCTCTCCCTCCCCTTTTCCCATTCTCTAGCCACAGTCTTTTCATCCATGTTCATTGGTTGTTTAGAATATGTATCATGTTCTTCAACTTCCATTTCTTTTGCTTGATACGAACCATCCTATTCACCACCAGTAACTTGTTCTTTACCATTCATATTTTGCCCTACACTTTAATCATCCTTGGAACCTGCATTTTTAGCTAGTTGGTCCTTATTTCTAAAAGAATGTAACACTTTATTAAAAGCACAATAGAAAAAGATATTTGGTTTGAAAAATCATTACCAACTTTTGAGGCTTCACCTCCATCACTACCAACAAATTGGTAACCCAACAAATCCATCGTTGTATATATTTTGTTTCATTTTGCTTCGGTATTTCTGCATTGTGTATTCTCTGATATGTGTATTATTGATTGTTGATTGTTGATCTAGTCTGTTTGTAGTTAGATTGATATTTTATGTGTGGCTATTTTTGGGTTTATTTTTGCTTTGGGTAAATGGGTCTCGAGTTCTAGGTATTGAATGTTCGGTAATAAGGGTGAAGGTGTTGGCTATTGCAAGGTTGGCTTTGGTTTAATTGAGGCTGGGTTATCAGTTCCCAATTATTGTTTTAGTTAATTTCAACTTTTTTTCTGTATTTATCATCTCTTTAATTTTTTATTTTATCCTAAATATTATTGTAAATATTTAGCTAATTTTAAATTTTTTTCAAAATAATTTTAATATTTTATAAATATTTTTAAATATTTTCAATCTTTTAGAAATAATTTTTACATATTTTTGAATTTTTTAAATGTTTTTAAATACTTTTTTAAGAAAAAAGAAATAAAACTACCATTATGCCACGCGTCACAAAGTTATTGGGCATTCAAAGCCACATTAGCACAACAGTAACGGCGTTAGTTTTAGGTACTAAAGTGTCTAACGGAAGTGAAATTTAGGTGCCAAAGTGATAACAAAAATTCATTAAGTACTAAAGTGATAAAAGTGGTATAGTTCAGGGGCTAAATGATACATTAATCCTATTCAATATTTTAACTTGCCTTCTGACTACTAGCATATTTGCTTTCAATATGTTTAAATTTTTTGTTTTGACTACTCAACGTTACTGGATGCTTATTTTTATATTTAAGTTACTTAAGTTGCTTTGGTGTAGTTAAATGATTACTGGACTAATGGCGCAATTTTGTGTACACGTGATTTATCACATGCCATGTCTTTTCTTATTAGTTGGTTCATTTGTAATTTTGAAATATATTCAATTAGATGTCATTAAAAAAAGGTCATTTAAATACAATTCATGGTTATTTAATTCATAAAAATAGATTTATAATATTAAATTCATGTGGCAAATTTACAAATTTTCATCTTAAAAAAATAAAATTTTAATTTAATCAAATGAATTTTCGATGATAGGTAGTTACGAAAATCATAAGTAGTGATTCATAACTAATCCCTAAGTGAGAGGAGTCCACTAAATATTACCAGCGTATTGGAGTATTTAGTGCAATTTTTTAATAATTTAAATTTTTGTCAAAATGAAAATGAATAAGTGTTTTTTTTAAGTCGAAACAAAGAAAAATTAATAATGAAATTTAAACTAAACTTAATAAATTTTCGATGATGGGATATTACGAAAGTTACAAGTAGTGATTCCTAACTGATCCCTAGGCGAGAGGAGTCCACTAAATATTACTAAAGTATTGGAATGCTTAGTGCGATTTTTCAATAATGTAGATTTCTAAAAAAAATAAAAATAAACAAGTTTTTTATTTTCTATTTTTTAAAATATTAATAATATTTTAAAAATATATAAAGTAAAGATAAGAATTCATGTGCATCATCTACTATATGCTTGCATCATATGTATACATGTTAATATCAAATGAATGAAATTCTTCCGATGATGAGATGTTATGGAAATCACAAGTAGTGATTCTTAACTGATCTCGAGGTGAGAAGAGCTAACTAATTATTACTAGAGTATTGGAATATTTAGTGAAACTTTTCAATACCATTATAAGTTTTTATAAAAATAAAAATAAATAAAGTTTTTTTAAGAAAAATAAAATCTAAAGGTATCATACGTTCTTTGTTAACATCATATGCATTCATATTAATATTTGAAGTGAGTGTGAATTTGCCGAAGATAAGATTATACAAAAATCGCAAGTAGTGATTCTTAAGAAATCTCTAGGTGAGAAGATTATTTCAAATATTACCAAAAGTATTGGAATATTCGATTTAATTTTTCAATAAAAAGGGTTCACATTTATTTTCGAAGAAACAAAATCTAATTTTTTAAAAGTAAATAAGTAATTTTTAATCAAACGCATAAGGTTTTTTTTTAGGAATTATTTTTAAACCAAGACTGATTCTATTAAAATTAAAGGATAACACTTGGTTAAGATGGTACCGTTTTTTAACGAGCGTTGTAGGGGTTCTAATCCTTCCCCACGTGTAGCCGTACTCTTCAATCTAATTTTGTTTTCGCAAGCCCCAAACTTGTTTTTTTAATAAAACATAATAAATTTAAGATTTTTTTTAAAATGATAAATATTTTTAGGTGGCCAATCGCACCTAACAAAAAATATTGGTGGTGACTCCTTACTTTTTATGTTTTCAAAATCATCGAGCAGTCGAGTCCCCAGACGAAATCGTTACGACAGCTTGGCAACTCCATTTGGGATCTTTTAAGAGTCAAGCCATTTATTACTCATGTGTTATCCTAAGTTTTAATTTAATGTTCTTAGCTAATATTTGAATTTAATTTCTTTAGTCTTAAAAAATTTGTTGCATTTGTGTTTTAGTTATTCTATTTATTTTACGATATTCTTTATTTTGTATGTATTATTCTTAATAAATTGTTGGGGCATGTAGAATAAGGGTTATAGTGTGATGAATGTTTATGTGTTCCCTTATACACACACTTGCACATGCATTTCATAACATAAGCCCTATACTCGGGGTTCCATCCTTCTTAGGAGGGAGTAGAGTACCTTTGCTCTTGTGAGGTGGTAATCTCTACAATGGCAAGTGAAATACTTCCAATCAAATTAATTCTTACTAGTCTAGTGTGGATGACAGTCTTTAGATCTTTATAAATCCCAACCCAGCATGTAAAGGGCCATAAGAAACCAACTGTAACGATCCGTTACCATATTTTTCACCTTATTTTACACAATTCATCCGGTTGGGCTGTCTGTGATACTTCACTTTTACTAACTGTTAAACAAATTTACATAACATTGTTTATATTATACACATCCCCTATCTTAATTAATCCGATAAGTAGTACTGTAGACATGTCTAAATACAGAAAATAAATGATCATACCTCATATAAATCAGTCGGTCTATCACATTGTCCTTTGTGTACAGTCGTGATCCACAATCAACTGATCTCACAATCTTTAAAACCTGAAATGTTTAAAATTAAGGGGTGAGCAAACCACGGCTCAGTAAGAGAGTTATATGTCACACTTGATATTCAGCTATCTCATCATCATCATCATCATCATCAGAGCCTTTATCCCAATAGATTGGGGTAGGCTATATGAACCAATATCTAAAATCACGTTAGATCGTCAATATGTATTCTTTGCCTCCATAAATTCCTATTCAAGGCCATTTGCTCATCTAATCCTAAAACCTTCATGTCTTTCCAAACTACTTCCTTCCAAGTCTTTTTAGGTCTTCCTCTAGTTTTAACCCTTCTCTCAACATTCATAGCCTCTATTCTCCTAACTGGAGCATCTACAGGTCTACGTCTTACATGTCCAAACCAACGTAAACTATTTTCACACATTTTGTCTTCGATAGGTACCACTTCAATCATCTTACGAATATCATCATTTCTCATTCTATCCTTTCTTGTATATCCACATATCCACCGTAACATTCTCATTTCCGTTACACTCATTTTTTGTGTATGTAGCCGCTTAGTCGCCCAACATTCACTACCATATAACAATGTTGGTCTAACAACTGTCCTATAAAACTTGCCTTTCAACCATGTAGGAATTCCTTTATCGCACAACACACCTGTAGCACTTCTCCACTTACTCCATCCAGCCTGAATCCTATAGGTCACATCACCATCAATCTCTCCATCCATCTGTACTATTGATCCCAAGTATCGAAAATGATCCCGCTTAGGTATCGCCACCCCATCTAACTTCACTACATCATGCTCTTCCAGTCGGTTAGAACTAAATTTACACTCCATGTATTCAGTCTTCACTCTGCTTAGTTTAAATCCTTTTGATTCCAACGTTTGTCTCCATAATTCCAACTTTGTATTGATCTCCGCTCTAGTTTCCGCACATAGGACAATATCATCTGCAAACATCATACACCAAGGCACCTTATCCTGGATGGATTTTGTTAGTTCGTCCATAACTACCGCAAACAAGAATGGACTCAACGCTGACCCTTGGTGTAATCCCACCGTGATAGGAAACTCATTTGTTCGCCCCCCACCTGTCCTCACATGTGTCCTTGCATCTCTATACATGTCCTTAATTAGTTTAATATATTTCAAAGGAACTCTTTTCTTCATTAAGGACCACCATAGTACCTCCCTAGGCACTTTATCATATGCTTTCTCCAAATCTATAAAGACCATATGGAGATCTTTACCCATTACTCGAAAGCGCTCCATAAGTTGTCTCAGCAAATGTATTGCCTCCATAGTTGATCGACCCGGCATAAAACCAAATTGATTCTCCGATATCTCTACATTCTTTCTTAATCTCCGTTCTATCACTCTCTCCCATAGTTTCATCGTGTGACTCATTAATTTTATGCCTCGGTAGTTGGCGCAACTTTGAATATCTCCCTTGTTCTTATATAAAGGTACTAAGACACTCTTCCTCCATTCCTCTGGCATTTTGTTAGTGTGCCAAATCTTATTAAATAGATTTGTCAACCACCTAACTCCTACATCTCCAAGGCATTTCCAAACTTCAATTGGGATGTCATCAGGTCCAACAGCTTTTCCATTTTTCATCATCTTTAGTGCCTCTTTTACCTCTGTCTCTTGGATTCTACGCATAAAGCATCGATTTAAATCCTTGAGAGGCACCGAAATATTATCCAAAACTTTATTTTGTCCGTCATTAAATAATTTGTTAAAATAATCTCGCCACCTGTCCTTAATGTCATTATCTTTAACGAGAGTTCTTTGATGCTCATCCTTAATACATTTCACGACTCCTAGGTCGCGACTCCTCCTTTCTCTTGCTCGCGCCAATCTGTATATCCTTTTCTCTCCCTCCTTTGTGTTCAACTTGTCGTAAATCTCTTTCGCAACCTTCGTCTTAGCTTCTGCCACAGCCTTCTTTGCCTCCTTTCTTGCTACCTTATATTCCGAAAAACTCTCTTCTGTATTATTCTTCTTCAAAGCCTTGTAACGCTCTCGCTTAGTCTTTATAGCATCTTTTACTGCTGCAGTCCACCATGTTGCGTCCTTTCCAGTCGGCACTCTTCCGTTTGATACTCCTAATGTCTCTTTGCCTACCTCCCGAATGCATTTTGCCATCTTATTCCACATTACATTTGGGTTCTCTTCTGTTGTCCAAGCCTCTTTTTGAATCCAACTATCTCTACATGTTGTATGGCAATCTTCTTTTAGCTTCCACCATCGAATCCATTCAATTCCTTTTTGTTGGTTCCTTCGATGTCGTCTATCTATCTTCATATCTAGAACTAAGAGTCTATGTTGCGCGGTAATACTCTCACCTGGGATAACCTTACAATCCAAACATCTATGTCTATCCCTACTCCTAGTTAAAAAGAAATCTATCTGACTTGCTCTTGGTCCACTTCTAAAGGTTATAAGATGAGAATCTCTCTTCTTAAACAATGTATTTGCTAGGATTAGGTCATAAGATAAAGCAAAATTTAAGATAGCATCTCCTCCCTCGTTTCTTACACCATAACTAAAACCCCCATGTACTCTCTCAAAACCCTCTCTACTTGTACCTACATGTCCATTAAGATCACCGCCAATAAAAAGGTTTTCTCCTATGGGTACTTCTTGTACTACCTTATCTAAATTCTCCCAAAACTGTCGTTTACTAACCTCATCAAGTCCTATCTGGGGTGCATACACGCTAATGACATTCAACACCTCTTCTCCTAAAACTAGTTTAACCAAAATAATCCTATCCCCTTGTCTCTTAATCTGTACAACATCCTTATGGTACTCTTTATCTATAATGATACCTACTCCATTTCGGTCTCTATCTTTCCCTGTGTACCAAAGCTTATACTGCCAAGGTGCTATCTCTCTAGCCTTTTCCCCAACCCATTTGGTCTCCTGGAGACACAAGATGTTAACCCTCCTCCTACTCATAACCTCACAAATCTCACCTAACTTACCACTAAGCTTACCTATATTCCAAGATCCTAACCTAAGCTTATGGTTATGGACTAACTTCTTTACCCACCCCCATCCATTATGGTGTGGGAACCTTTGCCTATTTAACACCACATCCAGGCGTCGATGTGGCGCGTCACTTCCGGGCGACGACCTAGCAACCCTTGCCCACTTTTCACTACACCCGGGTTTCGATGCAGCGCGTCGCTGTGTAGGGGACGCCCCAACGATGTTTTGATATTGGTTCATTTCATGAGATTGGACTAGTTTTTAAGGCTGGTTGTCCAAACCTACCGCCACCCTCCTCCTTTACCCGGGCTTGGGACCGGCTGCATTAACTCACTCAGCTATCTATATGCTGAAAATATATATATATATTCTTCTGGTAAAATCTTCCTAGCTGGCTCTAGGCTCACATGTAGGAAGGATACTACAGTCGACTAGGGATCCAGATAGAATAAGGTAGGTATTTTAGAATACCATACTTGTTCCGGAACCTAGAAGCAACTGTAGAGAGTACTATTTCCGTTATTTTCAAAACGATATAATTTTCGTTTTCCACAAAGTAAACCACTTATTTCTTTTCACATCAGTATACTTTAAAACACGTGACAGTTCAGTAATAAAAACAGTGGTTTACTTCTCTTCTCTTCGGTACAGTAAAACACGTGATAGTACAGTGATTTGTAAATATCCAATCATTGGATAGTTACTTCTCCGATTATTTCTTTCTTAGAAATAATTCTTATGTTATTCTTTTAGAATAAACATTTATTTCTCTTTTCGAATCAGTAACCGTATCGTACAGTTCAGTAAAACAGTATATTCAATATTCAGTAAAACAGTATCTCGATACGGTTCAGTCAGTAACAGTAAATAGTAGCTACCAATTCAGTAAATAGTCTACGGTAGCTTTCAATTCAATAAACAGTAAATGGTAGCTTTCAATTCAGTAAAACGGTAATCAGTGGCTACCATTTTAGTGTACATTACAGTTCTGTAAATACAATGTTTTGGTACGATTTTTCATCAGTAACAGTAAACAGTACAGTACAGTAAATAGGATTCTGTAAATCCTTTCAGTAAACAGTAATCAGTATGTGAGACTAGGCATCACCCTACAATTAAATCATGCTATCATCGTCCAATAATGGACCAGTAATCATCATCATCCTCGAAGGGACACAGTAAAAGTATAACAGTGAGATCTACGGCCATGATCTATATGGTGTCCTCGGTGTACACTTGCCAGGTGACATCCGGGACGCTGATGACTGGCAGGTCTATCAGCCACGTGACAGTAACAGTATATGTGATGCATGAAGCTTGGGGCCTAAGTCTGAAAACAGTATAAACCATACCATAGCCTTTATGGATTTTAAATACAGTAAATCGAAATATTTCACAAATATCCATAAGGCTCACATGGAATAAAATCATCACCTTTATGAAATTTATAATTTAAATAATATTTTTCAAATTATTTCATAAAGGTATAATTATGTTTTCCATACGGTGAAAACAGTTTGCAAAATCATCACTGTAAAAATATGTTAGCTTTAAATTGCCATACATATTTTGAAATGACAAAAACTTAAGTGAGCTTTAATGTTTTAATTCATATTGTAAATTTGCCTTATCACACATGATTTTCTCAATACATTTTAAGTGATCATACCCAAACATTAAGACCATGATTTAATGATACATCCTTATTGGTCTTAATTCTTTATAAATGTTTTGAATATTTTAGAAAATCACTTAATGAATTTTTGGACAATGTTTTTATCAAAGAAAGTCATGAAAAACTCCCACAAAAGTGCCAATATGTTTTGGGTTGAATTAGGATCAAAGACCACATCATTTCTAACCCAAAAGTGCAGGAAAAACCCATTCTGGAGGAATGGGATCGATCCCCTAAGGAAAGGGATCGATCCCTTTTTTGGCAGTGTGCCCCGGAAGGCCAAAATGAAGCATGGGATCGATCCCCTAAGGAAAGGGATCGATCCCTTTATGTCAGAAAGTCCCCAACGGCTATTTTCTGTGAGATACAACGGCTAGTTTCGGTTTTGGCTCCAACCAACGTCCACAAACCATCCAAGGGGCTATAAATAGAGGCTTAGAAGCTAAAGGAAGGAAGAGGAACAACCAAGCAACATCTTTCATCATCTTATTCATCTTTCTCAAGCCTCAAACAACAATCAAGAGCTCCAAAGTCTACATCATCTATCATTCTCATATTCATTGTAGTGCTTAGCACAAATATTGTATAGGCTTCTCATTGAGCTTAATTTCTGTAATCACTTGCCTACCTAGAGGCTTATCTTTGATTACATTATTTGTATCTCATCAATCCTTGTAAAGGGGAGGTTTCTCTTAAGCCTAGAAAAGAGGGAGGTTTCTCTTTAGCCTTAGAAAAAGAGGGAGGTTACTCTTGATCCTAGAAAAGAGAGAGGTTTCTCTTGAGCCTTGAAAAGAGGGAGTGTAACAAATTCAAGGATAGTGAATTTGGGAAAATCCTTGGGAGCGTCTCAAGGTAGAGGACGTAGGCAAGGTTGCCGAACCTCTATAAATCACTTGTGTACATTTCTCTATCCTTTCTCTCTTTACTTTCTTGCAATTATATTTGTGTTTATTGCATTGAATTTATATTGTATAATTGCCTAGCTAAGAGAACTTAGAAAATATCAATATAGGCTAGAGAATTTAGAAGAACCGAAAAACGAACCTAAGGTTAGTGAAAAACCGATTCACCCCCCCCTCTCGGTATAGCCTATAAGAGCCAACAATTGGTATCAGAGCTTGGGCTCGAGATTGAATTAGACTAACCTCTATCGAGCTAAACGATCTTAAATGGCTCACTTGAATATAGGCACACCCCTAGGAGAAGAGGGACACTCGTTAGTTAGACCTCCACTATTCAATGGTGAGAATTACTCTTATTGGAAAACTAGGATGATGTTATTTGTGCAATCTAATGACTATGAAGTGTGGAGAGTAATAGTTAATGGTCCTAGAATCCCAATAAAGAAAGTAGATGGAAAAGATGTCCCTAAGAGTGAGGATGAGTGGGACACCAATGATATGAGATTGGCACAATTGAATGCCAAGGCTATGCACACCCTCTTTTGTGCATTAGGTCCAAATGAATATAATAGAGTGTCCCTATGTGAAAATGCTAAACAAATATGGGACAAACTAGCCATCACACATGAAGGGACAAATCAAGTTAGAGAGACCAAAGTAGGAATGCTCACACATGATTATGAGCTTTTTAGAATGAAAGAAAATGAGTCCATGAGTGATATGTATACTAGATTTAATGACATAATCAATGGACTTAAGGCATTAGGCAAAACCTATTCCAATGTAGAAATGGTGAAGAAAATCTTGAATAGCTTGCCACAATCATGGGAGGCAAAGGTAACCGCAATAGAAGAGTCTAAAAATCCAAATACCTTGTCTCTAGATGAACTTATGGGCTCCCTACTTACATATGAGATGAAATTGAAAAGAAATGAAGAGCCTTCAAAGAAAGTAGGGGTAGCACTTAAGTCTTCCACTCATGAGGATGATAGTGATGAAAGTGGAAATGAGGAAGAAATGGCAATGTTTGCCAAAAGATTCAATAGATTCATGAGAATGAAAGAGAGAGAGAGTAATAGGAGACATCATAGGGGAGAGTCAAGTAGAAGAGAAAAAGACCCCTTAGTGTGCTATGAATGTAATGAACTAGGTCACACTAAGCTAGATTGCCCCTTACTTAGGAAAGAAAAGGAGAGGAAGCCTAGGAAGAAAGCATTTGTGGCTGCATGGAGCGATAGTGATAGCTCCGATGAGGAAAATGTAGATAATGAGGAAGCCTACTCATGCTTTATGGCCATTAGTGATGATGAGGCTAGTAGTAGTTCTAGTGAAGATAATGATTATACCTTTAGTGAACTACAAAATGCCTTTGATGATTTAGCAAATGAATTTCAATGCATGAATTCTAAATATAAGAAAATCATTGCTAAATTAAAAATAGAAAATGAAGCCTTGACTAGTGCTAAGATAGAATTTGAAAAGAAACTAGAAGAGGCCAACTTAGAAATAAATGAGTTAAATAAAAAGAACACAAATTTGCATAACTCATTTTCTAGGTTTTATATGGGTCAACAAAAGCTAGATCACATGTTAGAGACCCAAAGAGCTTTCTTTGACAAAGATGGGTTAGGCTATAATGCTAAACAAAAAGAAACTCATCTTAAGAATTTCCTAGTGAGCAAAAATACCATGCATGATTTATCTCTCACATGCTCACTTTGCAATAGAATAGGCCACACCTCACAAGCATGCACAAATAGAAAAACCACATTTAGAGGAAGAGTGGTTAGAAAAATGTGGGTGCCTAAGCATGCTGTAAATAATGATGAATTGTGCTTGAAATGGATCCCAAAAGGATCAAAAATTATTTGTACTAACTCTCAAGGACCCAAGAAAATTTGGGTACCAAAGCATGCTTGAATTTGTGTGTTGTAGGAGTGTTAGAGCATGGAAATACAAGATACAATGAAG
Organism: Heritiera fomes; assembly: GCA_032173925.1. Classification (NCBI taxonomy): domain Eukaryota; kingdom Viridiplantae; phylum Streptophyta; class Magnoliopsida; order Malvales; family Malvaceae; genus Heritiera; species Heritiera fomes. The sequence continues at coordinate 5,536,531 of JAPDPM010000019.1, forward strand.
TTTGAATGCTCAACACATCCTCATGGAGTTTGCTTGTGCCAATGAGAAAAAGGAAAAAGCTTGAGGATCCATCTTTGACAAGATCACAACAATTTTTTTTTAAAGGATAGCTCAAGGTGGACTCAACAATTCAAGGCAAAGCATACTCAAGCAAAGGAGTTTTGTAAGATTAATTCTTTACTCCTTAAAACTTTTATTTGATTATTTGTGATTTGATGAGAAATTTGGTTGATGATTAATGATGCATTGTGAATAAGCAAAAGGCATGATGAATGATTGTTGAATGCTTGATGGACTATTCTTGATGAATGAAAAGCATGATTTGTGATTTTGAAATGATTTTTGATTTTCTGCATCTTGAGCAAGTTTGATATGTCTAGATAATATATTTAGTTGCTCAAAAGATATCAAATATGTCATATATGCAAAATGCCTTGTCATGAGCCTTAATGAAGAATATGCATGTTGACAATCATGACATGTTGTTCACAAGTATGATGATTTGATGTTATATGTGCTTAAAATCTATGTGAACAAGTTTGTTTTGGCATATTTGTGATTTCTAATGATTTGGTTTGGCCAAAGTATGCATAACTATCAAAATGACCTCCTTTGAGGCCAAAAATGCCTTTATTGGTGAAAATCCTTCCAAAATTGCAAAATCTTTTGTAAAATAGTTTTTCAATCATGTTCTTCATTCATACAAGTCCAAAATCATGTTTTACTAATGTTTGAACCTTTACTTGGACTTAAATAACTCAAAAACGAAGTTTTGGTACCTCAAAGGTTGGATTTTCTGTCAAAAATCTGCAGAAACAGTATGAGGGATCGATCCCTTTTCAAACAGGATCGATCCCCTTGAGCAGAACACAGAATTGATGTATTCTGGAACTAAGGGATCGATCCCCCTCCAAAAGGGATCGATCGCCCCAGGCCAAAATGGCTATTCTGCACTTTTTTAACCGAATTTGAGAAGGATTTTTCACTTTCTTGATATCTTCTTTCTTCTCAAGTTAAAATTCATTGTTTTAACTTCTTTTTGATGATCTTTAATGTATGAAAATTCATTTTTCATTGATATCATGCCTCAACTTCATCAATTAATATCATTTCCAACAAATGGTATCACTTTCAACAATCTATATCATTTTTCTTGAACTCACAAGTGCAAAATCAGTTTTCTCATTGAAAATGGTCATGAATTGCATAAATCTTGAAATAATCTTGAAATATACTTTAAATGAATACTTAAACATAATTTTGAGATCTATTTCAATGATTTATGGATATATTTGAGAATTTGATGAACTTGTGCATAATGAGTGTTTTTCATATCCTTTGTTCATCTTAGTCAAGCATGCTTATAGGATTATGTCTCTTGGCTTGACTTATCAATTCCACACTAGGTTTCATGATAATTTTACATCTAGTGGATTGATTTCAAATATAAATTCAACAATTGGTAATGGTCATTGGCCTATAATTTGTGATGGTAAATGGATCCTCAATGTTCAAATGCATGAAACTTTATCATCCTTGTACTTAAAGAACTAAGGTCTTAATGACAACACCAACATTCAAAGATAAATGCAAACTTGAACAAATTTAATATCCATGCATTTATTATTTGAATATTTCCTTGCTCATAATTAGTTAAGGACTTGAATTAGAAAATGAGCATAGGATTTGTGTGCTTGAAACCATGGAAGAAAATATGTTTGCTTGAATTGCTTGATGTTTTGAATCTTCCATATGGTATCAATTTGTGAATATGAATATGGATTAATCTTTTATGATTATGTACATTTGATGATCTGTGTTGATCCATATGCATATTTGATGATCTGTGTTGTGTTCTTGCATATTTAGAATGAGTATTTTCTTGACATGAACACACTACACATAGATATTGGATTCATGCAAAATGCCTAAGTTAACCATTAGTAACAATTGGTATTTAGATTGAAATAACAATTAGTATCATTGGAAACCATATTTTCAATAATTGGTAAGCCAAAACTAAATTGCCAATTGGTTTGAGCTTTAAATTGACAACTCTTCTCATGCTCCTTAGATTGAAATGACAAATAGAGAAGAATTCTCTTAGGATACTTTTGCATGAAACTCTTGTGTGCTAGAATTGGTAGTTAATTGCTATATGATTTAATTCTAGACACAATATTTCTTGAGAATGATTTATGAGCACATGCATATGATATGTTATATAATTTTAGCTCATAATCATGATGTATTACCATGCACCTTAGTTGGACCTTAGAGAACATTTGATATACTTAGGTGCTTGCTTAACTTCTTACCAATTGGAACCTTCTTGCAAAATTACTTATCAACAATTGGTATCAAAAATTATTTATAAACAGTTGGTATAGGAAAATAAGCCTTGTCCTTTGCATGCCTAAACATTTCATACTCTTTATGGACATTGTCTTATTTATTTGTGCTATAAGTCCCATGTACTAACATGTTTCTTGTTGGATGGAGCATTTTTTTTTCTCACATAGCCATGATTTTAGGGGGAGCATATTTTCTTTATTATTATTTTTCCTTCTTTTTGCTATGACAAAAAGGGGGAGAGATATTAAGGGGGAGAAATAGTTTGAAAATTCATTTTCAAAACCCATGCTTATATTAAGGGGGAGCTTTATAAAATCCTGCTTTATTTGAGGGGGAGTATTTTATCAAAGAATTTTCAAAGCAAATTTACATTAAGTTTTGTCATATCAAAAAGGGGGAGATTGTTAGCTTTAAATTGCCATACATATTTTGAAATGACAAAAACTTAAGTGAGCTTTAATGTTTTAATTCATATTGTAAATTTGCCTTATCACACATGATTTTCTCAATACATTTTAAGTGATCATACCCAAACATTAAGACCATGATTTAATGATACATCCTTATTGGTCTTAATTCTTTATAAATGTTTTGAATATTTTAGAAAATCACTTAATGAATTTTTGGACAATGTTTTTATCAAAGAAAGTCATGAAAAACTCCCACAAAAGTGCCAATATGTTTTGGGTTGAATTAGGATCAAAGACCACATCATTTCTAACCCAAAAGTGCAGGAAAAACCCATTCTGGAGGAATGGGATCGATCCCCTAAGGAAAGGGATCGATCCCTTTTTTGGCAGTGTGCCCCGGAAGGCCAAAATGAAGCATGGGATCGATCCCCTAAGGAAAGGGATCGATCCCTTTATGTCAGAAAGTCCCCAACGGCTATTTTCTGTGAGATACAACGGCTAGTTTCGGTTTTGGCTCCAACCAACGTCCACAAACCATCCAAGGGGCTATAAATAGAGGCTTAGAAGCTAAAGGAAGGAAGAGGAACAACCAAGCAACATCTTTCATCATCTTATTCATCTTTCTCAAGCCTCAAACAACAATCAAGAGCTCCAAAGTCTACATCATCTATCATTCTCATATTCATTGTAGTGCTTAGCACAAATATTGTATAGGCTTCTCATTGAGCTTAATTTCTGTAATCACTTGCCTACCTAGAGGCTTATCTTTGATTACATTATTTGTATCTCATCAATCCTTGTAAAGGGGAGGTTTCTCTTAAGCCTAGAAAAGAGGGAGGTTTCTCTTTAGCCTTAGAAAAAGAGGGAGGTTACTCTTGATCCTAGAAAAGAGAGAGGTTTCTCTTGAGCCTTGAAAAGAGGGAGTGTAATAAATTCAAGGATAGTGAATTTGGGAAAATCCTTGGGAGCGTCTCAAGGTAGAGGACGTAGGCAAGGTTGCCGAACCTCTATAAATCACTTGTGTACATTTCTCTATCCTTTCTCTCTTTACTTTCTTGCAATTATATTTGTGTTTATTGCATTGAATTTATATTGTATAATTGCCTAGCTAAGAGAACTTAGAAAATATCAATATAGGCTAGAGAATTTAGAAGAACCGAAAAACGAACCTAAGGTTAGTGAAAAACCGATTCACCCCCCCCTCTCGGTATAGCCTATAAGAGCCAACAAAATAGAAGGGTAAAACTGTCTTTTTTTCCACTGTAAAACACATATGCACGCTTTCCCGTGCTTTTTATCCAAAACATGGTTTTTAAAGAAATCGGGATTCAAATCAAATATTTTCATAATTTATGTAAAAATAAATTATTTACTTTCCAAATTCAAAATCCCTTAACCATGTTTTTCTTCTAGAAACACGTGTAGAGACCTCTAGTCTCGAAATCATAGTTATTCATCATTTCTTAACCTTTTATGGAATTTTCATAATTAATTATTTCCATAATTAAAACCATAAAGGTTTTTGTAAAATCAAGTGAATATTTAAGAATATTTATAAAAATATTCACTTCAGTCTCTTTTTCATTTTCATCTCGTTTCACGTGAAATATCACATACTGGGTGAATTTACGGTGATTTCCTTTTCACCATTCTCGAAAACATGAATATTTTAAAATTAAATATCACTATATTCATGTTTTATGAAATTTAGTTAATTTCTCGATTTTCGTGCCCGAAAATTAATTCACGTGAAATCAAATCTTTTATTTTGGTTTTCAGTGATTTTCGGTAAATTTCAATAATTTTTCGATAATTTTTCGGCAGTATAACGGCTGCCGATTTGGCTAGCCTCCTGCACCGAAAATACAAATTATATTTCTCAACTGGTATTTCGCCACAATTTAAAACCGATAAATCACCACATTATAAACCAATAATTATCGATAGCATTTAAAAATTAAATGCAATTTAAAAACATGACCGAATATCCTCACAGGCGGCACATGTCTCCCTTACCTGTTTCAGGTCGGCGACTGCCTCTCAAAGGTCGCGCTCATGTTCACCTCTCCCGATTTCATCGTTTCGGTAATCGAGGATGATTTTCGATTCCCGTATTTCTCGGGATTTCCCATAATTTTTGAATTCTCAGAAATTCTCCAAATTCCCGGAATTCATTTTCTCTTTCTCTTCCTTCTTTTTCTTCCTTCTTTCTTTTTCTTTTCTTTTCTTTTTTTTCTTTTCTTTTTCCTTTTCTTTTTTTTCTTTTCCTTTTCTTTCCTGGCCGGTTCAAACCAGTCAGACCGGCTCCACCCTCCTCACCACCGGTTCTCCTCCGGTGGTCGGTTCTCCGGCGACTCGGGGGCTCAGCAGCTGGCTGGCGTCAAGGTGAAGCTGCCGGTGGTCTCAGCTTGGCCTAGATAGGTGGCACGGCGGCGGATCTACTCGGTTTTGCCTCGGTCACTTCTCCTCCTCCATCGACCTTCCTCCACCGTTCCCAGCCTCTCCAGTGGCCTCCATCCCTTTCCTCTTCTTCCGGCGGTGCTTCGATTGCGGTGACGATGGCCGGTTTGGCCGGCACCGCCAGATTTGGTTTCCTTTCTCTTCGGTTTTCGACGCGTTTCTCCCTCTGTTTCTGCTTCCGTTTCTTTCCTTTCCGGCGCCGGTCGTCTTCTCCTCTCTGGTCGGCACCGTCCCTTCCTTTTTCCATCGCCGGCGGTGGCATCTCCGCCATCGTCGGTCTCGCCTGGGAGGATCGGGATTCTTCCTCGATCTTCCTTCTCTTTTTCTGTTTTATGTCTATTTTTTTTGTATATAATTATACTATAACATATATTTTATACATATATATAATATGTACTATATATCATACATATTTATTATTTCATATATAATATAATTCAATATATATTGTATATAATGTATATATTGTATATTACAAAATATATACCTAGTATATATATATGTATATTAATACATTTCCAATTTAAATAACTTTCATATATATTTTCAAACTTTAATGTAAATTAATATTTACATTTCTCTCACATATGTATATATTTATATATACATAAAATGTCATACTTGAATACATATGTATTATTTAAATTTATAAAATAATATATATACTTATATATACCCATGTATATTTAATATATACTATATACCATACGGTATTTAAATACCTATGTGTTTGCATGAAAATACATTTATATAATATATAATTATATAAATATATTTCACATTGCCTTTCTCATTTTCTTATTTAATTTGGATTTTCATTTATCCAAATTAAATTTCCTCCTTTCATTATTTTCCATAATTCTCATCTTATTTTTCCGATTTAATTTTCCTTCACTCGGATTTGCACCATCTGTTCCTTTCTCAATTCTCGAGATTTTCACCAATATCCCGTTCTTAAAATTTCATTTATTTATTTATTTCCAATATTTATTTTCTCCAATATTTATTTCCAATAAACGAAAAATTTACAGTTATCACACCAACTTAAGGTAGAGCTATGTCCGAATCCTATTTAGTTATTATATTTATTTTTGGATATTCTTTATTTTGTACGTATTATTCTTAATAAATTGTTGGAGCATGTAAGATACGGGTTATAGTGTGATGAATGTTTATGTGTTCCCTTGTACACACACTTGCACATGCATTTCATAACATGAGCCCTATACTCGAGGTTCCATCCTTCTTAGGAGGGAGTAGAGTACCTTTGCTCTCGTGAGGTGGTAAACTCTACAATGGCAAGTGAAATACTTCCAATCAAATTAATTCTTACTAGTCTAGTGTGGATGACAGTGAGATATAATTTAAGAATCTTTAGATCTTTATAAATCCCAACCCAGCATGTAAAGGGCCATAAGAAACCAACTTAAGGTAGAGCTGTGCCCGAATCCTATAGAGATTATCCCAAAATTAGGATACATTAGGGAACATATTCGACCGCTTTTCCATATCTATAATAAAGGTACTATCGATTTTGGTACGAATTGTATTTAATTTAAGTCTTTGATTTTTTTTAAAGAATTTTTGTAAAATAAAAATGGAAAAATATATTTTCTTTGGAAAAGATATTGTCAAAAAAGAAATCCACTTATTTTTGAAAAAATAAAGATGTGTGACAAAAACAATAAAACAAATATGTAACTTTTCTTTTAAAAATGTGAATAATTCTTCATTCTTTAATTTTTTTAAGGGGGAATTTTTTTCGAAAATAGGTGCATAAAATAGGAATGTGAGAACTGTTTCTACTGTACTATACAAGATATTTTGTAATTATTTAATTAATGAAATATAATGTATTTTGTGAAATTAAATGAATCTGTTATGTAGGCCCCACTTTAATTTTTATGGTTTTGATGGATTCAAGATTGATAATACAGTGTACAGTGGGTGAAATAAATATAATATAACGATTTTAAGGCAAAAAAATAAGAGGAAAATTAATGATAATTTTCGGTAAAATTGTTTTGCAATCGGGATTGACGGATTACGATTAGTGCTATTGAAAGAATCGATATTACTAGACAGGTAAGGGAGAAATGTGTAAGTTGTAGGGATATAGTGAATTGCATGATTTAATAAGTATAATTTTATGAAATTATTTGGATGATGAAATGTCCTGGAAATCATGCAAATTGTGGTATATGGCTGGTTTTATATACTGTATTTTAAGTGCAGGGGGTTAGGAAATCGCAGCTATTATGCTGTCGAAAATTTATAAAAAAATATTCTAAAATAGCATGAAATATTTTAGACACACAAATTGACTGAATTATGGATTCTGGAGTTTATTTCCATAAATTTTCCATAATTTGAAATTGTTAGCTTTAATTTGACAAGTATTTTGAAATGACAAAACTCAAGTAAGCCTAAAAATGATTTTTCTCTAAGTAAATTTGCTTTGAATGAACTCAATGATAGAAATTATTTTAACAAAGTCTTGGATTGAGATTTCAATTGAAAAAGTCAGTAAATACTCTTAGAACAGTGTTAGAAAGTTATTTTAACTGACTTAGAATCATAAAAGTCATAAACTATGCAGCAAATTAACTGCAGGATGGTGTACTAGACAAAAGGGATCGATCCCTACTGTAGAGGGATCGATCCCTAAATGGCAGAATGCTTCAGAAGCCACCCGGGAGAAGTTTGAAAAGCTTTCTGGAGAAAAGGGATCGATCCCCCTAGGAAAGGGATCGATCCCTCAATGGCAGATTACTTGGAAAAGACCCAGAAAAGGCTAGGAATGAATTCTGGAGAAAAAGGATCGATCACCCCAGAAAAGGGATCGATCCCTTCGCTCGAAATCTGACTCCAACAGCTAGTTTTTAAAGGTTTCAACGGGAAGAAATGCATTAAATGCTTCACCAACTGTTCCAGTCGTTTGGTGGACTATAAATAGAGGCATTTATGATGTTTGGAGGTAGAACAAGCATTCTAAAGTTTTCAAGCTTCAAGAGAGAAAACTCAAATCTGAAAATCTTCATTGTAACTCCATTTTGTGAGATTTCTTTGTGCTCTTCACCCATTCACTGAAAATTCTCTTATTCAAAGGGGTGAGCTATCCTTGTAAGGATTGATATTGTAGAGTGTGGGTAGTAATACAAGGGTAGAGGCTTAGAAGGAGATTCTAAAGTCTCAAGAGAAATTGTAAGAGGTCTTGCCACACCTTCAAGTGGTTTGTAAGCATTCTCAAGGAAGAGCTGAATCAAAACCTTGACAAGCGGTTTAAGGAGAGAGGACGTAGGCAAGAGATTGGCCGAACCTCTATAAACTTGTGTTTGCTTCTCTTTCCCTTACTCTTTTTACTGCACTTATTTCATTGTTATTTATTTGGTTTTAATTATGCATTAAGAGTTAGGAAAATTAGAAATAAGTAGAAAAACCGATTCACCCCCCTCTCGGTAGAGCCAATAATTGGTATCAGAGCTTGGGCTCGAGATTGAGTTAGATTAACATCTATCGAGTAAAACGATCACTAATGGCTCAAACTAGTTTGTCTACACCTTTGGTAGGAGAGGAACACTCTACGGTTAGACCTCCACTCTTTAATGTTGAAAACTATGCCTATTGGAAGACTAGAATGATACTATTTATTCAAGCTAATGCTTATGAAGTTTGGAGAATTATTGTTCAAGGTCCCCTTATCCCTATTAAGAAAGTAGATAGGTCGGATGTGCCTAAGAAAGAAGATGAGTGGGATACTAATGATATTAGAATGGCACAACTTAATGCTAAAGCAATGCACACACTATTTTGTGCATTAGGACCAAATGAATATAATCGAGTTTCACAATGTGAAAATGCTAAAAAAGTTTGGGATAAACTAGCTATCACACATGAGGGAACCACACAAGTCAAAGAAACAAAAGTAGTCATGCTCACTCAAGACTATGAACTATTTAGAATGAAGAATGATGAGTCAATTAGTGACATATTTACTAGGTTTACGGACATAATAAGTGGTCTTAAAGCTTTAGGGAAGATATACTCTAATGTAGAGATGGTCAAAAAGGTTCTCAATAGCTTACCTAAATCATGGGAAGCTAAAGTCACTGCTATTGAGGAATCCAAGGACCCTCATACACTCTCATTAGATGAACTTTTGGGATCTTTACTCACTTATGAGATGAAAATTAAGAGAAACCAAGATCCCCAAAAGAAAGTTGGTGTAGCACTAAAATCCACCACAATTGAGGAATCAAAAGATGATCATGATGTAAGTGGTGATGAAGAGGATTTAGAAATGGCCATGTCTGCCAAGAGATTCAATAAATTCATGAGGATGAGAGCTAGTGGAAATTCTAGGAGACCCCCTAGGAGAGAGTTAAATAAAGGAGAAACTAGCAGGAAAGAAAGGGACCAAATTATTTGTTATGAATGCAAAAAACCTGGTCATATTAAGTTTGATTGTCCTTTGTATAGAAAGCAAAATGAGAAGAAACAAAAGAAGAAGGCAATGGTGGCTACTTGGAGTGATAGTGATTGCTCCGATGAAAAGAATGTGGAAGATGAAGTAGCCAACCTTTGTTTCATGGCTTTTGAAGATGAGAAGGTAACTGCTAACTTGTTAGATACTAATGAATACACTTTTGATGAATTGTAAGATGCATTTGATGAGTTAGCCAATGAATTTGAATGCATGAACTTGAAATATAAGAAAATGATCTCTAAGTTGAAAAAGGAAAATGAAATGCTTGTGAATGCTAAGTTAGAATGTGAGAAGAAATTAGAAAATGGTAATCTAGAAATCGAAGAATTAAATAAGAAGAACACTAATTTGCAAAACTCCTTTTCTAAATTTTACATGAGTCAACAAAAACTTGATTAAATGCTAGAAACTCAAAGAGCATTCTTTGATAGAGAAAGGTTAGGCTATAATGCATCTAACAAAGAGACTCATCTTAAAAACTTCCTAGTTAAAGATAGAAAATTTGTTTTTTGCACATTGTGTAATAAACTAGGACACTCTTCACAAGCATGCACCTCTAGAAAGACCATGATTAGAGAAAAAATGGTTGTCAAGATTTGGGTACCTAAACATGTTTTAAATTCAAGTGATGAGTCATTAAAGATGAAATGCATCCCTAAAGGATCTAAAATTATAAATACTAACATCCCTAAAGGATCTAAAATTATAAATACTAACTCTCAAGGACCAAAGAAAATTTGGGTACCTAAGATGAAAGCTTGATGTGTATGTAGGAGGAAGAGTGTTGCTACAAGGCTAAGTCCACGGAGCATTGGTACCTTGATAGTGGATGCTCAAGACACATGACGGGTGACAAGAGCCAATTCAAGTTCCTAAAGCATAAAAGTGGTGGAGAAGTCACATTTGGAGACAACTCCAAAGAACAAATTGAAGGAATTGGCTCCATTGGTAACTCTTCCTCAACTATTGAGAATGTTTTGTATGTTAGAGGCTTAAAACATAATTTGCTTAGTATTAGTCAATTGTGTGATAAGGGATTTAAAGTTGTGTTTGATGACTTGTGTTGCAATGTTGTTAATGCTAAAACTAATCAAATTATTTTTATTGGACATAGACAAGGAAATATTTATGTTGTTAATTTAAATGAGCTTAATAGCAAAAATGTATGTTTTATGGCCACTAGAGAAAATGAACCTTGGTTATGGCATAGAAGACTAGGCCATGCTAGCATGCATGTTTTGTCTAAGTTAGCCAAAAGAGACTTAGTAGTTGGCTTACCTAAACTATAATTTGAAAATGATAAAGTGTGTGATGCATTTGTAAGAGGAAAACATAAAAGAATATCATTTAAATCTAAGAAAGGTATTACAACATCTAGATCACTTCAACTTCTCCACTTAGATCTATTTGGACCAACTCGACCACTAGCTTAGGAGGAAAACACTATGGTTTTGTTATAATTGATGATTACACTAGGTTTACTTAGGTGTTCTTTTTAAGTGTGAAAAATGAAGCCTTAGAAAAATTCATTGTTTTCTCAAAACTTGTTCAAAATGAAAAAGGTTACTCCATTTCTAGTATTAGGAGTGACCATGGAAAAGAATTTGAAAATATTGGTTTTGATACATTTTGCAATGAAAATGGCATTAGCCATAATTTTTCAGCTTCTAGAACTCTTCAACAAAATGGGATAGTTGAAAGGAGAAATAGAACATTAGAAGAAATGGCTAAAACCATGCTTTGTGAAAACAACTTACCTAAATATTTTTGGGCTGAAGCAATAAATACTTCTTGCTATGTCATAAATAGAGCTATGGTAAGGCCTATTTTAAAGAAAACTCCTTATGAGCTTTATAAAGGAAAAAGGCCTAACATAAGTTATTTTCACCCATTTGGATGTAAATGTTTTGTTTTGAACAATGATAAAGATAACCTAGGAAAATTTGATGCTAAAAGTGATGAAGGTATTTTTCTTGGCTATTCTTTAAATTCTAAGGCATATAGAGTTTTCAATAAAAGAACACTTGTAGTAGAAGAGTCAATACATGTAATCTTTGATGAATCAAATATCACTAGTGGAACCAATCTTGATGATGAAGTAGAGATCATTGATGAACCCATAGTTGACCCATCTCAAGATAAGGATGTTAGGGAACAATTAGAAGATCTTACTATTAACAAAAATGAGGAGTCCATGGAACAAGAAATAATTGAGAAGGAATCTAGGTGTCTTAAAGAACTTGGATATTTGAAAGATAATGACATTGTTGGAGATCCAACCATTGGAGTTAGAACTAGGTCAACCTATGAAAACATATGTCAACATGTAGCCTTTGTGTCACAATTTAAGCCAAAGAAAGTGGATGATGCCTTGAAAGATGAAAATTGGATTATGGCCATGCAAGAGGAATCAAATCAATTTGAGAGAAGCAAAGTATGGACATTAGTGGAAAGACCTAAAGATTATCCCATCATTGGAACCAAATGGATGTTCAAAAATAAGATGGATGAAAATAGCATTATTGTTAGAAACAAGGCTAGGTTAGTGGCTTAAGGATATAGACAAGAAGAAGGGATAGACTATGATGAAACCTATGCTCCGGTAGCTAGATTAGAAGCCATTAGGATGCTACTTGCTTTTGCATGCTATAAGGATTTTAAGTTGTATCAAATGGATGTAAAAAGTGCTTTCTTAAATGGTTATATAAATGAAGAGGTTTATGTTGAGCAACCTCCCGATTTTGAAAATCCAAAATTTCCTAACCATGTTTTCAAACTTTCAAAAGCCTTATATGGATTGAAACAAGCTCCTAGAGCTTGGTATGAAAGACTTTCAAAGTTTTTAATCAAAAAGGGCTTTACAAGAGGAAAGGTAGATACAACCTTGTTTATTCAATCTAAGGGTCATGACTTATTAGTAGTTCAAATTTATGGAGATGATATCATTTTTGGATCTACAAATGAGTCATTGTGCAAAAAATTCTCAAAGCTAATGCAAGGTGAATTTGAAATGAGTATGATGGGAGAATTAACCTTCTTTCTAGGACTTCAAGTTAAACAATGTAAAGAAGGTATTTTCATAAATCAAGCTAAGTACACTAAAGATTTGCTCAAAAGATTTGGAATGGATGAATCTAAACCTTATTCTACACCTATGAGCACAAATATTAAACTTGATAAGGATGAAGGAGGAAAATGTGTAGACACTAAACTATATAGGTCTATGATTGGCTTATTGCTATATTTAACTGCTAGTAGACCCGATATAATGTTTAGTGTATACTTATGTGCAAGATTTCAGTCATCCCCCAGAGAATCACACCTACAAGCAGTAAAAAGAATCCTTAGATACCTCAAAGACACTTCTTCCTTAGGACTTTGGTATCCCAAAGATTCTACACTTGATCTACATCTTATTCCGATGCGGATTTTGGTGGATGCAGAGTGGATAGAAAAAGCATATCGGGAACATGTCAATTCTTAGGAAGTAGGCTTATTTCATGGTTCTCTAAGAAACAAAATAGCGTAGCTCAATCCACAACCGAGGCTGAATATATAGCTTTCGGAAGTTGCTATGCAAGAAACAAAATAACGTAGCTCAATCTACAACCGAGGCTGAATATATAGCTTTCGGAAGTTGCTGTGCTCAAGTGTTATGGATTAAGCAACAAATGAGAGACTATGGAATAGAAATGAACCAAGTTCCCATTAAGTGTGACAACACTAGTGCTATCAATCTTACAAAAAATCCCATCCAACACTCTAGAACCAAGCACATTGAGATTAGACATCATTTTTACGAGATCATGTGCAAAAAGGGGACATAATTCTGGAGTATGTAGACACCTTGCACCAATTAGCTGATATCTTCACCAAACCCTTGGACAAGGAGAGATTTTGCACTCTTAGAGGTGAATTAGGAATAATGAATGCTCCTTGATGTAATTTGATGTTGCATGAATCTCTTATGGTAGGTTTGTGATGATTGCAAGACAGCAATTTGAAGAATATAATTACACTTGCAATTCATGACCTTAACTTACTGAGTTACTGTTCATGTTCATAACTCTTTGAGATTGAACTGTTGAGTTTTGTGTGTTTTGATCATGATAAACTTCTTTCATTAGCCAAAACACATTTCTAATGTTAAGACACTATCACAGCCATGTTCATCTACTATTTCTGCATACTTATGCAAGTTTCTGCACTTTTCTGCAGTATTCTGCACTTTTTATGTAGTTTTTCAAACTCATTTCATGCATCTCAAGTGGAAACAATCAAATTTTGATTTTAAAGTGGTAAAAATGCATAAGTTTCATTGTTTTCAAATCATTTTTATGCATCACGAATGAGGCAAGTGACTAAGGAGACAATTCTTCTCAAATAGGATTGATTTCCAATCTGTCAGGCCAAAAATCTGGGTGAAAGGAAGCAATCTGCCTAAAAGGGATCGATCCTTCTACAGTAGGGGATCGATCCCCTCGTGATAGAATTGCCTTCCTGCGTCATTTTAAGCGTCGGCCCCTCCTTCCTTGCCCACTATTCACCTTCTTCTTCACTCTCAATGCCTCTCACCATTTCCTCTCACCCAAATCCTCTAGATCTCACTCATTTCTTCACCAAATCGCTTCATTCTTTTACCAATCTTCCTCATTTCTTCCTCTTTTTCATTTCCCCTCCTCATTCTTTCACCCAAATCCTCTAGATCTCCTCTTTTCTTCTCTTCCTTCTTCTTCCACACCATAGTTACTATTCACCCAACATTTTAATTGTAAGTTTTTCTCACATTTTTCATTCAATTTTTCTTGCATTTCTAGTTTCTTTCATCATGTCTTGACTGCTCATTTGCATCTCTTGCATCAATTTCCTCTCCATCTCGGTTTTCACTTCATTTGGCACTTGTCTTTTTCTAGGGTTTATACTTAGACTATTTGTAGTTGTTCATCCGAATTCCCTTGTCATAATTGTTAAATGCATCTTGGGTTGTGGCTCTCCGCTGTTGGTTAGATCATATCTCTCCCACACACTCATCCATAGTTCCCCAAACTTGTGCACGCCACCTGTTCGATAAAAGTCTTCAACAAACTCTCCTACATTTTCCACTCCATATGGCTCCTAAAGTTAAGCACACTGCTCAAAAACGCAAAACAAGTGCTTCCTCCTCTTCCTCCTCCATACCGGCCACCTTTAACCGATGCTTTCGCTATGCCAATGAGAAAACACGATTTCTAGCGAACTTTGCCAATATGCCTATTAAGCATTAGCGTCCAATTGATTTTGATTTCCTCGAATCAATTAATTTCCCTTACTTGGCCAAATTCGCTAAATTTAATTGGATCCTCGAATCCTGTTCCTCCAAACATCATTCGTGCTTTCTTTTCCAATGTCGAAACCATCACGGATCCAAATGATGAATGTCTTGTTGTAGGAATTCGATCCCATGTCATGGGCAAACACATTGAAATCACCACACAATCCCTCTTTCTTGTCTTTAGAGTCCTCGATGACGGTGCTATATATGAGAATGTTGACGTCCCCTTAGAGTTTCCCGTTACCAATAATCGCGCAAGTGACCTTCTTGTCTTCGCCCGACTCCTACATATCATAATCTCCTGGAATCTTCGACCACTTGGCACAAGATATTCTCACCTTAGGAAACTTGATCGTTTTTGGCTCCATCATATTCATTCCCCTGATGGTCTTCAGCCACACCTCCTTCACTTTATCCTTCAAGACTGGATGAAGATTGTCATTGACAAGGTGCACACCATTGTCTTCCCTCAGCCTCTCGCCTACTACTTAATCTCTAAAGGCGTTGACTGTTCATGTGAGGTTGGTATACTTTTGGATCCCAGCACCATGATCAATCTCGACACTCTCCATAACCTTGGGTGGTATCAACATCAATGGGGAGATACAATCGAATGGGTCAAGGGTCATGGACAGGCTGAACCTCCCGAACATGCTCCGAAAGAAGTCGGAGAAGAAGGAGGAGACGGAGACAACGTACTTGCAGCACCCACATCTTCTGCACCATTCGGCTCTATGTCAACCTCTCTTGACCAGATCATGCTCATGCTTCAACAAATGCACACCTCTCAGCAAAATTTCCAGCTGGATGTCACTCAGCAACTTGATTAGATCGAGGAAACTCAAGCTACTATGTATGATGAAATCCAAGATGTTCGTATGCAGCACAAGGACTTCATGGCTCAGTACTACAAGACGTTCCCTAGGCGCTGATTATGCTTTTTGAGTGATTTTGTCTGCTGTTTATGCTGTTTGTTTCTGTCATTTTCTAGTGTGTTTCTGGTGTTTTAGTTTTATGTTTATGACTATAACTGGTGTCTATTTCCATTGGCTTGATCTATATGTATGACTTTGGCTTGATCTCCATTTCCATTAGCTTGACTTATCACTTTGCTTAGTCTTTTTCTCCATTGTTGCTTTAATTTGCCTTATACAACTAACCCTTTCTTTTTATATCATAATATTTGTTTTAATCCTTGATATGACAAAAAGGGAGAGAATTAATATGGTATGCATAAATTGAGGGGGAGCAAGATAAGCAAGATATTTTTCATGTAGAAATTGAGGGGGAGCAAAGCAAAATGATTTTCAAGCAAAATATTTCTCCATGTATAAATTGAGGGGGAGCCAAGCAAAATGATTTTCATGATGTCAAAATTATAAGCAAATCTATCTTAAGCAAATTTACCTTAAGTTTTGTCATATCAAAAAGGGGGAGATTGTTAGCTTTAATTTGACAAGTATTTTGAAATGACAAAACTCAAGTAAGCCTAAAAATGATTTTTCTCTAAGTAAATTTGCTTTGAATGAACTCAATGATAGAAATTATTTTAACAAAGTCTTAGATTGAGATTTCAATTGAAAAAGTCAATAAATACTCTTAGAAAAGTGTTAAAAAGTTATTTTAACTGACTTAGAATCATAAAAGTCATAAACTATGCAACAAATTAAGTACAGGATGGTGTACTGGACAAAAGGGATCGATCCCTACTTTAGAGGGATCGATCCCTACTGTAGAGGGATCGATCCCTAAATGGCAGAATGCTTCAAAAGCCACCCGGGAGAAGTTTGAAAAGCATTCTGGAGAAAAGGGATCGATCCCCCTAGGAAAGGGATCGATCCTTCAATGGCAGATTACTTAGAAAAGACCCAGAAAAGGCTAGGAATGAATTCTGGAGAAAAAGGATCGATCCCCCCAGAAAAGGGTTTGATCTTTTCACTCGAAATCTGACTCCAACGGCTAGTTTTTGAGGGTTTCAACGGGAAGAAATGCATTAAATGCTTCACCAACTGTTCCAGTTGTTTAATGGACTATAAATAGAGGCATTTATGAAGTTTGGAGGTAGAACAAGCATTCTAAAGTATTCAAGCTTCAAGAGAGAAAACTCAAATCTGAAAATCTTCATTGTAACTCCATTTTGTGAGATTTCTTTGTGCTCTTCACCCATTCACTGAAAATTCTCTTATTCAAAGGGGTGAGCTATCCTTGTAAGGATTGATATTGTAGAGTATGGGTAGTAATGTAAGGGTTGAGGCTTAGAAGGAGATTTCTAAAGTCTCAAGAGAAATTGTAAGAGGTCTTGCCACACCTTCAAGTGGTTTGTAAGCATTCTCAAGGAAGAGCTGAATCAAAACCTTGACAAGCAGTTCAAGGAGAGAAGACGTAGGCAAGAGATTGGCCGAACCTCTATAAACTTGTGTTTGCTTCTCTTTCCCTTACTCTCTTTACTGCACTTATTTCATTGTTATTTATTTGGTTTTAATTGTGCATTAAGAGTTAGGAAAATTAGAAATAAGTAGAAAAACTGATTCACCCCCCCTCTCGGTAGAGCCAACAGAAATTTAGTTGAAAAATGTTAAATTAAATATTCATGTTATGAAATTTTATTAAAATGGGAGTAAAAATATATTCTTTAAGATATTTCATATTTAAAAAGAATATTTATGAATTTTCTCACTAAAACATGAATATTTTATCGACTGTTTACACTGTATTGTTAAATATGAAATTTAATACCTTTTTGGAATATTTATTTAATTTAATAATAAATTTTATTTAAATTCCTTGAAGGCATTTTATATTGAAATTAAATGATTTTTAGACTTTAAGCCCCAATTTCATGCTCACTGTTACTGTACTATCATGTGGCTGATTGACCTGCCAAGTCATCAGCAATCCCAAGGTCACCTGGCAAGTGTACTCTGCGGACACCCTATAAAATATGGCCATAGATCTAACTGTATACTGTTACTATTTCCCTTTGGGGATAATTATAGCATGATTGATTTAGGGTGTTGCCTAGTCTCAACCTAATGTTAAATGATTACTGAATTGTGTTTTACTGAATACTATTTACTGTGCTGTACTGAAAAATATTGTTTACTGAACGGTGATTTACTGATTTCTGTTCACCGAACTGTACTAAAAACACTGTTTATTGAAATGAAAATATTTATGATATTATTTCTAAAGTAGAAATAATTACTGAACTGTTTATCTATTGATTTCTAAAGAGTTTCATCGCACTGTACTGAAGTGACTGTATATTGTTTCTACTATTTAAACTTTACTGTTTACTGTACTGTTAAAAGTGGCAAAAGTTGGCCCGAGCCCGAACTTGCCCGAGACTGAACCCGAACCAACCTAAATCGACCAAAAAAATCAAAAGCCCAAAATAGAAAAAGTTTGAAACCAAAAAAATCCGAACTCGAAAAAGATCGAAACCGAAAAAATCAAACCCAACACAACCCAAACTCGACAAAACCCGAACCCAATACGATCCAAAATCGAGATCGATCTGATCCAAAACGCGTAAAAACCTGAATTATATAATTATATAATTATTTTTTTAAAATAAATAAATAATTGATACACTTTTTTAATTATAAAATTAAATTTTGGATAAAAGTAATTATTTCTAATAGTAAAGTGTAATTTAAAAAATACTATAGTAGTATTATTGTGTAAGCGGCAATTTTAATAAAATACATGAATAAATCAAGCTATTAGTAATTAATTATTTGTTATATTAACAAGATTCTAATTTGGTATCTTATAACAATGATTTATATATTATATTTTATTATAACAATCTTTTAAGAATAAATTATGTAATCTCTTAATGCGTAAGTATTATTATGATAGAATTAATTATTTATTAAAAAAAATTAATTTATTATCTATTAAATATAAAATTAAAGTGTAAATAAAAATAATATTTCTAATAGTAAATTAAAGTGTAATTTAAGAATATACTATAATAGTATTATTGTGTAAGTGGTAATTTTAATATAATTTATTTTTATACTTTATTAATATTATGATTAATTATATTTAAATAATTAGCATTATATTAATTAATTCACTGCAACAAATGTGATTGGGTTTGTTGTGTGATAAGGTAAGGAAATGGCTGCTTAGATAGGGAACAAAAACAAGAAAATTGAATTAAAGCAGGGGAATTGGAACAGTGGAGAAGGAGAAAAATGGAGGAGAATGAAGAAATGGGACATTGGGTCTTTAACATTAGTCGCATTTGTGCCTTTAAATTAACTAAAATGGTTTTTTAAAAATGAAAATTAGAGAGGAAAATCAATTAAATAGAGGGAAATGAAAATATGAAAATTTGAGATGGAAATTAATTAAGTTAACTAAAATGGTTTTCTTTTTAAATGAAGATTTGAGAGTGAAATTAATTAAATAGAGGGAAATGAAAATATGAGAGAGAAATCAATTAAATAGAGGGAAATGAATTAAATTAACGAAAATAGTTTTTTTAAATAAAAATTTGAGAGGGAAATCAATTAAATAGAGGAAAATAAAAGTATGAAAACTTGAAAAGGAAATTAATTAAGTTAACTAAAATGGTTTTCTTTTTAAATGAAAATTTGAGAGGGAAATCAATTAAATAGAGGGAAATAAAAATATGAAAATTTGATAAAGAAATCAATTAAATAGAGGGAAATCAATTAAATTAACTAAAATGATTTTTTTTAATGGAAATTTGAATAAATTTTCATATGCAATTAATTTATGAATAATTTTGTTAAAAAAATAATTTATAAATAATTTAATTTGTAAGAGAATTTAATATCTATCAAATAGTAACTGGCCAATTGAATATATAAACAACTAACATTTAAAAAGATAGAAAATAGATTTGCAGTGTTAAACTTTTGAAACACAAATAGGTAGCTAGTATTAAGTATAAAAAAAGGTTAAAACAATTCAATTATTATAAATTATAAACGTTCTTTCCTTCATTTTTAATAACATTAACATGTTATAATTTTTATTATTAAAACGTTTCAACATTCTTAATTTTTTTACTCTAGATTTCTATTTCTCTAATTATATTCCTATATATATGTGAAAACTGAGAATTTCCAAAGGAATATTAGGTATCTGGAGAATTTGATTGGGA
This sequence comes from Heritiera fomes, assembly GCA_032173925.1. Lineage (NCBI taxonomy): Eukaryota > Viridiplantae > Streptophyta > Magnoliopsida > Malvales > Malvaceae > Heritiera > Heritiera fomes. Next base: position 5,556,696 of record JAPDPM010000019.1, read on the forward strand.
CAAATTAAAATCAAGATTAAATAAGAAATGAAAATGGAGAAAATAAATTTGGATATAAAGAAATCCAAATTTAATAAGAAATAAAAATATGTAATTTTATATATTTATATAAGGTTATTATATAAATATATAATTATATGAGTATAATTATATATAATAATATAAATATATATTATATATATTTAAAAAAAAGAAAGAGGCGGGAATCGGGATAACCCGATTCCCAACCTTTGTTCTCTGTCACGCCCGATCTTACTTAATATCTTAGGGAAGCCTAAATTGCGAAATTAGAAAATTTTTTTTATCCCTTATATCACTATCAATTTGTAGGTGAATATGTAGGCCAATCTCAATTTCATATAACTCCTTTAATATATTTAGGCATATCTACCAACATACATAATGCCAATTCAAAAAGTGTACTGATCGTCATATTCCAATAATACATAATCTAGCTTACATCCCAGACTCATCACATAAGTATATATATATATACACAATCAAAAGAACTCCAATACACTGTGCCATCATCCATCTATGTCTATACAAACCGCTGGGAGCCATATACCTTAGACTATGTAGGGAAGTACACTCTCAAGAAGCTTCCCAAGCCAAAATGAACAATCGCTGTATCGATCACTCTGAAAGGGAGGGGAAAGAAGAGGGGAGTGAGTCGCAACTCAGTAAGTAACAACAATAAGCAACTAAATAATACCAAGCATCCCATAATTATGAAAACTCATTCAAATCACTTTTAATCATATCAAATCAATTATGCTGCATTAAAACTTAAATACGATATGGAAACTCAATAACAATTTGTAGTCAAATATAGAGTTCCATCATTAGACTAAAAGTCTCAATATCAAACCATACATAAAGTATGTTGTGTGATCAATAAAACCAATCATAGTACCAAGAGAGTCCACATAGTATCAATCGATGTTACTTAGAGCTAACACTAAACGCTCTACGGTAGCTAACCGTAGCAATCATCCCATAAGGGACCTGCCTATGCATAGACCCCCAGCATCATTGCGCACATGACACCGGGACCTGCCCAACGTAATATACAGGACAAGTCGATCGTTTTCGAGACTTATACTCGAGAAACAGTACTCTAAGTTAATCAAATGTGTCTATAAAATTCTCAAGGTACGGTGCCCAAAGGTCTCAATACCTCGGGTCTAAAACAGAAATCCAGTAGTCTTAAAAACCAATTCAATCTTCCCTAACCTCATAGCAATCATCGAAATTCATAAAGAAGGTAATTCCATGAAACAAGGCTCACAAAGCATTTAAATATCAACAAGGTATAAAATCATATTAAATTAGAATTTAATTTAAACCTTTAAAACATTTAAAGTATTCTTTGATTTTATAATACGCGCAAACAGTACATCTCTTGCAAGCCATCATTTGTTTACAAACCATTTTTAGAAAAGCAAAATCAACTGTCAAGGGAAGACATCTCATTTGCAGCATTCATTCTATTTTAATTGCCAAATTCCAAGAATTTATAGCATTAAACAATTTGGATGCAAGTAGTCGCTTAGGGTTACTTCCAGTACTTCCTTAGCTTCTGAATCAGTTCACCCTCGCCTAACAAGTCTTGGAGTATCGATTGATTTCGGGTCAAGCTCAGTCCTTAGGATAACCCTCTACATAACACATAGTAGATTAAATCAATCTTTATACATCCATCGATCTTAGTATTTCCAATCATAAGCTAACATTAAGCATTGTATAATTCAACAAGAAACAATACTTGGCTGTGTTTCTAGAGTTATTTAAACGTTACTAGCACCGTTTATTGTCTTTTCATTCATTTGAACTACTTATGACCCATTTGGTCCATTTCTGTTCGTTAAGGTTTTGGACCTTATGGTATTGTGCTAGACTTAAGTATAATTTTCAGAACTTAATTATCAAACCGTAATTTTTATATTACTTCTAACTCAAATCCCTATTTAGACATAAAAGGCTCATTTCCTAATTCGTTTTGTGCCATTTCCCATCAATTTTTAGACCTTGGTCCAAATCTGGCACAGTAGGCAGGAAATTTCCTGACCTGTGTTCAGTAAAATGCTTACTGCCAACTATAGGGACATGAGATCTGTACAAACCCAATACCATGTCAATCATGACTCATTTATCCTTCTGAATATGTAAAGTTTGCAGTCATATATGATCTTGTTATGACCCGTGACCACATTTTTCATCTTCTTATACACAACTTAACTGGTTGGGCTGTCTGCGATACTTCACTTGTACTGACTGCTAAACAATTTTACATAATATTGTTTATATTATACACATTTCCTATCGTAACTAATCAGATAAGTAGTACTGTTGATGTGTCTAAATACAGAGAATAAATGATCATACCTCAAATAATCAGTCGGTCTGACACATTGTCCTTCATGTACAGCCAGGATCCACAATCCACTGAACTCACATTCATCAAAACCTGAAATGTTGAAAATTAAGGGGTGAGCAAAACCACGGCTCAATAAGAGAATTATATGCCTCACTTGATACTCAGCTTCCTATATGCTAAAAATCTTTTTCATTTTTCCTATGGGCTCTAGGCTCGCATGTAGGAAAGATACTACAGTCGGCTAGGAATCCGAATGGAGTAAGGTAGGTATTTTAGAATACCATACTTGTTACGGAACCTAGAAGCAACTGTAGAGAGAATTTTTTTTCTTTTTGTTTTGAATTAATAAATCCTTTTCCTTTTTAAACTTTTATAACCTTTTTGTCGGTTTCTTTTCAAAATAATGCTTCTACGAAATAAAGCATTTAAATAGAATAATCAATATTCGTATATTCCTTGAAAAGAATATTAGTTAAATCATCATTTTATTTCTTTAAAATTCATTTCATGTTTTAATGTACTCTCTTAATTAGTACCGTCCTTTAAAAAGCAAAATAAGCTATTAAAATCTATTCCATTCTTAAGTTCACAAGGCATCATTCTTTTTATCAGTATGATTAAGTGTGAAAGAGACGAACATTCAAGTTACACATGTTTGAGTGGCATATATAAACATAATCTGATATATCACACACATCATATGTCATGTGCACAAGATCTATTTCATCCTTCGACGTTTGTCGCATCCCCATAAGAACTTAGACTGATTACTAACACATCAGAACTCGTGTAGCACTTAGTTCCCGAAGGATTCTAGAGGTGGCTCACACGGTAAAATCATCGAGTCTTTGCTCGGTTTGGCCTTTACTAACACATCAGAACACGTGCAGCACTTAGTTCCCGAAGGATTCTAGAGATGGCTCACACGGTAAAATCATCGAGTCTTTGCTCGGTTTGGCCTTTAATAACACATCAGAACACGTGCAGCACTTAGTTCCCGAAGGATTCTAGAGGTGGCTCACACGGTAAAATCATCGAGTCTTTGCTCGGTTTGGCCTTTACTAACACATCAGAACACGTGCAGCACTTAGTTCCCGAAGGATTCTAGAGGTGGCTCACACGGTAAAATCATCAAGTCTTTGCTCGGTTTGGCCTTTACTAAAACATCAGAACACGTGCAGCATTTAGTTCCCGAAGGATTCTAGAGGTGGCTCACACGGTAAAATCATCGAGTCTTTGCTCGGTTTGGCCTTTACTAACACATCAGAACACGTGCAGCACTTAGTTCCCGAAGGATTCTAGAGGTGGCTCATACGGTAAAATCATCGAGTCTCTGCTCAGTTTGGCCTCTATGCCATATGTACTTTCCACTGTCTTATCAGATCTCATGTAGTACTTATGATCTAATATTCCATTTAAGACCATAGAAAGAATATTAGAATTATCATTTCTTCCTTTTTGAAAACATATTACATGTTTGTATCTCATGTCTTATGAGAATCATCTCACGGTACTATAATCAATATCTAAATGAGCATTTTGTAAAAATGCTATAATTCAATTGATTCTCTTATCATATTATATAAAACACGTTCTTTTCACATGTCACCCATCATGTATCGCATTTTCCGTTTGACATATTCCATGTCATGTAAAACACTTTCCTTTTTACATGTCACCTATCATTTATGGAGTCTAAGATAGGCATTAATCTCATCATACTATAAACCTCGGAGGGTAAGGAAATACACCAGTCAAATCTATGACCATAACCTATATTGTCCTCGGTGGATCACTGATTAGGCGTCTACCGGGACTAAACATGTCACATATCATGCATCAGCATGCTAGGAATGCCAACCAGTCTCAAAACTGTATTTTCATCATAAAATAAACCTTTATGGAATTTATATAAATATATAATTCCATGATTTAAAACCATAAGGGTTATAATCCTTTAGTGAATATTTATAAAAATATTCATAAAAATATTCACTATATTTCACTTCATCTTTCGTCTCGTAATTCGTGTAATTTATCTATTCTGAGAATTTTCGGTGATTTCATTATCACCATCCTCGAATACATGAATATTCTAAGGTTCCATTTCATTATATTCATATTTTATGAAATTTAGAAACTTCCTCATGTTTCGTGATTTACTATCGAAATTCGGAAATAAAATCATTTAATATGATTTTATAAAGTTTTTTTCTAAAATTTTCGGCAGCATAATAGCTGCCGATTTACTAACCTCCTGCACGGAAAATACAGTTTAAAATCTTTCAGCCGGTACTTCTTCCCAAATTATTTTCAGCAAATCATGCATCATAATAATTTTCATAAAATAATTGCATAAAATATTTCAATTAAATTATGCAGACTGAGTATCCTTACAGTGCTGCACATGCATCCCTTACCTTTTTCCGGGTCGGCGACTTACGCTTATCGATCGCGCCCGCACTCTATTTCTCCCGATTGCTGAAAATAATTTCTGGAAATAAAATTCTAATTTTTTAAAATTTTTCATAATTTATTTAATTTTTCTGAAAATTAAATCTCAGGAAGATTTCTTACCGAACTTTGAAAAATTCCAGGTTGTCGAATTTTCGGGAATTTTTCGAATTCCCGAAATTCTCCTTTTTCCTCTTTTTCTTCCTTTTTTTCCTTTTTTTTCTTTTCTTTCTTTCTTTTCTTTTTCTTTTTCTTTTCTTTTTCTTTTCTTTTTTCTTCTTCCTTTCCCGGTCAGACTGGTTCAGACCGGTCCAGCTCCTTTCCTCGTCGGTTCCTCGTCGACGGTCGGTTCTCTGGCGGTTCAGGCGTCTCTCAGTTGGCCGGCTGCACGACGAACTTGCCGGTGCCCTCCGTTTGCCCTGGATCGGCGGCATGGCGGCGGATCGAGGCGATTTTGCCTCGGTTCTTCTTCCTCTTCGCCGGCGTTCCTCCGCCGTCCATTGCGTCTCCGGTGGCCTCCATCAGCTTCCTCTTCCTCCGGTGAAGCTTTGGTGGTGGTGGCAGCCACCGATTCGACCGGCACCGCCGTCAACCATTTTCCTTTTCTCTTCCGGCGTTTGCTTCTGTTTTCCGTCGAATCTGTTTCTGTCTCTTCACGCCGCCGGCAGCGTCTTCCTTTTCTATGGCCGGTGGCGTCTCGCCTTCGTTTTCCCCTCGCCGGCAGTGGCAGCTCCGCCATCGGCGGTCCGCCTGGGGAAGGATCGGGCCATTCCCGATTTTGCCTTTCTTTTGTTTTCTGTTTTATTTCCTTTTTGGTTTATTCCCCTTCCATATTTAGCATATAATATACTATATATTATACAATGAATTTTTATACATATAATATATATTATATGTTATACATACATTATTTCATACATAATGCAATACAATATATATCATATAACATACATATATTGTATCTTACAAATTATATGTCTAGTATATATATATATATATATATATATATATATGTATATTTACATACTTAAAATTAAATAACATTAATATAAATATTTATATAAGTGTAATAATTTCACACACACACACACACACATATATATATATCGTATTTACAATATATATACATTCAAATATTAACTAATTTAATATTTATATTTTCTCAAATAGGTATATACTTATATATATACGTACAAGTTTGTAAATAATGCATATGTACTATTTAAATTTATCAAATAGTATAGATATTTATATATACCAACGTATATTTAATATATACTATATAGTATTTTAAATACATATGTATTTGTATAATATACTTTTATAAATTTTATAATTATTTAAACATACTTTATTTTCTTTATTTTATTTTTTTTCATTTTCCTTAATAAATTTGGATTTTAATATATCCAAATTAATTCCTTTTCCTCTCTCTATTATTTTTAATTTCACTTCCAATTTAGTTTCCTTTATACGAATTTTCCGATTCTTTCACTTCCTCGATTCTCGGGATTTTCACCAATATCCCGTTCTCGGAAATTTTATTTATTTTCTCTTATTTAATTTCTCCGATATTTATTTTCAATATTTATAATTTCCAATAAATGAAAAAAATTTACAGTTATCACATCCTCCCCACCTTAAGAAATTCGGTCCTCCGAATTTAACTTAAGTCTAAAGGGGGTATATGCCGTATACTTACGACTTCTGACCTCTAGTTCATCCTCGAAGTAATACTGCCAGTACACTTCCAACATCAAGAGTACTTTAGACCACTACATGCTGTCTTTCATCATATATGTCTATGCTCATGTAATTTCTTTTCTCAAATCGAGAGTTATTCACTTTTACTCTTTTCATATAAGAGCCATACATAATATTTTAATATTACAGCTGATCTATGCTGTTCATCATCCATTCTTCTCACTTAGTGCCTAGTCGACATAATTTGGTACTATCATGTACTCATGTCAATCAATTATATGTAAGTGTCCCAGTAGCTTTCACATCTCATACACACGCTCTCTCAATATCATGGAGCGTCTACATCTCACGCTCATATATATATATATATATATATATATCAGTATGGAGCGGTGCTAACAATATACTTGGGATCTCAAGGCCTTTTGCTATTTCTCATTAGCATATGGCAACTCAGAGACTCCCATCACATGTAAGGCTCACTGGAACTGTACATACACATTCACATCGTTTAACACTTATACTTCGACTAAGTCACTAGAGAATCTAAATGTCTGATAATGGAAAGTGATTCTATTTAGATCATCAGTCTTTAATCACTTCCATATCATCATTTCTCTTTTGGACTCTTTATTGTCCACAATATTCATTTTCACACTTATTCCATCAAGGCTGCATCTCATTTGCCGATTTTACTATAGATCATCTCTTACGATCATAATTCATGAGACTATCATATTTTCTTCATGTAGTATGGTCTTTAAATCTCTTTTCATAATTTAGATTCTGTGATTGAATCCTCGAGTTATCCATTTAAGCACCACATTATCTATACAATTCCACCATCTCTATCATTTCGAGGTGGTTATATGTACAAACATTTTACTGGCAGTAAACATATCAATTATCTTACTCCTTGGAGTATCATTACTTTCACTCATCAATTCTGGCTTTGATTTTACATCTTGCCACAGTTATGTGATAACCAACACAATTCAATTTCAGTCTTAACTTCGAGAACTGTTTCATATTGATGTTCCCTTCTCATCATGCAATTTATTTCCTTATTCCACTTTCATTTTCGTTTTCATATTTCTACTATTTATCTCTTCATATATATACATATATATTTTTAATTGGCATGGTACTATACTGCTAAGATCTTTTAAAATCTTGCGTACCATCTTTTTCTTTACACTAGCCATCTACCGACTTTAATTTCTTTAATTGGATCTCACCTATAGAGCAGCTAGTCTCATCACTCTTTTATAGGCTGGCAGTAGTATTTAGCTAGACTCATTACTTCCGTATCTCAATCATTATCTCTATATCATAGACAGGTTCACTGTCACCCTGTCGTCTCAAGATCATATATCTCAAGAGGAGATACTGTCTAGCCAAATTTCTTAGTTGCTAATCTTAACATAATTCCACAGCCTTTAAGAGTTTAAGGATCATATCACAATGCTGCTCATGTTCCATTTATACTTTAGACTCTATCAGTATTTCATCAATTTAGTCATGTAAGGATGCCTCGTTCTTTAGGCTTATATATTTTACAAGGCAACTCATTACCCTTGTAACTTCAATCGAAACTCGTAAAATTCACTCCGAGTTCAAATCATCACCTTATGGACACCAATCTTCAATCTTTTATCTAAGGACTCTTTATACTGAGGCTAGTCTTATTAACTCCTCACATATCCCTAATCAGTTCCATAAAGCATCTGTTTTCATGTAGATGAATACTTGTTCTTCACCAGAACTTTATCAATGATAGGAAATTAATACATCCTTTTTAATTCATCTACAACTCAATATCATTTGTATTTCTCTCATTTATACTTATACAAACAATTTCATCATTCTCAATTTTTTCATTATCTGTATTTTCGTCATTCAAACCTTTACACGTGAATTTCATTATTCACACAATTTTCAGAGTTATTTTCTTAAGCTTTTCGGATTCTTTCTACATCCTCCGATATAAACTTAGAATTTAACTTCATATTCAAAATCGAGTCAATGTTATCTCGATTCCTCTAATTTATATAACTCTGGAAGTTTTATCGGAAATCAAATCTGATATTTTCTTTAATCATACATTTCTTATCATCTTGTGACCATCATTCTTTAACTTTTCATCTGATGATGCCTTTTACAAAGATTGCTCTTATAAGCTCCTTATACATCTCCGATTAAATCATATTTAAGGCATCACTTCCATATGATATTTATTTGTTCTTCATAAGAACTTTATTGTATAACAAAAATTTTAATACATCATTTAATTCATCCTCAAATCATATTATTTGTATTTCCATCCTTTACATCGATACATGTGAATTTCATCATCCACAATATTTTACAAAAATTCTTTTCTTAAACTAGTCGGATTTCTTCCATATTCTTCGATATAAGCTTAAGAATAAATTTCATATCCACAATCGAGTCAACATTAACCTGATTTCTCAATTTATGTTACTCTGAAATTTATCGGGATTCTCATCCGGTAGTTTCTTTAACCACACTTCTTTGATCATTTTGGACCTTCATCATTGTGTCCCATCATTTCACAGTGTATTCTCAAGGCAGAGACATTCAATATTCAAATCATTTTGATACATACTCTATCTTGATTTCATTACTTAGTCATACTTTACAGCGTTATGAATCTCATTCTGGTAAGCTGTATCAAGTACAACGGTTCTCAACAGACTTTACAGCTACCTGTTTCAATTCAGTTATTCACTTTAAAACCATTTCCATTTACTAAATTCAGGTTTTGTTCTGTTGAGTATATTCTCCACGAGATTTGAACCTTGGCACCTCTTACGTACCTAGTTCCTTACACTCGTGTTACCATTGAGACAATTGTAAGAGCCCCGCCCATTCACATCGACCGTCGGCAAGCATCCCCTAGGCGATCCTTTCGCCCAGGTTTACCCTTACTAGTGAGTCGATGATAATATAATTTACCTGTATCTCACAACACATGATCCACTACGGGTCGTCTATCATTGAGTCGCCCGTCACAGTTCTGTCATCAAGGGTCCTGAAGAACTTAGGTTAGCTGTCATCTTCTTTTTATCACTTCACTGTTCTTATAATTATTCTCTAACTTACAGTACTCCACACAGTACTTCATTCTGTAGCACATATTTCAAGATATGTCGGTTCTATATAAGATTATCAATTTGATACCTCAAAATAGTAAAACGTATAGAACCATAAGTAACCACACCAGTATGTATTTCATTATCTGTACTTTTCACCTCATCAGTCAATTCCTGAAATCATTTCACTTTTCATAGTATTCAACGATCCCGTTCAATACACTCTTAATTTTTCGACCCTTTCAGTCAATAACCGGGCCAAACATCTGATGACATTCCACTACACTCTTTGGATCACATCTTACCATTTTATTGTGAAGCCCCGGATTTACCGTTTCTTTCAGGGATTTACCGAGCCACTTCACTCATACGTACTCATTTTATTATAAGGACCTGGAGTGCCTGGATCTCCGTTAACCAGGGATTTACCACCCCAGTATCTTACTCATAAGTACTGTCCGCTCTGGGTTCTAGAGGTGGCCCCCGTCACACAGACGTGGCACTTAGTGCCTCACAGATTGTTTTATTGTAAAGCCCAGGATTTACCACTATGGCCCAAAGTCCACTCGTGGGGGAGCCCTGGCCGCCTCACTCAACCGTACTGTTATCCCCTATGGCCCACAGTCCACTCGGGGTTTTTCTTTCGCGTCCATAATCAAAGTGTTAGTGGAATCAGTAATAGGGATCGTTAGATTCATATGACATCTTCTATGCCATTAATAATTCCATTACTATCAATGGATTCCAATTCAGCTCGGTTTTAACACTATTCCGAACATCACCCAATATAGGGGCATTTTCGTCATTTCGACATTTATTTCTATCTCCTCAATATACATTTAAATCAATGAACTGATCATTTATATGTTGATAGTATCCTTTCTGATACTTATAACAGCAATTTAGATCTCATTCGATTTTCAACAGAGAAGTTCACAAAAATCCTCAATTGGATTATTTTGCTTGTAATTCAGCTTTATATCTTTAATTTCTCTGCCAAATCGGTCAATTCCAACTTCTGGTGATCTATTTTGACTCCCGATAAAATTTTGGGGGTAGGGGTATTTTAGTCATTTTGGCTAAAAATTTTCTCTCTTCAAATTACCCTCAATCGATGATCTTAAAGTCTATCTAATGATGATATTTTATCCCCCTTCTTTATACCATCACTTTCAGGTCTCAGTTCGGTTCGGACAGAAAAGTACTGGTGGGGCCCTCACCGAGTCCATTTCTGTTCCTTATCGAACAGACCTTCATTTAGATTAGAAGAATCACCAATAATTCGGTAATTTCTGAGCCTATTTTCTTCTTTAACATTCTCAGTTTATACTTTCTCACTCCCTTTAAATCATTTTACTCCATTTACAATCATTTATTTTCTCTATGTATTCAGACGACACAGTACTACCGGGGATGTTTAACTCTTATCCTTCCAAAAGTATCCATAGACATCAGGCCAACCATTGCTCTGATACCATTAAATCTGTCACCACCCGTGACCACATTTTTTATCTTCTTATACACAACTTAACTGGTTGGGCTGTCTGCGATACTTCACTTGTACTGACTGCTAAACAATTTTACATAATATTGTTTATATTATACACATCCTCTATCGTAACTAATCAGATAAGTAGTATTGTTGACGTGTCTAAATACAGAGAATAAATGATCATACCTCAATTAATAAGTCGGTCTGACACATTGTCCTTCATGTACAGCCAGGATCCACAATCCACTGAACTCACATTCATCAAAACCTGAAATGTTGAAAATTAAGGGGTGAGCAAAACCACGACTCAGTAAGAGAATTATATGCCTCACTTGATACTCAGCTTCCTATATGCTAAAAATCTTTTTCATTTTTCCTATGGGCTCTAGGCTCGCATGTAGGAAAGATACTACAGTCGGCTAGGAATCCGAATGGAGTAACCATACTTGTTACGGAACCTATAAGCAACTGTAGAGAGAATTTTTTTTCTTTTTGTTTTGAATTAATAAATCCTTTTCCTTTTTAAACTTTCATAACCTTTTTGTCGGTTTCTTTTCAAAATAATGTTTCCACGAAATAAAGCATTTAAATAGAATAATCAATATTCGTATATTCCTTGAAAAGAATATTAGTTAAATCATCATTTTATTTCTTTAAAATTCATTTCATGTTTTAATGTACTCTCTTAATTAGTACCGTCCTTTAAAAAGCAAAATAAGCTATTAAAATCTATTCCATTCTTAAGTTCACAAGGCATCATTCTTTTTATCAGTATGATTAAGTATGAAAGAGACGAACATTCAAGTAGCACATGTTTGAGTGGCATATATAAACATAATCCGATATATCACACACATCATATGTCATGTGCACAAGATCTATTTCATCCTTCGACATTTGTCGCATCCCCATAAGAACTTAGACTGATTACTAACACATCAGAACTCGTGTAACACTTAGTTCCCGAAGGATTCTAGAGGTGGCTCACACGGTAAAATCATCGAGTCTTTGCTCGGTTTGGCCTTTACTAACACATCAGAACACGTGCAGCACTTAGTTCCCGAAGGATTCTAGAGGTGGCTCACACGGTAAAATCATCGAGTCTTTGCTCGGTTTGGCCTTTACTAACACATCAGAACACGTGCAGCACTTAGTTCCCGAAGGATTCTAGAGGTGGCTCACACGGTAAAATCATCGAGTCTTTGCTAGGTTTGGCCTTTACTAACACATCAGAACACGTGCAGCACTTAGTTCCCGATGGATTCTAGAGGTGGCTCACACGGTAAAATCATCGAGTCTCTACTCGGTTTGGCCTTTATGCCATATGTACTTTCCACTGTCTTATCAGATCTCATGTAGTACCTATGATCTAATATTCCATTTAAGACCATAGAAAGAATATTAGAATTATCATTTCTTCCTTTTTGAAAACATATTACATGTTTGTATCTCATGTCTTATGAGAATCATCTCACGGTACTATAATCAATACCTAAATGAGCATTTTGTAAAAATGCTATAATTCAATTGATTCTCTTATCATATTATATAAAACACGTTCTTTTCACATGTCACCCATCATGTATCACATTTTCCGTTTGACATATTCCATGTCATGTAAAACACTTTCCTTTTTACATGTCACCTATCATTTATGGAGTCTAAGATAGGCATTAATCTCATCATACTATAAACCTCGGAGGGTAAGGAAATACACCGGTCAAATCTATGACCATAACCTATATTGTCCTCGGTGGATCACTGATTAGGCGTCTACCGGGACTAAACATGTCACATATCATGCATCAGCATGATAGGAATGCCAACCAGTCTCAAAACGTATTTTCATCATAAAATAAACCTTTATGGAATTTATATAAATATATAATTCCATGATTTAAAACCATAAGGGTTATAATCCTTTAGTGAATATTTATAAAAATATTCATAAAAATATTCACTATATTTCACTTCATCTTTCGTCTCGTAATTCATGTAATTTATCTATTCCGAGAATTTTCGGTGATTTCATTATCACCATCCTCGAATACATGAATATTCTAAGGTTCCATTTCATTATATTCATATTTTATGAAATTTAGAAACTTCCTCATGTTTCGTGATTTACTATCGAAATTCGGAAATAAAATCATTTAATATGATTTTATAAAGTTTTTTTCTAAAATTTTCGGCAGCATAACAGCTGCCGATTTACTAACCTCCTGCACAGAAAATACAGTTTAAAATCTTTCAGCCAGTACTTCTTCCCAAATTATTTTCAGCAAATCATGCATCATAATAATTTTCATAAAATAATTGCATAAAATATTTCAATTAAATTATGCAGACTGAGTATCCTTACAGTGCTGCACATGCATCCCTTACCTTTTTCCGGGTCGGCGACTTCCGCTTATCGATCGCGCCCGCACTCCATTTCTCTCGATTGCTGAAAATAATTTCTGGAAATAAAATTCTAATTTTTTAGAATTTTTCATAATTTATTTAATTTTTCTGAAAATTAAATCTCAGGAAGATTTCTTACCGAACTTTGAAAAATCCCGGATTGTCGAATTTTCGGGAATTTTTCGAATTCCCAAAATTCTCCTTTTTCCTCTTTTTCTTCCTTTTTCTTCCTTTTTCCTTTTTTTTCTTTTCTTTCTTTCTTTTCTTTTTCTTTTTCTTTTTACTTTTTCTTTTCTTTTTATTTTCTTTTTTCTTCTTCCTTTCCCGGTCAGACTGGTTCAGACCGGTCAGCTCCTTTCCTCGCCGCTCGTCGGTGGTCAGTTCTCCGGCGGTTCAGGAGTCCCTTAGTTGGCCGGCTGCACGACGAACTTGCCGGTGCCCTCCGTTTGCCCTGGATCGGCGGCAAGACGGCGGATCGAGGCGGTTTTGCCCCGGTTCTTCTTCCTCTTCGTCGGCGTTCCTCCACCGTCCATTGCGTCTCCGGTGGCCTCCATCAGCTTCCTCTTCCTCCGGTGAAGCTTTGGTGGTGGTGGCAGCCACCGATTCGACCGGCACCGCCGTCGGCCATTTTCCTTTTCTCTTCCGGCGTTTGCTTCTGTTTTCCGTCGAATCTGTTTCTGTCTCTTCACGCCGCCGGCAGCGTCTTCCTTTTCTCTGGCCGGTGGCGTCTCGCCTTCGTTTTCCCCTCGCCGGCAGTGGCAGCTCCGCCATTGGCGGTCCGCCTGGGGAAGGATCGGGCCCTTCCCGATTTTGCCTTTCTTTTGTTTTCTGTTTTGTTTCCTTTTTGGTTTATTCCCCTTCCTTATTTAGCATATAATATACTATATATTAGACAATGAATTTTTATACATATAATATATATTATATGTTATACATACATTATTTCATACATAATGCAATACAATATATATCATATAACATACATATATTGTATCTTACAAATTATATGTCTAGTATATATATATATATATATATATATATATACATGTATATTTACATACTTAAAATTAAATAACATTAATATAAATATTTATATAAGTGTAATAATTTCACACACACACACACATATATATATATACATTCAAATATTAACTAATTTAATATTTATATTTTCTCAAATAGGTATATACTTATATATATACGTACAAGTTTGTAAATAATGCATATGTACTATTTAAATTTATCAAATAGTATATATATTTATATATACCAACGTATATTTAATATATACTATATAGTATTTTAAATACATATGTGTTTGTATAATATACATTTATAAATTTTATAATTATTTAAACATACTTTATTTTATTTATTTTTCATTTTCCTTAATAAATTTGGATTTTAATTTATCCAAATTAATTCTTTTTCCTCTCTCTATTATTTTTAATTTCACTTCCAATTTAGTTTCCTTTATACGAATTTTCCGATTCTTTCACT
Organism: Heritiera fomes; assembly: GCA_032173925.1. NCBI lineage: Eukaryota > Viridiplantae > Streptophyta > Magnoliopsida > Malvales > Malvaceae > Heritiera > Heritiera fomes. Next base: position 5,571,745 of record JAPDPM010000019.1, read on the forward strand.
TCCTCGATTCTCGGGATTTTCACCAATATCACATTCTCGCAAATTTTATTTATTTCCTCTTATTTAATTTCTCCAATATTTATTTTCAATATTTATAATTTCCAATAAATGAAAAAAATTTACGGTTATCACAGATCTAGGCAATTTTCTATGAATATTTGAAGTTTACATTAAAAATCTGTCCCCAGCAGTGAGTATCCTGCATGCATTCATACATATCTTAAGCCATGAATTTCCAAATCTGAAAATTCCAAAACTAGATGAAAGTTAACTCATTTACCTATTTAGAAATGTAAGATTCATAATTTAACTCTTCCTATATCAACACCAGAAATTTCCCAAAGTTTTAGTATGTTCAGCAGTTTCTTGACACAGTAAAACACTGACCAATATGCACAAACTGTCTCATATCTGGTTATGGGAGTATCCAAATAATGCAAACCCAGAACCATCATGCTCCTAAGTTAAATTCCCATTCTATACATGTAAGTCTTGCACCCTAATTCAATTTAGGCCATTTGTTATGATTTTTCAAAGTCAAGACTATGATTCACGTTTCTGGATAGAACACCCTGCAACCATTTATGCATAACTCAAGTTTCAGGAGTTCAATTCAAGAAATTCCAAACCTGACTTTCTTGTAACTTAAAGTGCCAAATTCATAATTTTTCCAGAATTTTTCTCCATACAGAACTATTAAACTGCTCATTTTAATTTTCACTCAGACAGAACAGCAAATTTCATATTCAACACCAAGTCAGAATTTCAGTTTATCTTTATCTAACCATAGCCATTTAAATTTAGCTCATCACAATATCATTTTTATGTATAATAATCAATCATTATAGGGTTAGAGCCTTACCCCCTTTAATTTGATGCACAAACAGAATCTGTTGACACCATTTCAGACTATTCCTCACAGCTGGCTTGTTGTTACACCTATACACATCAATGCCAATCCAATAAACATATTGCATTTCATTTCCATAGATTAATTTCCAGCAAAGACACATTGACTCACCCTAGTTCCTTATCTCTGATATCTTGCCCTGAAATCCCAATTTAAATCTACTGTAGTTTGGGTTTCAACCCCTCACTTCTTCAGTCACCATGGACAGCTCTTCCTCATTCCTTCTCCATCCACTTCTAATGCCCTAATCTTGTTGAACCAAGACTCCCATTACATCTATGGCTCACGATTTCCTTGGCCAGCTCTAGCATGAAACTTGCTCCTTCATTTTCGTTGTTGCCTCCTTCACAATGTAGATTCTTTAAATCAGTTTGGGTGGCTGGGTGAAATGGAAGAATGTTTGAAGAAGATGCTTAGATCTTGGCCGGACTTGAAGAGAAAGGGAGAGGGGTTCTTCTTGCTAGGGTTGTCGACATTTTGCTGGAGAAGTTTGCTCTTCTTGGTTTCGGTTTGGGGAGGAAAACAAAAGAGAAAAACGTAGCCCTTAATTTCCAGCCTTTAACTTATGTTTTCCAACCCTTTAGTCTTAGATCTCCAGCCCTTCATTTATTTGTCAACCTTTGACTCTTGTTTCCAGCCCTTGATTTATTTGTCGACCTTTGACTCTTGTTTCCGGTCCTTTTACTTGTATTTCTAATCCTCATTTCATCAGCTTCTAATAACCCAATTTAACATTAATGGATTAGTAGATAAATAACTATTGTTTCAAGCAAAATATAATATCTCCCATTTTTCTATTGTCTTTAAAATTCTAATTTTCATAACTTATATACATATGTATATATTTATACATATATATATATTTAATTCTCTTATAGTATATTTTAATACACATATACTTACTTATACACATCCTCCACTTCTTGACTAAGCTGGCCAAGACATTCTCGACTTCAATAATCTGTCCAAAATTCCAAAGTAACCTCAAGTCAGTTAAAATTTACTTTAGTATTGTTGTTGCACAAAACAAAAATAAAGATGTGCTAACGTTGATGTTATATTCTGCCTCCACGTGTCTCCAAGAAGTTTCTGTAAAATAAAAAAAGTCAGAGAGACGCAGGGGTGGTTCCCTACGTAGACACTCCGATGCCTAAGTCAGCAAAAAGTTCTTCTGAATTAGGAAGCGTAAAAGCTAGTAGTCAAAAAATTGGGGAATAAGATTATACCTGAAGCATATTTATAGGTGAATATTCTAGGTTAATTACCTGGGGATAAGTACGTAACTTTGCTAAGATTTGTGTCCAGATGTAATACAAATTCCACGTACAGATAAACTCGAACCCTGTCGCCGGCAAGAGACCATCCCGCGAATCACATTATGGCGTTAGGGGTCTATCGCCTGTCGGTAGACGGAATTGATGCCACGTGTCGCGCTGTGACGTCATGTGACAGGCTAGGAGTCTGTCGCCTAGCGACAGATATTATACCGCAGCCTATCTCGTTTGTCGCAAGTCGGTAGACGGACTGATGCCATGTGTCGTGCTGTGACGTCAGGCGACAGGCTATGAGTCTGTCGCCTAGCGACAGATATTATACTGCAGCATATCTCATCTGTCGGAAGTCGGTAGACGGACTGATGCCACGTGTCGCGCTGTGGCGTCAGGCGATAGGCTGAGAGTCTATCGCTGTGATAACCGCAAATTTTCCATTTATTGGAAATTATAAATATTGAAAATTAATATTAAAGAAAATAGATAAGAGGAAATAAATAAATAGAACTGTGGAATCGGAATATTGTGGAAATTTCAAAAAGTGAAGAAGTGACTGATAGTGGAAATTCGAATAAAGGAAAAATTAAATTGGAGATGTGAATATCGTTGAAATTCCCGAAAATAAGCAAAGGAGGAATTTAATTTGGATAAATGGAAATCCAAATTAAATAGGAAATGAAAAAGAGAAAATAATTGGATATTAAGAAATCAAATTTAACGGAATAAAATGCGTATAAGAATATATTTATATAATTAGATCATATAAATATATTTGCAGATATTTTTATATAAATACATATGTATGTATTTGAAATATAGTGTATATATATATACTATAAATGAATATATACTATTTTATATTAAACAAATAAATGTGTACATTTTTATATACAATTATGTATATAAATAAATATAAATAATATATATATGAAAAATATATTATTTTATGTTAAAGTGATGTGTATAGATATATATATAAATGAGTTATATAAATATGTATATATATATATATCTATAATTATATATATAAAAGAAATAATTAAAAAAAATTAAAACAGAAACGGGATCGGGACCCCATTTCTGTCTCAAAACCCAGTAAAAAAAATAAACACAGAGGAAGACGTGAGAGGGAGGCTGGCCACCATCGGCCGGCCGGCCAAAGGAAGAAGAAGAAGACGTCGCCGGCGAGAGGAAGAAGAGGAGGAGGTGACCGGTGACGGGAAAGGACGGAAAGAAGAAGCGAAACGCGGTGAAACAGAAAGGAAAAAACCGACGAAGCCGGAAGAGAAAAGAAAAATGGGAACCGGCGGTACCAGCAGAGTTGGTTGCCGCCACTACCACCGAAGCTTCGCCGGAGGAAGAGGAAGACGTGGGAGGCCACGGTTGAGGCGGAGAACGGCGGAGGAAGGCCGGCGAAGAGCGGAAGAAACCGAAGCTAAATCAAGTCGATTTGCCGCCGTGCCGCCGATCCAGGGCAAACGGAGGGCACTGGTAGCTTCGTCGTGCCGTCGGCCAGCTAAGGAGCCAGTGAACCGTCGGAGAACCGGCCGCCTGTGAAGAACCGGCGAGAAAGAAGGCTGAGCAAGCCAACGGGAAAAAGGAAAAGAAAAAGAAAAGAAAAAGGAAAAAGAAAAAGAAAAAGAAAAAGAAAATAAAGAGAAAGAAAAGAAAAGAGAAAAAGGAAGAAAGAAAAGAGGAAAAGAAGAAAGAGAGAAAAAGGAAAATTTTCGGGAATTCGAAAAATTCTCAGGAACTCGAGAATCTCGGGAATCGGTAAGAAATCCGAGAAATTATTAATGATAAATATTTAAATAAATTATTTATTTAAATAATTTGAGAAAATTCTAAATTTTAGAATTATAATTTCCAGAAATTATTCTCGACGATCGAGATGAGGAATCGGGCGAGGTGAACACGGGCGCGACCTTCGAGAGGCAGTCGCCGACCCGAAAAAGGTAAGGGATGCATGTGCAGCACTGTAAGGATATTCAGTCTGCATGTTTTAATTTCGAAATATTTTATGAAATTATTATGATGAATGATTGGTTGGAAATTTGGAATGAAGTACAGGCTGGATTTTAAACTGTATTTTCCGTGCAGGAGGCTAGCCAATCGGCAGTCGTTATACTGTCGAAAAATTATCGAAAATTTCTAGAAAATTTATAAAATCATAATAAATGATTTTATTTCACGAAAAATGATTTTTAACCACGAAAATCGAGAAAATGAATATTTTCATAAAAACATGAATAAAATGAAAATGATTTTAAATTATTCATGTTTTGGAGAATGGTGATAAGGAAATCACTGAAAATCTTCTTAAGAATGGTGATAATGAAATCACCGAAAATTCTCTTGATATGTAAATTTCACGAAATACGAGATGAAAAATGAAAAGAGATAAAGTGAATATTTTTATATATATTTTTATAAATATTCACTAAATGGTTTTTTTTCTAACCTTTATGGTTTTAAATTATGAAAGTATATATATTTTTATAAATTCCATAGAGGTTTATTGATGATGAAAAATACGGTTTTGAGACTAGTTGGCATCCTATCATGCTGATATGTGATATGTGATATGTGACATGTAATATGTGATATGTGATATGTAGTCCCGACCGACACCTGATCAGTGATCCGTCGAGGACAATTATAGACTATGGCCATAGATCTGACATGATTATTTATAGCCTTCGGGGTCTATAGCATGATATGAGTAGCGACCCAGTGGACGGGCTGGGCGTGCGTGCCTAAGTCTCCACATATGATATGTTTTAAAATGAAAATGTTTTACATGATATGTGATATGTGAAATGTAAAGGTTTTATATGATATGTGATACGTGAAATGAAATGATTTACAGCATTTTTATAAAATGCTTATTTCAGTACTGTTTTTAGTACTACGAGACGATTTTCACATGATATGTAATATGAATATGTAATATGTTTTCAAAAGGAAAAAGGAGGAAAATAAATCTAATATTCTTATTTTAATTTTAAATTGAATATTAGATTTAAATGATTTATACGTTATACGAAAAAGGTTTAATAGCTTATTTTGCTATTTTAAAATACTGTACTAATTATGATTGTACAGTAAAATATGAAATGAGTTTAAAGGAAAATGATGATAATTTAACTAATATTCTTTTCAAAGAAAATATGAATATTAGGTATTTTATTTAAATGCTTTATTCTATAAAAGCATTATTTTGAAAAGAATATGAAAATGATAAGGAATAAAAAGGAAAAGGATTTAACTTTCAAACGAAAAGAAATTTATTACTCTTTACAGTTGCTTCTAGGTTCCGGGATAAGATAGGTATTTCAAAATACCTACCTTACTCCATCCGGATCCCTAGCCGACTGTAGTATCCTTCCTACATGCGAACCTAGAGCCCATAGGAAAATTGAAAAAGATTTTCAGCATATAGGAAGCTGAATATCAAGTATGCATATAATTCCCTTACTGAGCCGTGGTTTGCTCACCCCTTAATTTTAACATTTCAGGTTTTCGAAGACTGAGAGTCTAGCACTTAAAGGATTTTCGACTGCACATTTGGGGACGATGCGACAGGTCGATTTATTTAATAAGGTATGATCATTTATTTTCTGTATTTAGACTTATCAACAGTACTACTTTCTTAGTAGAAATCGGGGATGTAATTCATATTATAATTTAATATGAAATTGTGTATATGTAAAAGAAAGTAAAGTATCGCAGACAGCCTAACCAAATAAGATGTATAGAATAAGGTGAAAAATAGGGTCACGGGCTGTGACAGTCGCCTAGCGACAGGTGTTATGTCGCAGCCTATGTCGTTTGTCATCGAAGGTCACGTGGCTCAGTGATATCCTGCCACGTGGTGGTCTTTGATGAACCTTAGGCCTTGCCCAAAGTGGGTATACTTTGTCATATCAATTGCTCCCCACTCTCTTATTGGATTTTTCTAACCAAGAGAGCATAAATATGTGTTTTTTGGTCTTCAGCCCACCGTGAATAGTCTTCTCTATTTTTTGCTACTTCTTCTGGTATTTTTTGCAGGTAAAAAAGCTCTACTCTGCGACAGACGTGATTAGGCGCGACGTTTAGCATTCCCTGTCGCGGCTATGTAAACCGATGGGGCTCGCCGAGAGAGTGCACGAAAACCTCTGAGCAGCTGTCTGTCGCCCATCTTTCAGTTCTCTCGTCAAAAGAGTCTGTCGCCTAAACGAGTCTATTGCTCTCTTGTCAGGATCTCTCGCTCATCTCAGTGACAGTAAGTGCATACCTGTCGCCTTATTTATCACCTTTCCGCATTCAGCTTTAGGCCACCTACAGGTGTTTTTAGTCTTCCGCGTAGAGCCTAGGTCTCCCGCAGGTTTCTCGTTCAGCAGGTTTGTCGCTCTAACAGGTCTGTCGCTCTAACAGGTTTGTCGCCTATTAGGTCATTCCTTCGCCATGTCTTTGCTACGTCCGGGTAAAACACTTAGAACCGGTGGTGTTCTGTGTTCTTTGACAAATGCTGACTTAGAGGATTTTAGGACTCGTTTCCCCCTTCTGTCAGGTTATAGTTATAGACTTCCAGTCCAAGGGGAGGCTACACCAGACTTGGTTAAAAATGGTGTAGCCGTTCATAAGGCCTCTTTATCCTTCGATTTTTGCTTCCCTCTTCCGGAGTTTGGTGAAGCGTTTCTCAGGTATAAGGGCATCGTCCCGTGTCAACTCCATCCCCATGCGTGGGCCCAGTTGGTAGCGTTTTCCATAGTGTGTTGTCACTTGGATATTGTCCAAACTGTTCCTCTTTTAAGCGCTTTTTCAGAGTTCGTGGGTTGAAAGGGATGATAACTTCTCTCTCCAACAGTTGAAGACCGACGAGTTTCGTAATAATAAAATCTTCTCGGATCTTCCCAATAAACTGCGTGGCTTTGAGAGTGAGTGGGTCGTTGTCGAGATTCCAAGCGACCTACGGATCCGCAAGAGATGGAATCGTGATACCTCCGACCACTCACAGCGCTTAAAAAGATTTAAAGCAGAAACCTTTTGAGACCAATTTGGTGAGCCTATTCGGCGGATCTGTTCTACCGGGGAGCATAACTTATTCTCCCTTTTAACCCCGGAGAATATCGTCGCTACCGGTTGGGGGGTAAGCAAGACCGTTGTTGGGACTTCCACTGCCCCGTCTAACTTACCTGCAACTCCACGTGTTTTTTATGCTGGTCCTAGTCAGGCATCTCCGGTAGTCGTAGCCAAAGCGTCCGCCCCTATAGGTCATCTTGTAGATGAATCCTCTTCTGACTCGGGGGATGAGACCCCAGAGGCTGCGGGTACTAGTGATCAGTCAGAGGAGAATTCTGAGTGGGCTCGGGCCGATGCCTTTGAGAGTCCCTTCGTCGATTTCCCCTTGGATTCATCCTTGAATAGTTTAGAGGATATTGGTGGTTTTTTAATTTTCTAATTTCCTTTTTACTTCTTGTATACGTGGGTGTGGCGTTTTACTTGATCAACTAATTCCTTCTTATATTGTGCAGGTATGAACTTCCAGGAGTTTTTGCGTATGAGGGATGCCAGTGATGCTGCTCGAGTGGCTCCTGCTTCTCAGTCGTAAGCTAGGACTTCCTCATCTGGACCAGCTCGTGCTCCCTTATCTAGACCAGCTCGTGCTCCCTTATCTGTACCAGCTCGTGCTCCTACTGCCCCTCCTCCTGCCGCTAGTGTATCCAGCCATCCTACACAAGAGGCTGGGAGAAATAAACGTAAGAGGCCTCTTGTCCCTGATCATGGTTCAGACGACCGCGAGAGCTCAGAGTCCCAGAGGAGTGATTCATCCTGTCAAGAGGGTGGATCTCGTGTTGCTGGGGATAGGTCCGCTCTTCGCCAGCCTAGGCGCAAATACAGGAAGAGGCTAATTATCGAAGCCACAATGCCTACAAGACCAATTTTGCCTAAGGTGGCAGATCCGACTCTGAGGCGCTATGCAGTTTATAGTGGGGTCGTTGTAGGTGGAGAAGACTTCCAGACCTATCTCAGGGTGAATGACAACGACAGCATTGAGGATGTCGGGATAGCATCTCGTTTGGCTTGGAGAACTATTCTCTCTCGCGACGAGGCGGGCTTTTCACCAATCTGACTGAGGCGGAGGATAATTCTGACTACCTTGCGATGAAGGTGAGCTTTGTGCTTGTTTGGTAATTAGTTTTTTCCTTTTGAAGCTTTTTCGTCAGGTTTGTTGAGTCTTTGTTTGTTTTTTGTCTTGTTAGACGGCTCAACAAATTACGGCTATTAATGCTCGACACAGGGCCCTTAGGGAGCAAGCTGATAAAGACATTCGTGAGCTTCGAGAGCAGAGAATAGAGCTTATGAATGAGGTTGTTCAACTTCGCCCCTATCCCAAAAGGACGGAGGAGCTAAATAAAAGGAACGTTGATCTCGAGCGAAGGAATGTTGATCTTGAGCGAAAGCTCCAAGAAGAGCAAGCAAAGGTGGCTTCCCTTCAAGGGTACCAGGAGGCTTACAATAAGGCCGTCAGTGATCGGGGAGCCATGGAGAGGCAACGGGATGAAGCCATTCAGGAGCTGCACAATGCACTGGACCGTCAGAGAGAGGTTCGGGCCGAGGCTGTCCGTGAATATCGCTTGTCCCAACATTGCTATGATAAGAAAGCAATGTTTGCGGCGGGATTCATCAAGTACGACTTCTATTTGGCTCGTTCCTGGCTGGAGAAGCACCGGCCAAGCGAGACTTTTCCTGAATTGCTCTTCACTGAGGAGGCCAAGTACTACGCAGCTCCTCCTTAGACCACGTATGAGCCCGACTCACAAGGTCCAGACGCCTATTTGGAGGAGGGTGACGGAGACGAATTAGACAATCTTGAGGGTCCGTGGCCTCCTCGACAGCCACAACGTCAACCCAAGTCTTTTGAAGCACTTGACCAAGCTGAGCCTTCAACAGTGCGTGATGTTCCTGAGACTATTGAGGTAGGCGATCAGCCTGAGTCCATCGAGGCACTTCTAGGGTTGGACAGCGATGAGTTCTAGATTTCTGATTTCACAGTCGTTGATCTTGTGCCAGACTCTGCAGCTGTAGTTGGGCCTTCAAGTGATGATCCTTCATCCGAGATGGCTCCTTCTGCTCCACAGGATCCTGGTGCTTCAGTTTCTCAAGTTCCTGATCCCCCGATTATTGAGGGCTCTGGTGTCGAGGTGGCTTCTTCTCAGCCAAATGACTTAGTACTTATTGTAGATTAGGATTTTTTTTATTTTCTTCTGTTTGTAAACATTCAAATGAAAAGTACTATTTCTTTTTGCAGCTTTGTCCTCTTTTCTTCTCTGAATGGATGTCTTGTTTTTATAACTGCTACATCACAAAATTCTAAAGAGCAGTATTAAAGCATTAGAAATATGACATAATAATGTTTTTGCGGTATAAAGCGTACCTTTACACCATGTTGCTCCCCGAGTTCTACTTTGAAACAGTGTTTTCGTTCTTGTTCAAAGATGAACTATTTTCGAGCGTTGTGCCTATCTCGCGTTTTTACCGCTTAAGGACTTACTAGAATAATGACTAAAATGTCAAGGTGTTAACCATGATTTGTCAACTTATTGCAACGTATTAGTCTTAAAATTTCAATGTACCTCGTAAGATGCTATGTTTTACCTTTTATGTTAGTTGGATATCGCACTTGTCCATTTGCTTTTTGCTTGATGATTTCATGGTTTACCTTTTCGCGCCCTTTTCGTATTTTAAGGACTGGTTTTGCCTGTCTCGCACCTTTATGTGCTTAGGGACTTTTGTATGCCCGTCTCGCGTATTTTTCGCTTAGGGACTTTAGTTTGCCCGTCTCGCTCATTTTTCGCTTAGGGACTTTAGTTTGCCTGTCTCACGCATTTTTCGCTTAGGGACTTTAGTTTGCCAATTGTCACCTCATTTCAATTCCTGTAACACATAATCTGTCTCACATATTGCGTTAGAGAATGTAGAAAATGATTGGCTGGCCTTTATTCATGAATCGGAAAAATAACATCTGTAAAGTAATAGAGCAATAGATGGGAAAGTAAAGACAATAATAACAATTAGAAAGCAAAGATTACAATGTTTACTGCCAATATAACTTAAGATGGTTGGCATTCCAAGTCTTTGAGATCTTCTTTCCTTGCAAGGTTTCTAAGGTGCAGGTGCTAGGTCCGACCATTTTTCTGATTCTGTATGGTCCTTCCCAATTAGCCCGGAGCTTTCCATCTTCCCTATGGGCGTTTGTAATTGCCAACTTTCACAGTACAAGGTCTCCTTCTTGCAATTCTTTGTTCTTGACCCTTGCATTGTAATAAGTGGCCACTCTCTGTTGATAAGCAGCCAACCTCACTTTTGCCTGGTCTCTCAGCTCATTTATCAGGTCAAGATTCTCCCTTAGTCCTCGAGAATTAAGTTCCTCAATGTAAGGGACCAGTCTGGGTGACTCAGCTCCAACTTCTACTGGGATGAGAGCTTCAGTTCCATATACCAAACTAAACGGTGTTTCACCTGTTGACACCATGCCTGTCGTTCTGTAGGCCCATAGGACACTTGGAAGCTCATCTACCCATGCTCCCTTTGCCTTGTCTAGTCTAGTCTTCAACTCGTGCAATATAGTTCGATTGCTCACCTCTGCCTACCCATTGGCCTGTGGGTAAGACACAGAAGATATTCTTAGGAGAATCTTCAGGCCATTACAAAAATTTCGAAAAGCATCACAGTCGAACTGCTTCCCATGATCTACATTTAACACACGGGGGATCCTGAATCGGCAAATTATGTCTTTCCACACCATTGCTTCCACCTTTTTCTCAAAAATTGTAGCCAAAGGCTCTGCCTCTATCCATTTTGTGAAGTAGTCTGTTACCACAAGCAAATACTTCCTTTGTCCTAAGCCTAGGGGGAAAGGCCCCAAGATATCTAGTCCCCATTGTGCAAATGGAGTCAGTTGGAGAGTGTTCTGAAGAGCCGAAACAGGCGTGGTGGTTATAGGGGCAAATTTCTGACACTTTTCACATCTTCTTACTTTGTCCGTGGCATCCTTCCTCAGTGTAGGCCAATAAAACCCCGTGTGTAATATTTTCGAGGCCAAAGCTCGAGCCCCCAAATGATCACCACATATTCCCTCATGAACTTCAGCTAAGGTGTACTCAGCCTGTTGGGTCCCTAGACACTTCAACAAGGGCATTGTGAATCCTCGTTTATAGAGTTCCCCATTCACCACGGTAAACCTAGCACTTTTCATCTTCATCCTTCGAGCTTCATCTCTATTAGTAGGGAGTGTGCCCCCCAGTATGTAGTCTTTGATTGGGCTTCTCCAATCACCACCGATTTTGACATCATAGACATCTTCTTCTTCAATACTCGATTTAGCGAGGGATTCCACTTTGACCATACCCCCTTTGACTCCTCTAGCAGAAGCCAACTTTGAAAGAGCATCTGCATGGTTATTCTCTGATCGGTTTATCTAAGTCAATTGGAAGTTCTTAAACGACTGTGCCAATAATTGCACTTTCTGCAGATAAGGGACTAGAGTGGGTTCTCGTGCTTCATACTCACCCGAGAACTGGTTTACCACTAATTGCAAATCACTATGGGCCATTAAGTTACTGACTCCCAGTTTCTCAGCAAGTTTCATTCCAGCTATTAAGGCTTCGTACTCGGCTGTATTGTTCGAACTTGGAAAGTCGAAACGTAGGGAATACTCATAGGTTTCCCCTTCAGGCGAGGTTAGCACAATTCCAGCTCCACTGCCATCCATGTTACGAGCTCCATCCACAAATAATTTCCACCAAACTAACTCTGTTTCTTCTCGGACTTCTCGGCTAGTGCATTCTACAATGAAATCTGCCAACGCCTGCCCTTTTATTGCTTCGCGAGGCTGGAAGTGTATATCATATTCACTCAATTCAATAGCCCATTTGATTAGACGACCTGAATGCTCTGGTTTCTGCAGTATTTGTCTCAAAGGTTGATCCGTTAAGATAGTCACCGAGTGAGCTTGGAAGTAAGGTCGTAACTTATGGGTTGCCATCACCAAGGATAAAGTTATCCTTTCCACTAAGGGGTATCTTGTCTCGGCATCTAGTAGGACTTTACTTACATAATAGATCAGGCAATCCCTATCTCCTTCTTTCCTTAATAGGACTGCACTTACAGCTTTCTCTCCTACACCGAGGTACATGAAGAGGTGATCTTCGGGTTGTGGTCGAGATAACAAAGGCAATTCTTTCAGGTAGTCTTTCAACCGTTCAAAGGCATCGTTGCACTCTTTCGTCCACTTAAAGTTCTTTCCTGCTTTTATTGCCTTAAAAAAGGGTAGATTTCTTTCAGCTGATTTGGACAAAAACGATTTAAGGCTGCTATCCTCCCTGTCAGTCTTTGAACTTCTCTTACAGTATTGGGCGGCCTCATGTCCAAAATAGCTTGAACTTTCTCGGGACTAGCCTCTATCCCATGATTAGTAATCATGAATCCCAAAAACTTTCCAGACCTCACCCTGAATGAGCATTTTTGGGATTCAACTTCATCTTGTACTGTCGCAACACATTGAAAACCTTTGTCATTTTTTCAGCATGTGATTCTCCTTGTCGGCTTTTGATGATCATATCATCGACATAAGCTTCCATGGTGTTGCCCAACAAGTCTTGGAACACCCTATTTACCATGCACTGGTAGGTTGTCCCCGCATTCTTCAGGCCGAATGGCATTACTCGATAGCAATATGTCCCACTATCGGTAATGAACGAAGTCTTCTCCTCATCATCTGGATGCATCATGATTTAGTGGTACCCCGAGAAGGCATCCAAGAAGCTAAGTAATTCGTACCCACAAGTCTCATCTACCAACTTGTCAATTCGAGGTAGTGGATACGAATCCTTAGGACAAGCTTTATTCAGGTTCGTGAAGTCCACACACATTCTCCATTTCCCATTGGGTTTCTTCACCATCAAAACATTAGCCAACCACTCCGGATAGTTAACTTCTCTAATGAATCCTGCTTGTAACAACTTCGAGATTTCTTCTTTTATTGCCCGTTGGCTCTCTGGAGCAAAATTCCTCTTCTTCTGTTTTATCGGCTTTGCCCCTGAGACTACGTTCAACCGATGGCAAACAACTTCAGGGTCTATTCAGGCATATTGGCTGGGGTCCATGCAAACACATCACAATTCTCTTTTAAACATCGGACTATCTCCCCTTTTACTTTTTCAGACAGCTGGCTCCCCACATATACTATTTTCCCTTCATCTCCTTCATCCAACTGGATTGTCTCCATCTCCTCATCAGGTTTTGGTTTAGGCGGTTCTTCAATTGTAAGGGTTTTCTTCCTCTGAATCCCCTTGCATGTGGTGGATGCGACATTACATATTCTGGCTTTCCTTTGATCTCCCCTTACTTTTCCAACACCGCGGGGAGTCGAAAACTTCATTAACAAATAGCAGGGATGCACTATCGCTCTCATGTCATTTAACAATGGCCGCCCGAGGATCATATTGTATGCTACTGATGTTGACTTTACCACCATAAATAACACTTGCCGAGTGACACACTTCGGACTTTCCCCTAATGTCACAGGTAGTTGAACTGCGCCCTCCACCTTCACTTTTTCTCCTGAGAAGCCATACAGTTGTATGGTTACTGGCTTCAGTCTATCATTCGAGATGTTCATTTTCTCAAAGCAACCCTAGTAAATCAAATTTACCGAACTCCCATTATCAACTAGGATGCGACTCACTGGGTGTTTTGCTATTACCGCCGAAATCACCATTGGGTCATCATGAGGGATCATTACATCACCTCTATCAGCTGGCGTGAAAGTAATGGGCTCTTCATCATGTTTTTCCTCCATCACCGAATTAATTTGATAAGCTTATCGAGCGTAGGTCTTTTGAGACGAGGAAGAAGTGCCAGCTAATGACTCACCTCCGGATATCACATTAATAGCTGGCCCTGTGGGTTCATTATCTTCCTCTCGATTCCTTCTTTCTACCATTATGTCATTATCTCTTCTTTCACCTTCATTTCATCTAATAGGTCCTCTATTTTCACCTCTTCTATCTCTGAAATTGTTTCCTCTGTTCTACGCAGGATAGTTAGTTCTATCACCTCTCCAAACGAAACGGTTTATTTTTCCCTCTCGTGCCAGCTTTTCTAGCTGATTCATCAACTCCCTACATTTTTCGGTCATGTGTCCATGTGCTGAGTGATAATCACAATACGACCTCAAATCACGGCCCAGATTCCCCGACGTCTTCTTTGGAGTCTGTATAAGACCCGACCCCTCAATAGCTGCTAATACCGAAGCTCGAGATTCAGTGAGTGGGGTGTAAGAAGAGTATTTCAGCATGGGAGCTTTCTCAAACTTCCTTGGTTGGCTAGAAGATGCTTTAATGACCTCTCTTCCTCGTTTTCTTACATCCTTGGATTCTCCTATCGCCACCATTTTCATTACTTCCTCCTGGGTTACATACTTATTCGCACGGGAAAGCAGGTCTGAGATGGTAGTTGGGTGGTCTAGCAACAGGGATTCTTGCAATTTCTCAGACCTTGTCCCCTATAACATGGCTGCCACAGCTATACCGACTTGCAGATCTCGTACCTCTAAGGTAGCGTCTCTGAACCGATCCACATAACTCTTCAAAGACTCCTTGGCTCCTTGCTTAATGGTGAGCAAATAGGTCAGCTCCTTCCTTCTTTGGCTATTCACCGCAAACGCCTTCAGAAACTCACTTCGCAATTGGTCAAAAGAGGCAATAGACCCTTCGAGCAAGTTATTAAACCATTTCATTGCATGTCCGGACAGAGTTAAGGAGAAGGCCCTGCACATTATCTCGTCTTCCCATCCATGTAGCAACATTAGGGCCTCATAGTTTTGCATATGATCATAGGGGTCCGTCTTCTCGGTGTATGCGGCCATCTACGGCATTTTGAACTTAGAGGGCAAAGGTTTTTTGCATGATGGTCGTGCAGAACGGTACTCTTCTTCTCTGGCTTTCTTCTGCAGACACTAATTTTTTATCCTCTAATACCTGTTCAATCATCTTCTTCATGTCTACAGGAGGAGAGAGCTGAGTTCGGGCATTAGACGAATCGGGTAGGTCTACGACTACATCCTTACCCTTCGTTTGAGGTGCGTTTGTTCGTACCTCTGTGTGCACCAAGTGGGGTCAAACTCGGACCCGGTTCCTCAAGTGCTTTGATCTTCACTATCATTCTTTCCAGCACCTCCCACACCATGTTCTAAGTTGGTACCAACCAAATTTGACAAGTCATGGTGGTGAGCGGTAGGTCCTGTCGCCTCGTCAACCTCCTGTCACCCAGACACCTGTCGCCCCACATATGGAGTCTGTCGCCTGACCCCTGCCGTAGGATCTAAGCCTGCCGCTTCCTCAGCCTCTCGCTAGATGCCTGCGACAAGCCTCCCGTTCTCTTGTCCTGCCGCATCCTGATGAATGTCATTCTCTTCCACAAGGGGAACCTCCCGCCGCCGATAGGGGTCTGCTGCTGTAGCATCCTCCTGTCGCCCAAACACTTGCGGCGAAACCCTGTGTCTCGTTCCTCCTACCAAGTTCTGCACGGCAGGTGGCAGATTCAGTGTCGGGAGAACTCCTTGGAACAGATCCACCATGGCTCTTAGCGCCTGGGTAGTTTCTTCACTCTGTTGCCTCAGAGCTTCGATTTCTACCGCCGAGACAATAATTCTTTCTTCTTCCCTGTTCACCTGGTTCCTATGGTGATTCTGTTGTTCAGGAGAGCTCACAGAGTTTTCCTCACTCCCGGCCCTTACGTTTGTAGATCTTGTTCTTACCATCTTTGAAAGTATTGGTTGGCTTTTTATGCGTTTTCCACAGACGGTGCCAATTGTTGTTGCACAAAACAACAATAAAGATGTGCTGACGTCGATGTTATATTCTGCCTCCACGTGTCTCAAAGAAGTTTCTGTAAAATAAGAAAAGTCAGAGAGACGCAGGGGTGGTTCCCTGCGTAGACACTCCGATGCTTAAGTCAGCAAAAAGTTCTTTTGAATTGGGAAGCGTAAAAGCCAGTAGTCAAAAAATTGAAGAATAAGATTATACCTGAAGCCTATTTATAGGCGAATATTCTAGGTTAATAACCTAGGGACAAGTACGTAACTTTCCTAAGAGTTTGTGTCCAGATGTAATACAAATTCCACGTACAGATAAACTCGAACCCTATCGCTGGCGAGAGACCATCCCGCGAATCACGTTATGGCGTCAAGGGTCTGTCGCCTGTCGGTAGACGGAATTGATGCCACATGTCGCGTTGTGACGTCAGTCGACAGGCTAGGAGTCTGTCGCCTAGTGACAGATATTATACTGCAACCTATCTCGTCTGTCGCAAGTCGGTAGACGGACTGATGCCATGTGTCACGCTGTGACGTCAGGCGACAGGCTAGGAGTCTGTCGCGTAGCGACAGATATTATACCGCAGCCTATCTCGTCTGTCGCAAGTCGGTAGACGAACTGATGCCACGTGTCGCGCTGTGGCGTTAGGCGATAGGCTGAGAGTCTGTCGCCTAGCGACAGGTGTTATGCCGGGCGACAGGTGTTATGCCGCAGCCTATGTCGTCTGTCACTGAAGGCCATGTGGCTCAGTGATATCCTGCCACGTGGTGGTCTTTGATGAACCTTGGGCCTGGCCCAAAGTGGGTATACTTTGTCATATCAAGTATACTTACGATAGATATCGCAAATAAGGGTTATTACATTCTTCCCACCTTTAGGAATTTGGTCCTCCAAATTTGATCAAGATCATATTGAAAAGGTGAGGTTGCTTTTCTTTATCACACTTCTCGTATCCATTTAATCCATACTTGGTGAATTCAAAGTTGAATTCATAGATTGCCACTTATCCATGAATCCGATTCATTTTACATTAGATCTTAATCTCAATATTCAACCAATCCACAAATTATATGTATCTCATTAATTTACACATTACAAACATATATCCTTTTATAATTCCAAAACCATCAAGTTGAGCTAAGATGCATGCCATTATAAGACGATCTTGATTATCTTATCTCACAAACTCTTAGCTTTGAAATCAAGTTATCACCTTGCTTCACATTCTTTAAAGGCCTCCACTAGTACTCAAGGATTCATAATTTCTATAATCAATCGTATTTAATATCAACTCCACTAAAACTTCTCCATTAGTAGAGTTTGAAGACCAAAGGATTTTTTTTTCAAAATATACATGATCTAACACATTCTTCAATTTCAAATGAAGATCAGACCTTAACTCCTTTTTGAGACATATCCATAAAATCCATTTTTTTTGTCAAGCATGGTGAGCAAGTTCAATAATCGTTTCTTGCCACTATGGTGGACAAGTCCAAACCTTATTGGTCAAATCCAATAAGCACAATTGATGTCACACTTGGGACTCTACTAAAGCTCATCAAGGATGCCCAATCCTCAAAATTCAAGTCTCTTAGTTTAAAATCGCAATTCCAAATTTCATATAGCTCTCAAAGCAAAGCTAGATCATGTATTCGATCAAATCTTATATTCTCTTCATAGGAAATAAAGTTAGCATAAGGCCTTAGGTTTGAATGGCTCTATAAAATATAAAGCTCAATGCATAGTTCGATTTCTTTTCCTGTCAATCAAAACAGCCCATATATTTAAGATTTCCAATTGTATTAACCTTCAAATTCATGCATGATCAAAATCAAACAATTCTAATAGTTAAAGGCTTATGCTAAGTATGTCCATGTGTTACATCAAGAAAAATGTGAAATACTTAAGGTTTGTAGCTATGTCAATGAATTCAATATGCAATTATGCATATTCATCACATGCCATCCTCTCATGGCTATCTAAAAATCACCCAATATATACAAGCAAGATTTAATGTTCCTTTTCTGCACTTTGCATGTTCAGGCTGTATGCGCTAAAGTATGCTTTCAGATGTCTCAATTTCAAAAATCATGTATAAATATGGCCTAGGTATGATCATTAATCATTCTCATATCACATTGGATTCATACTGTTCATCACCATCTTTCTTATTTGGTGCCAAGTCGATATAGTTTGATAACTATCAGTTACCCAATTTGATCAGTAGTATGTAATTATCCCAGTAGCTTTCACATCTCGTGTACACGCTCTCTCATTATCATAGAGCGTTTATATATCACGCTCATATATTTACATTAGTATAGAGCGGTGCTATTAGTACATTTGGGGTCTCAAGCCTTTTTCTATTTTCTATTAGCATATGGCAACTCAAAGATTCCCCTTACATGTCATGCTCATTGGGCTTGTACATATACATTCTCATCGTTTCATACTCATACTCCGACTATGGCACTATAGAATCTAGGAGTTTGATAATGGAATTTGATTCTATTTAGACAATCGGTCTTTAATCACTTTCATATGATCATATCTCTTTTAAACTCTTTATCGTTCACAACATTCATTTTCACATTTATTCCATCAAGGCTGCATCTCATTGTAGATTTTACTGTTAATCATCTCTTACAACAATAAATCATGAGACAATCCTTTTCTCTCCATGTCTCTTTTCATGTAGTATGGTCATTACATCTCTTATCCTTATGGTATATTTAATATAACTTAAATTTTTTTTGAATATACCCGAAAATATACTCTTTTCATAATTTAGATTCTATGATTGAATCCTCAAATTATTCATTTAAGCACCACATTATCTTTACAATTCCACCATTTCTATCATTTCGAGATGGTTATATCTATATAACATTTTTTTCCATTCACATTACTAGCAGTAAAAATGTAATTCATTTATTTACTCCCTAGTCCTCATGTAATTTTATCTTCTTATTACATTTTCATCTTCTCACTTTCATCATTTTATCCATGTAGAGTCAAAAAACCTCATTCATTTGGGCTTACATACCTCACATGGTATTTCATTAATCTTGTAAACTCCAATAGGATCTCGTAAGAAATTGTCAAGTTCTAAATATCATCTTATGGTTATCAATCTCCAACTATTAGCTGATGACACCTTGTATAGAGACTAGTCTTATGAACTCCTTATACATCTCTGATTAGATCAATTAGACATCAATTCCATACAGATGAATATTTGTTCTTAGCAAGAACTCTTTTAAACAATAGAAATTAAATTCACAATTATAAATCCTCAATTCAAGTCATCTGTATTTCCATCATTTACACCTATACAAGTGAACTTCATTATCCACATAACCTATTAGACCTTTGTTAGTATCATTTCGAATCCACTATTATTCCACAAGGTTCTATATCATTCTTGAGTTATCCATGCGTACTCAAACTAACAATCAATCAAAGTCCACGATTACTATATTATTTCCATAAGTAATCATAAGTGCTCTAACAATTCCTCATTAAATTTGGCGGATTCGATATACCAATACATTGTCGCTACCACATTTATACTTTGCCACATTCTAGCATCATATCAATATACTACAAGTTATGACACTTAGTATTTACTTGCGAAGTTAAAATCACTAAGCAATCGTATCATCACTCAATCACAATCAATCTTCATCTTTTACAGACAATCTATCTTAATGGGGAATCCTCTTTCTGCTTCTAATGAATCTGATCAATCAGTTCAGGCTTTACCATTTATTACTGCTCAATCCACTCCTTAGCTACCTCTGGATCTTTCACACCCTTAAAGGTAGGCAAGTTCATCTTCTGGAACTGCCGCAAGTTCATCTTCTGGAACTGCCGCAATCTATTCAAATTCTTGTCCACCTATTCCCTAATCTACGGTGGAGGCACTGGAGGTAACGTTGGCGACACTAGTGGCTGTGATGGCACAGCCTGTTACTGTAGAGCAACCTGAAGTTATGGCGTAGGAGGGGTTGGTGCTTGTGCTAGAGCTTGAGCCAGAGGTTAATTAGGGTTACCTCTAATTTAATGAGTCATAAAGGCTGTCAAGTTCTTTACGGTCTATTGCAATTCTCCTACAGTCCTTATTGACTGGCCTATTTTGACATTGAGATTTGGGATCAAAAAGGTCATGGAGGAGGTAGAAAGGTCAAAGACCTAGATCACTCTTAAAGAGAAACTCGTTGTAGTCTATCTCTCCTCCTCATTTTCACTTTACTTCCCTCAAACATAAACAAACAGTTTAGTACAGTTTATATGGCAACCACAGTTCAAGAATAGACAAAGGCACAATGTACTGGGATGTAAGCTAATTCTATCAACCTACACAAACACGAACAAACTCGCTCTGATACCAAACTGTCACGCCCGATCTTACTTAATATCTTAGGGAAGCCTAAATTGCGGAATTAGAAAATTTTTTTATCCCTTATATCACTATCCATTTGTAGGTGAATATGTAGGCCAATCTCAATTTCATATAACTCTTTTAATATATTTAGGCATATCTACCAACATACATAATGCCAATTTAAAAAGTGTACTGATCGTCATATTCCAATAATACATAATCTAGCTTACATCCCAGACTCATCACATAAGTATATATATACACAATCAAAAGAATTCCAATACACTGTGCCATCATCCATCTATGTCTATACAAACTGCTGGGAGCTATATACCTTAGACTATGCAGGGAAGTCCACTCTCAAGAAGCTTCCCAAGCCAAAATGAACAATCGCTGTATCGATCACTCTGAAAGGGAGGGGAAAGAAGAGGGGAGTGAGTCGCAACTCAGTAAGTAACAACAATAAGCAATTAAATAATACCAAGCATCCCATAATTATGAAAACTCATTCAAATCACTTTCAATCATATCAAATCAATTATGCTGCATTAAAACTTAAATACGATATGGAAACTCAATAACAATTTGTAGTCAAATATAGAGTTCCATCATTAGACTAAAAGTCTCAATATCAAAACATACATAAAGTATGTTGTGCGATCAATAAAACCAATCATAGTACCAAGAGAGTCCACATAGTATCAATCGATGTTACTTAGAGCTAACACTAAATGATCTACGATAGCTAACCGTAGCAATCATCCCATAAGGGATGTGCCTATGCATAGACCCCCAGCATCATTGCGCACATGACACCGAGACCTGCCTAACGTAATATACGGGACAAGCCGATCGTTTTCAAGACTTATACTCGAGAAACAATGCTCTAAGTCAATCAAATGTGTCTATAAAATTCTTAAGGTACGGTGCCCAAAGGTCTCAATACCCCGAGTCTAAAACAGAAATCCAGTAGTCTTAAAAACCAATTCAATCTTCCCTGACCTCATAGCAATCATCGAAATTCATAAAAAAGGTAATTCCATGAAACAAGGCTCACAAGACATTCAAATATCAACAAGGTATAAAATCATATTAAATTAGAATTTAATTTAAACCATTAAAACATTTAAAGTATTCCTTGATTTTATAATACGCACAAACAGTACATCTCTTGCGAGCTATCATTTGTTTACAAACCATTTTTAGAAAAGCAAAATCAATTGTCAAGGGAAGACATCTCATTTGCAGCATTCATTCTATTTCAATTGCCAAATTCCAAGAATTTATAGCATTAAACAATTTGGATGCAAGTAGTCACTTAGGGCTACTTACAGTACTTCCTTAGCTTCTGAATCAGTTCACCCTCGCCTAACAAGTCTTGGACTATCGATTGATTTCAGGTCAAACTCAGTCCTTAGGATAACCCTCTACATAACACATAGTAGATTGAATCAATCTCTATACATCCATCGATCTTAGTATTTCCAATCATAAGCTAACATTAAGCATTGTATAATTCAACAAGAAACAATACTTGGCTGTGTTTCCAGAGTTATTTAAACGTTACTAGGACCGTTTATTGTCTTTTCGTTCATTTGAACTACTTATGACCCATTTGGTCCATTTCTGTCCTTTAAGGTTTTGGACCTTATGGTATTGTGCTAGACTTAAGTATAATTTTCAGAACTTAATTATCAAACCGTAATTTTTATATTACTTCTAACTCAAATCCCTATTTAGACATATAAGGCTCATTTCCTAATTCGTTTTGTGTCATTTCCCATCAATTTTTAGACCTTGGTCTAAATCTGGCACAGTAGGCAGGAAATTTCCTGACCTGTGTTCAGTAAAATGCTTACTACCAACTATAGGGTTATGAGATCTGTACAAACCCAATACCATGTCAACCATGACTCATTTATCCTTCTGAACATGTAAAGTTTGCAGTCATATATGATCTGGGCAATTTTCTATGAATATTTGAAGTTTACATTAAAAATCTGTCCCCAGCAGTGAGTATCCTGCATGCATTCATACATATCTTAAGCCATGAAGTTCCAAATCTGGAAATTCCAAAACTAGATGAAAGTTAACTCATTTACCTACTTAGAAATGTAAGATTCATAATTTAACTCTTCCTATATCAACACCAGAAATTTCCCAAAGTTTTAGTATGTTCAGCAGTTTCTTGACACAGTAAAACACTGACCAATATGCACAAATTGTCTC
The DNA here is from genome assembly GCA_032173925.1 of Heritiera fomes. Classification (NCBI taxonomy): domain Eukaryota; kingdom Viridiplantae; phylum Streptophyta; class Magnoliopsida; order Malvales; family Malvaceae; genus Heritiera; species Heritiera fomes. The sequence goes on from JAPDPM010000019.1 coordinate 5,594,407, forward strand.
ATATCTGGTTATAGGAGTATCCAAATGATGCAAACCCAGAACCATCATGCTCCTAACTTAAATACCCTTTCTATACATGTAAGTCTTGCACCCTAATTCAATTTAGGCCATTTGTTATGATTTTTCAAAGTCAGGACTATGATTCACATTTCTGGACAGAACACCCTGCAACCATTTGTGCATAACTCAAGTTACATGAGTCCAATTCAAGAAATTCCAAACCTGACTTTCTTGTAACTTAAAGTGCCATAATTCATAATTTTTCCAGAATTTTTCTCCATACAGAACTATTAAATTGCTCATTTTAATTTTCACTCAGACAGAACAACAAATTCCAGATTCAACACCAAGTCAGAATTTCAGTTTATCTTTATCTAACCATAGCCATTTAAATTTAGCTCATCACAATATCATTTTCATGCATAATAATCAATCATTATAGGGTTAAAGCCTTACCCCCTTTAATTTGATGCACAAACAGAATCTGTTGACACCATTTCAAACCATTCCTCACAGCTGGCTTGTTGTTACACCTATACACATCAATGCCAATCCAATAAACATATTGCATTGCATTTCCATAGATTAATTTCCAGCAAAGACACATTGACTCACCCTAGTTCCTTATCTCTGATATCTTGCCCTGAAATCTCAATTTAAATCTACTGTAGTTTGGGTTTCAACCCCTCACTTCTTCAGTCACCATGGACAGCTCTTCCTCATTCCTTCTCCATCCACTTCCAATGCCTTAATCTTGTTGAACCAAGACTCCCATTGCATCTATGGCTCACGATTTCCTTGGCCAGCTCTAGCATGAAACTTGCTCCTTCATTTTCGTTGTTGCCTCCTTCACAATGTAGATTCTTTAAATTAGTTTGGGTGGCTGGGTGAAATGGAAGAATGTTTGAAGAAGATGCTTAGATCTTGGCCGGACTTGAGGAGAAAGGGAGAGGGGTTCTTCTTGCTAGGGTTGTCGACATTTTTCTGGAGAAGTTTGCTCTTCTTAGTTTCGGTTTGGGGAGGAAAACAAAAGAGAAAAACGTAGCCCTTAATTTCCAGCCTTTAACTTATGTTTTCCAGCCCTTTCGTCTTAGATCTCCAGCCCTTCATTTATTTGTCAACCTTTGACTCTTGTTTCTAGCCCTTGATTTATTTGTCAACCTTTGACTCTTGTTTCCAGCCCTTTTACTTGTATTTCTAATCCTCATTTCATCAACTTCTAATAACCCAATTTAACATTAATGGATTAGTAGATAAATAACTATTGTTTCAAGCAAAATATAATATCTCCCATTTTTTTATTGTCTTTAAAATTCTAATTTCCATAACTTATATACATATGTATATATTTATACATATATATATATATTTAATTCTCTTATAGTATATCTTAATACACACATACTTACTTATACACATCCTCTACTTCTTGACTAAGCTGACCAAGACATTCTCGGCTTCAATAATCTGTCCAAAATTCCAAAGTAACCTCAAGTCAGTTAAAATTTACTTTAGTATACTTACGATAGATATCACAAATAAGGGTTATTACATTCTCCTCTGTTTCAAAATAGAGGAGAAAACAAAAGAAACAAAAGGAGGTTGCCGACCCCTTGTAGGCCGGCCGGCCGGTCGAGAGAAAGGAGAGACGAGGGAGGAGAGGATGTTGCCGGCAAGTCGAGAAGCGTGAAGGGAGAAGTCGACCAGTGACGGGAAAAAAAGGGAAAAGCGAAAAGTGAAGCGAAAAAACCCGAGAGGAGAAAGGAAAAAAGAAAAGTGGTAGTGCCGCCCGTTTGGCCACTGCCACGCCACCCATGCCGCCAGCGGAGGGAAAGGAAAGAGGAGGCGACCACAGGTGAGGAAGAACGACGACAAAGGAAGGAGAAACGTGGAGGAGAAGAGACCAAAAACCCACCTCTAGATCCGACACCGCCAGCACCGTCGCTCGGGGAATAGAGGCCAGATCCGGCTTCGGGGTGATCCCAGGATGCTATGGAGTGGCTGAACTGCCGGAGATGGTGGCTGCCGGTGGCTGAACCAGCCAAGCAAAGATTGAACCGGCAGAACTGGTCCAACCCGATCCGACCCGACCAACCCGATCCGACCCTGTCAACTCGACCCGACCTGGTTCAGAAAAGAAAAGAAAAAGAAAGAAAAAAAAAGAAAAGAAAGGAGAAAAGAAAAAGATAGGAAAAGAAGAAAAGAAAAGAAAAAGAGAAAGTAGGAGAAGGAAGAAGAAAGAGGAGGCGACTACAGGTGAGGAAGAACGACGACAGAGGAAAGAGAAATGTGGAGGAGAAGAGACCAAAAACCCACCTCTAGATCCGACATCGCCGGCACCGTTGCTCGGGGAATGGAGGCCAGATCCGGCTTCGGGGTGATCCCAGGATGCTATAGAGTGGCTGAACTGCCGGAGATGGTGGCTGCCTGTGGCTGAACCGGCCAAGCAAAGACTGAACCGGCAGAACTGGTCCAACCCAATCCGACCCGACCAACCCGATCCGACCCTGTCAACTCGACCCGACCTGGTTCAGAAAAGAAAAGAAAAAGAAAGAAAAAAAAAGAAAAGAAAGGAGAAAAGAAAAAGATAGGAAAAGAAGAAAAGAAAAGAAATAGAGAAAGAAGGAGAAGGAAGAAGAAAGAGAAGAAGAAAAAGGAAAGAAAAATAAATGGTCAGGAAAATTATGGAAAATAAATTGATGATATTTAATGAATAATTTTATTATTATATTGATGTAAGTGCATTGATATTGAAATTGTAGCAAAATGAAAATGAGACAAATGGTGGAGTTCGACAAGGTTCGAAAATCGGAAAGTGCGCTAAGCTTTGGCGAATAGGTAAGATACTTTTATATAGCATTAGTAGCATTATACTGTATGTGGGATTATGATTTTTATATGATATATTGATGGAATGATTTTTTTAAAATACTAAGAGGACCCACAACTGATGGTGAGGGTTTTAGTAGAGACATAGGAATTGTGAGAATCAACGCTTGTGGTATAAATTGTATTTTCCTTGTAGGAGGTTTAGTAAAAATTAAGCCATTATGCTGCCGAAATTCCCATGAAAATGTTTGAGGAAAAAGATTAAGTTTTTCATATAAATGGAATCTAGGAAAATTGATTTTTAAAATGGTTGAGAAGGTAAATGGATGAACACGATAACATGAGGAATTATATTGTGAGTCTTATAAAATTGACAATTCAAGTTATATCAACATTACAAGTTGATTATTGAGTTGAAAATGAGATGGAATATCAGTTCGTTGAAATAGTGATGAAAGTAATGATAATTATACGATATAGCTTGGAAGAGGAAACCGCAGTTGGAATTTTGATAATTGAGAGATGGAATTGTGGACCTATAAACGGAGTAGTAATTTGAGAATTTGTCGAATTCAATCTCTTGATTTTAAATGATTCCGAATATGATAATATGGACAATTCAAGGGGTCGATGCGGAGACGATTTCACCGTATTACATCATATTACTGATTTTACGTGAGATGATAAACGGACCTACACTAGTAATATGGGTCTTAGTATCAATGTTGTGGTACACAATGGATGCCTATGATGTTGAGTCGTAACAAATATATGATTTGAGTACACATAACTTTATTGACATTGAGGTTGAATTACGACACAATCCGATCATCTATAGATTCAAGTAAATGAGTGACAAAAATATATGAATATATGGTTTTGCTTATAACCATAGAATAGGCCTTGAATAATAAGATTAATAATCACATAAGTTCGATATTAAATTATACAGGCCATATGAAATATTGATTTGAGGATTGTGATCTACCTCTATGATAGTGAATGAAATTGAAACTCAAGTCAGAAATTATGAACATGCGTCAATAGGTCAACCCATAATTGGATTTGATAAGTGATTATTGATCAGGTGATTCTGTTATCTTCAATATCGACTTTGGAGTAGATATTGGATGACGATATTGGAAATTACATAATTTTCGTATCTTGATGGTTACACTGAAACATGATATCTAAATGCTTTTAGAAACTAAGAGGATTCATACTAATGATGTGATCCTAATATTGATGATGAGATGTATAAATGATTATTACAGTCGATGACAATTGAGAAAGGATATTGAATATCGAATGGTCTGAATACCAAGTGATTTGATTATCGAATGAATTGAATACTGAACAATTTGAATACCAAATGAATCGAATATTGAATGAGTTGAATACGGATCTACTGATATGACAAAGAGGGAGTTCGAAGTCGAATGATTGATGGTGATAAAAATTGAATGCATTACTTCACTGTATTAGATGAAATATGATTTATATCGATATTTGAAAAAAGTATCGAATTTACCTATTAGGTATGATTTGATGGAAATCAAAAGGATGGAAATGAGAGAATTGAGTTATAGTGAACGTTATAATTAAATGACATGGTTGATGAAAATGATAGTTCACTGTTGAACTCTTGATTTGAATTGCATAGCATTTAACTATGCCTTCGTACAACTTGAAACATTATAATAACGTTTATTTGAATACGGTAAAATATTGATTTGTTTTGAAATGAAAGTGTATGGTAGATATATATTTTGATATATGAAGCCTCGTACAGAATTTTACCATATGCTTTACATGATATTGAAAAGAAAGCTAAAGATTTAAATGTTTTATGAGATTGTAGGCACCCTAAAAGAATTAAATTCAATAAAGCATAGTGGAAACCGCCTAATTGGAGCTTTGCTCATTAGGCAGAGATGCTTGTCCGACAATAGTCGTGGACAGGTCTCAGTCATGCCTGATCAGTGGGGCTGAGAGAGATGAGGTCTATGGCCATATATAGCGCCCTAGTTGGTTTCCAGGGGGCGATGACATGATTTTCACTGCTAGCTACAGTGATTTAAGTCTTTATTGATAGAGATAATAGGGATCTAGCCTAGTCTCTAACCGATATGATATGAAGTCTAGAGTATGATTTTATTGATATGAACTCTAGACTTGACATGATTTATACAGTACATGGACATGTTTGAAATGAAAAATATTTTTAAACAGTACATGTGATATGACTTCAATACTTATATGATTTATATACGATTTTGTGTCGAACTTGACATGATATGCGGTCTAGAGTATAGATTGATTTGATATGAACTCTAGACCTGATATGACTTACAATATATGAAAAATATTTTTAAAACCGCACATGTTTTAGACATGCTCTAAAAACGAATACATGAATTGAAATTGAACATGTTTCTATCATGCATTAAAGGTAAATTTGAAATGAATTGAAAATTCATATGTTGAGCATGTTCTAAAGTATATATGATATGATTTGAAATGATAGTGGTTTATACAGTAAAATTACATAAATTGCATATTAAACCCTGACATGATAATATGCTTAGTACATGAGAATTCCATGAGGAATGTCATGACTCGACGTTAATGATGTTTCATCTTTACAATTACATGATATGATATGATATATGAACATAAGATTGATATGAAGAGAATTCTAATCTTACACTATCGTGATCATAAATTCCCATACGAAAAGTGATATGAATTGATGTAATACGGGAATATGATTGTTAAATGTAAAGTGACTCGATAGGATATCTCAATTAAACATGAAGAATATATGAGGAGTATCATGACTCGGTGGTAACGATATTTCATCTACATGATGTCATGATATGATATGAAACATGAATATAGAAATACACGAAGAGAATTATGATTTCGTACCACCGTGATCATGATCCACAATATGAGAAGTGATATGAGATGATAGAATACAGAAGTATGATTATGAAATGAAAAGCGACTTAATACGATATCTCAATTGGACAAGATGTACTATGAGATTGATGAGAATATGGACTAATAGTACATGATATTCAAATTGGACACGACATGTTGTGCGATGCACTATAGTATAATGATGAGAAAACTAAAAAGTGATTATGATGATTTATTTAGAAGTCTGAGTGATAGTCAGATGACAAGAATTGAGATAATGAGATGTTATCGATGAAAAAGGATTAACTGTAATTGCAAACTTGCGAGTTTTAAGCATTGCGGTTTAAGACAATATAATCCTACTCTTGTATTTATATTAGTATTTTACTGAACTGTGGTTTTGCTCACCCCACTAAATTTCATCTCTTTCCAAATTATTGAAGTTACAATACGCTATGAGAGCTTTTAAATGGGTCTTCAGAGACGATTTGCAGGTTTGGTACTGACCATCATCCTGCAAATTCACTTCGCTACTTTTGAGGTATACATTTCTTGTAAATCTCTTGTTTACATGTATAGACTTTTATTAATACACAGTACGTATGTTGTTCAATGAGTCGGGATGTAACTTAGAGATGTGATAAAACATTGTATAAAAGATCAGTGAAATTAGAGTAATAACTACACTGACACTAAATGCAAACCTTAAAATGAAAAAGAAAAATTTAGTCCATAAATTTGTAGACTAAGAAAAATATGAGTAATAAGTGAAAGTTGCGGCCTTCGGGTCGTGAAAATATGATTGATCATAGGCTTATTTTTATAGGGATTGTTAATCCTAGAATCAGTATGAGTTTTAATTGAATAATAACTAGGAGTTTTAATCCAAGCAAACTATAACTCTTTGTTTTTTTTAAATTGAAATAATTATATAAAACAAGAATGAACAAACCCAGATAATATAATGTGTCTATATGTTAAACATAACAGTATGTAAGTAATAAATATATATAAAGAAAAAGTACAATAAATTTCAAACGATGAGATTTTGAAAATAATGAAAATAATAATTTTTCAAATAATATAGATAAAAAATTGATTTTATAAGATATAATATTGATAAAAATTAAATTTTAACGTGAATATAATATAGTTTAAGAGAAAATTGCGTTTATGATTATTTTTATTTTATATTCTCAAAGTTTATTTTTGAATTTATATTTTATTATAATGAATATTGCTAATGATATTTCGTAACAATTATTTTTATCGTTTTATATACACAATATTAAGAAAATTTTAATTTGACAATGTCTATGAAAATTTGTTGTAAAATCTGATATGAATATGATATAGATATCGTAACAAATTTTTCTTTTTGTTGTATAAAATATTTAAAAAGTTAATTAAGCAACAACAATAAAAAGTTGTTGTAGACACAATAAGATAATGCCTTTTTATTTTATTTTATTTTTTTCAATTTGATAGGATTTTGCAACAATAAAAAGTATTATTGTATATAATATTTAAAATTTTTATTAGACAACGGCAATAAAAAGTGGTTGCAAAAATAATAAAATATTATAATGTTTTTTTCTTGTTGCTAAATTGGTAGGGATTCACAACAACAAAGAATATAATTGCATAAAATTAAAAAAAAATCCAATAAGTAACTATGAAAAATAATTGCAAATGTAATGAGAATTTGCAACAATATCGTGAGCTTTTGCAATTTATGATTGCTAAAAGCCTACTTTTAGTAGTGTAAATAATAAAAAACAAGTATGTAAAATTATAATCAAACAAATGATATTATTGTTTTCTTATCTATCTTTCATCATTGAAAATGTAAAATAAATTTTTTTACATATCACAATAATAGTATTATAAACAAAAACTATATATTAAATGTATTAAATATACATAATTAATATTTTGTGATATGATAATTTTTGTGACACATCAAATATGTCACCAATAATTTTCTCTTTAAATTATTATTTTTTATTTTATTAATTTTTATTTAATTAAAAATAAATTTCTCTTCTAACAAATTTAAATGTTTTTATATCGTCATCTATTAATTACACACTGATTTGATTTTAATAGTGACAGATAAATTTGAATATCGTAGGAAATGTGAATATCGTAGGAAATCAAAAAAACTAAATAATCATTATCAAGTAATAAAAACATTAAAATGTAAACATTTATATTTATATGAATATTTATTAAATTTTAACTTTATTTTAGCAATTCTATTATACTTTTATTTAACTATATAAAAAATTAAATTAATTATTATATTCAAAATTATAAAAATATTTATAACTTATAAAATTTCAAAAATAATTTGACTAAGCCCACTAAACCCGTTCGGTTAGAACCGGACTGAATCCGAAAATAACCGAACTCGAAAATACTTGAAACCGAATCTGAAAAAACCTGAACACAGAAAAACCTGAACCCGAAATGACCCGAACCCGAAGATAACCCGAACCGAACTTGCTCGTTTACCACCTCTATTTATTGTTTCACTATTGTACTGTCACGTGTTTTAAATGTGCTACTGAAGTGATGAAATAAAATGGTTTATTCCATTTAGTTATTGAAAATATTCATTAAATTGTTTTATTATAAAATTTATAAGTTACTTCCTATAGTTGCTCTGGGTTTTCGAGACAAGACAGGTATTTCAAAATACCTTACATACTCCATCTGGATTTCCTGGCACTATAGTATCCATCCTTTATTGTGCTTATTGAACTTTTAGGAAAATAAATATTTTCTAGCATATAGTTTTCATTATATCAAACTTACATATGACTCCTTTACTGAGCACATTGTCGCTCACCCCTTTATTTTTCACTCCACAGGATACTGTATTTGGATAAGAGACATACTATCCTGAGTTATCGGCTGCGATTTCGGTTACCCGAGTCAATAGAATTTCAATCTTGGAGGTATTTTATTTTCTTTTATATATTCAAAAATTTTATATAGTACTACTTAAATTATAAGTAGATTACAGGGGATGTAAATATGATGAGGAATAATGTAATATTCATATTCCGAATTTATAAAGTAAATAAAACTTACTGTTTATCACTATTACTGTTTAAGTGATTGAGGCATCGCAGACGGTCCAACCATAAAAAATGTGTAAAAACTAAATGCTTTATTGTATATTTAGACTGTTACAAGGAACTAATGAAAATACGTTCTCCAAAGCGAGAAGAAAAAAGAGGTTTATGTATTTTTGGTTACCATAGGTTTTTTATATCTACAAAAAAACAGTTTTAATTTCTTTCACTTTTTTCTTTAAAAGAAAAATATGAAAATGATAAAAAAAAACACAAACTTTTCTTTTTATAAAAAAATGAAATAATTTGTTAAAAAAATGGTTGAGAAAAATAAGATTTTTGTCGCTTTCACTAAAAATAATAAGAAGAAATTCAATTAAGTTTTTTTTAATTCAAAAAAATTCTTTATTCTTTATTATTCTTGGAAAAAATTTCCTAAGATAAAGGTATAAAAAGAAAAGTAAAAGGGATTGGGTAGGAAATGAATTAATCTTTCTTTGAAAAAGAGTTAAAATAAAATGGGAGAATGAATGAAAAAGATTTTTTTTTCTTTCTTTTTAAAGTCAAAACAAATATTGAAGGTAAAAAAAAAGGATGAATGATTTTTTTTCCTGTATGAAATTTTCAAAGAATAATTTGACATATAAAATATTTTTGGTTGCACAAGAAGTTTAATAAAAATGCAAAAATGCTTCTAAAAAATGCTTTGAAAATAAAAGCAAAAATTATTTTTAATCTTCTCATCGCGAGAAATTTTCTTGAATAAACAAAAACAAAAAATCAACAAAAGTTTTCCTTAAATTTGTTTGGTGTATAATTTCAAGAATAATTTGATATGGAAAAAGAATGAAAAAGAAATAAATTTTTGGGTGCAATAAAAGTCTATTGGAAATGTGAAAATGGTTAGGTAAAAGGAAAATTAAGAAAAAAAGTTTGGTAAGAAAAGAAAATAAAGGTTTTAAGAAATAAAAAGAAGAATTTTTAGGTTCGATTAGGAATTATATTTGTCTTCTTTTCTCTTGGCATGTAGATTCATAAAAAAAAATTGTTATTGTTTAGGCATTGTTTATACAAAAACCAGATTTTCTCAAACAATTTCGCGTTTCACATCATTTTTTCTTCATGTTATCCAATTCAACAATCATCATCGTATCCATGCACTCATAAACATATCATGTGTATTTGATGCATTTCATGCAAACATGTCCTATGATCCATGTCATTGTATCATGTCACATGTATTTTACAAAAAACAAATTGAATTTTTTTTGTGGGGCATAAGATGATTCTTTTATTTTCTAACTCATTTTTCACATGTTTCAAATTAGATTTTCCAACGTAATGTGTGAAGTTGTCAAACAAGAGATAAATTTCAACTTGAATTTTTGAATATGTTACTTTTATTAAGTCATGATTTTTGTAAATTGATAGTGGAAATCTTTGAGGAACCTATGTTTATATATTCTTTCATTCTTTGTGGTATATTAGTACGAATGGACTTTCATGTACATTTTTATTTTAGGAAAAATTGTATCTAACATCAATGAGAGATATTGATTTTAACTTTTAAAATTGTTTTTAAGAAACAGAAAGTTTGTTTCAAGTAAAATTTCACATGACTAAACCAAATGATCAAGTAAGATAAGCGAAATGGCAAAATAATAAATTTTTGTTCATAATAACAAGTGAAAGGAGTCTTGAAATATTGGTGATCATTATAAGGAAAATTCAACCCATCAAAAACCTTCTCCAATTATTTCCATGCCCAAAAAACTCTTAAAAGGCCTTCATGCATTTGAGGGGCAAAAGCTTGAACTCAATTATCCATTTTCACCAAATCACAATATGCCATTAAAGTGTAATGACCTTCACTTAGGCAATGAACATGGAAATACTCACTTTGGTAAAATTCTTTTTGGATTTCTTGAGAATCAAAGACAAAACATTCTTTTAAATCCAAATTTTGGTAATTTGATGTTTGTCATGACTATGCTAGAATTCCATTCATGTCAAAATTGCCCAAATCCTTTTGAAAGAACATAGACTATGAACTTTTTGGCCTTTATCCTAATCTTCAAGTCATTCTTGTAACATTGAAACCAAAATTGAGAACAAGGTACTCGATTTGCCAAAATAATGCAATACCATTTTTCTTCTCTCAATATAAATACCATGAGCAACCTAAAGCCAACTAAGCCAATTCTAGCAGTTTTCACTACCATTTGGGTATTTAACTGATTAGAGAAGTCAAATGGAGCATAATGTAGCAATATTTTTGTTGGCCTATGGTTATGGGGCAAAAAAAGGGTTAAAAAAAGAGAGAAAAAATGAAAAAAAAAAGAAAATCGGTTGTAACATCATGCACTTAAATGTTCAAATGATTCCAAACGATAAAGAAAAATCTCAAAAGAAAATAGGAAAAAGAGGAGAACGAACCAAAATTTGAAAATATCCAGGAAATTTCATCCAAAAAAAAAAGAAAATAGAAAGACATAAAGTTTGACCTTTTGAATTAAGGAAATTTTCGTCAATTTAAGTGACCATATTTGAAATGAGAAATGGCCATCTTTCATCAATGCTTCATAAATAAAAAATTTATCCATTTGCTACCCTATTCGAGCCTTATAAATTCTCTCTAAATAAACCTTAACCAAATATCACCCTCCACATTGGGGGGCACATATAGAAAAAGACTTTTTCCAAGAGTATGAATGATCAACCCCAATTCTAGATCGAACAGGTTTATCACATTAAGGGGCAAATGTGAGATGAATTAGCTTTACAAAATTTTGATCTCACTCCATTTAAAGTGAAAAAATGCAAAGAAAAATAAAGAAGAAAAAAAGAAATTACGAAAAAAGGAAAAAAGAAGAGAAAATAAAATAAAGGCATTGTGAAGTAAGAAAGATGAGGACAAATGTTGAGTTAAGTCTTCAAATGATATTAAATGATGCTTGGTTAATCACTCTTAAACACATTTTTAAGCCTTATTATCCATTCTTCCGGAACCCTGAAACCTGGCCTACATTACGTACCTTGAAAAGTCCATTTCAATCAAACGTGGATACTTAAACTGGAGAGATTTTTCCTTGATGAATTATCATAACCAATGAGGCACTTAGCTCATTTCTCAACCAAGATTATCCTTCAAGAATCTTCACAGCCAATTTTGGATTCTTAAGTGCATGATGGAACAATCACAAAAAAAAATGAAAATAGAAAAAAAAAGAAAGAAGAATTAAGCTCTAGGGTAAAAACCCCAAAAAGGAGCAGTCTAGAGCAAAACTAAATTCTTTTTGAGGTTATCCTTGATATTGTCAAAGTCACACAAGTAGTGACATTATGAAAATAATTTCAAGACCGATGAGCGTCCAAGGCCCTTAAGAGAATGTCCATTTTGATGATCCATCGAAGGGATTGATATAAAACTTTGAACCCACTCTCCATTCCCAAATAACCCACTAAAAGCTTTGTCCCTTTACGTCTAGTCTTGACAACTATCAAAATACTTAATTTGGAAATTAAGAGTGTCAAATTTCAACTTCATTTGAAGATAACCCTTTTAAAAAAAAAAACCATGATTTGCAATGAATAAATTTTTTAAAAAAAAATCAAGTTTCATTTGTGAGCCTAGATGAAGGAACATTCTCCATTGCCATCAAGTTGTGAACCTTTTTTAATAAACCAAAACATTAATATGTGAAACCACCTGATCCATTTGATGAGAATAAATTACTATTCCCTCCATATCCACCTAAATAGTGATCACCAATCTTTAAGAGAGTCAAATGTCATAATTCTTTCTTGTATTTGTGTTTAACTTTCTTTGATCATTGTTGTGTGCGGCAATCTTGTAAAATTAAAAAGTTTTCGCTGGATAAACATTTTCAAAAACAAAAACCATTTATCTTTTGAATATGAAAATGGGAAGAATGCTTGAGGCAATTTTGTTTGAAAATTTTTTTATTGCTAATCAAAATTTGATAGTGTTTCAAGCCAAAATAAGAGAGAATTTGACAATTATTGTGAGGTAAGGATTTTTTTTATGCCATTTTGGGGCAACTATGATTGAGGATGTTTTGATGGTGTTTTAAAAAGGAAACAAAAAGGACTTGATAATTATTATGAGGCAGAGAATTTCTTGTGCCATTATGGGACAATTTTTGTTAAGGAAAATTTTGATTGTAAAATGAATTCTTATGGTGTTTCAAAGAGTAATAGTAAATAAAAACGTGATTATTGTCTTGAGGGCAACCCTTGTTGCACAGATAAAAAACAGCTTAGGTGATGAGACAAATATTTTAAGGTAAAATGAACGAGAAAAAGGAAATGAAAAAGTTTTTGTCAACAAAAAGAGCAAATGAAAAGGAAAACATTGGATCATTGTGTTCACATTTTTATAAAGCACATTTTTTTTTCATGAAACATTCATATTTGCATCTTGATAGAAGTCATTTGCATTTGTATCATGGTATAATATGTCTACATTTGCATCATAATAGTCAGTCATCGTTTACATCATTGAAAGAGAAATTTGCATTTGGTATGGACACGTGCAATTTTCAAGCATTGAAAAATAAACAAAGTAATTATTTTTTTTATGAATTAGAAAAGAAAATTGAAAAAAAAACAAAAAAGAAAAATGTTTGTCAAAAAAAAAGAGAGAAAGGGAGAACATCAAAAGAAATTTCATTTGGACATTAATAATGGAAGAAAATGTAGTTTGAAAAGAAAAAAGAGAATTTTTTTAGAAAAGAGAAACAAATAAAAATAAAAGTTTTGGAAAAATGGAAAAAGTTAAACAAAAAAATGGAACATTTAACGAAGAGAGCTTCCAAATTTGAAAATTGAAGAATACCTGAAATGATAAAGTTTAGAGCTTTTGACATTAATGTATAAGTCAATGATTCTTGAACTCTAAGTTTTTTAGGAAGAGAATTTGTCAATCTTAAGTTGAGAAAAAATTTGGTAGAATTATATAACAAGAATTAAGATTCAAATATGATAAACTCCGAATTCAAGATAAAAGAAGTTTTAAAAAGCGAAAATGTTAAGATGAAAGAAAGCATTCAGATGTGAATTCCTAAAACAAAATTTTCCAAATGTGAATTCTTAGATCTTCGGATGTGAATCCCTGAAACATACTTTCGGATGTGAATTCTCGAAACATAATTTTTCAGATGTGAATTCCTAAACTTTCAGACGTGAATCCCTGAAACAAAGATTTGGATGTAAATCCCCGAAATAGACCTTCAGATGTGAATTCTCGAACAAAATTTATAAAAGTGAATTCCTGAAGCATAATTTTCCAGATGTGAATACCTAAACCTTCGGATGTGAATCCTTAAAACAAACATTAGGATGTGAATTCCTGAACAAATTTCTAGAAGTGAATTCCTAGATTGTCGGATGTAAATTCTCAAAGTATGTATTTCCAGATGTGAATACCCAGACCTTCGGATGTGAATTCTCGAAACAAGTTTTTCAAAGGTGAATACCTAGACAGCCAAATACGAATCCCCAAAATAGAAATTTTCTAGATGAGAATCCTTAAATTATCAAAAGTGAATTACTGATTTAAGTCTAAGTTTCAAAAAAAATTCTTGAAAGTTTAAATTTTAAATTTGAATTTATTAAAATGAGATTTACCTTCAGAGATTAAGGCTTTTCAAACAAAGTTCTATATGAGATTAAACACGTGAATGTTAAAAGGAAACAAATGGGATTTTCGGACCAGAAATTCCTGATAGAAATTATCCAAATGAGAATTTCTAGACTTTCGGATGTGATTCCCCAAAACAATTATCCAGACGTGGTACCTAGACTTTTAGGTGTGAATCCCCAAAATAGATATTCGGTGTGAAATTCTCGAACAAATTTTCTAGAAGTGAATTCCTAGATGCAAATTCTTAAAATAGAAATTTTTTAGATGTGAATAGCTTGACACTCGGATATGAATCCCCGAAATAGAAATTTTCTAGATGAGAATCCCTAGATTATTGGAAGTGAATTCTGGATTTAAGTCTAAGTTTCAAAAAAAAAGAAGAAAAGAATTCTTGAATGTTTAAATTTTAAATTCGAATTCATTAAAATGAGATTTACCTTCAAAGATTGAAGCTTTCCAAACAACATTTTAGATGAGATTAAATACGTCAATGTTAAAATGACATACATAAAATCTTCAGATAAGAAATTCTCGATAGAAATTATCCAGATGAGAATTCCTGAACTTTTGGATGTGAATCCTCCAAATGGACCTTTGGATGCAAATTCTTGAACAAATTTTTCTAGAAGTGAATTCCTAAACTTTTGGATGAGAATCCCCGAAACAGATATTCGAATGTGAATTCACGAACAAATTTCTAGAATTAAATTACTAGATTGTCGGATGTGAATTCTTGAAACATATATTTCCAAATGTGAATACCTAGACTTTCGGATGTGAATTCTAGTACAAATTTTTCAGATGTCAGTACTAGACTTTCAAATGTGAATCGCCAAGAAATTTTCGAATGTGAATTCCGAAAACAATATTTTCTAGATGTGATTTCCTATATATTTGGATGTGAAATCTCTTAATCATACGTATATTTTAAAATTTAAAGTTTTAATGCCTCTATTGTAGAAGGAGCACATTTCAAAAAAAAAAAAGAAGAGGAATTTAAAGTTTCAATACCTCAATTATAAGAGGAGCACATTTCAAATCAGAATGATTTCAAAATTTCAATGCCTTTATGATAAGAGGAGATTGTGATAACCGAGAATTTTTCTATTTTTAGTATTAAATTACTCGAGAATTTTAATTTTTATGCAAATAAATAAGTGAACGTAAATAAATAAATTTATCTCTAAGATGGGAAAATTGTTGGAATTCCGGAAAACTGATGAAGTGATGAAGTTGAGGAAATTATTTTGAATAATTTTTGGATATTAAGAAATCCAAAATTTAAGAAATAAAAATGTGTATATATATCTTATTATTAATCAATAATTATATTTATAGATATTTATTTATAAATATAATTTTAAAAAAAGGAAAGAAAAAGGGTGGGAATCGGGATACCCGATTCCCTCCCATTTCCTCCTATGTTGGTAACAGAGGAAAGACTCCAAGGAGAATGCTGACCCCCATCAGTCGGTCGAGCGAGAGAAGAGTGAGGCAAGGCCTTCGCCAGCAAGGGAAAAAAGAGAGGAAACCCACCGGCGACGAAAAGAAGAGAAGAACCGAGCAAAAACAGGGGAAGGAAACAGAAAGGAAAAGAAAAAGAAAAGAGAAAAAGGAAACGACGGTGCCAGCCGATCCAGGCACCGCCAACTCAACCCCGACACCAACGGAGGCAAGAGGAAGGAAGAGTGATTGGCGGAGGAGAGGAAAAACGGAAAAAGGAGGAGAAAAGAGAAGAGAAAGAGGCCGAAAACCCACCTCCAGATCCGCTACCACCGTTACCGCCACTTGGGAAAAGGATGCCAGATCCGACTTCGTGGCAACCTCGGCTAGTTGTGGTGTGGCTGAACCATTGAAATGCGTGGCCGCCAGTGGCTGAATCGGCCAGCAAAGGCTAAAAAGAAGAGAAAAAGAAAAAAAAAGAAAAAGAAGGAAAGGAAAAAGAAAAAGAAGAAAAGAAAAGAAAAAGAAAAAGAAAAAGAAAAAGAGGGAAAGGAAAAAGAAAAAGAAGAAAGAAGGGAAAGAAAGAAAAGAAAGAAAGAAGAGGAGCTTGGGAAATACTTCACCAAAATTTTTAATGTGGAATATGGGTAAGGAATTTAAAGATTTTGCTATATTCCATAGAAATTTATAGAATTTATCAGATTATTTTTCTAAGCGAATATATGTGTGTGTTAAAATTGTAGCAACATGGTAATGAGGCAAGTGGTGGAGTGCGGCTAGGCTCGGAAACACGCTAAGCTCTGGTAAATAAGTAAGATACTTTTATAAAGTAGTGGTAATGTTATATTGTATGTTTTGGAATTGTGATCCTAATGATGAATGATTATTGAAATGATTTTTAAATGCTAAGAGGACCTATAATTGGTGGTAGGGGTCTTAGTAAGAGATAAATAAATGGTGAGAATCAACAGCTGTGTGGTTATAAACTATATTTCCGTGCAGAAGGTTCTGATAAAATTAAGTCGTTTTGCTGTCGAAATTTATATGAAAATGTTTGATGAAAAAGGTTAAGTTTTCTCGTGTAAATGGAATTTTGAAAAGATTTATCGAAAGATAAGTTTTGAAAGGACTTTATCATGTTGCCAGAAAACTTGATTTTTGAAATAGCTGAGAAGGTAAATGATTGAGTATGATAACATGATGAGTTACATGTTGTAAGTCTTATAGAATCGATAAATTGATTTATCTTAATATCACAAATTGGTTATCAAGTTGAGATTGAGGTGGAATATCGATTAGTCGAATCATTGATAAAAGTAACGATGATTATATGATATAGCTTGAAAGAAAATATCGAGGTTGTAATTTAGATGGTTGAACGATTGAATTGTGGAATTATCGGCATAGCGATGATTTTAGAATTAATTGATTTCGATTTCTTGATGTTGGAGTAGTTTCGAACGTGATAACACAAACATTGCAAGAGGTCAATGTTGAGATGATTTTATTATATTACAATCGTATTTTCGAATATACGTGAGATAATAAGCGGACCTACACTTGTGGTAAGGGTCTTAGTATCAACATTGTGATATACGATGGATAGTTGTGATATCGATGTTATAACAAATATATGACTTGTGCATACATAATCTTAGTGATGATGAGGCTAGTTCTAGTTCTAGTGAAGATAACATTTATACATTTGATAAATTACAAAATGTCTTTAATGAATTAGTAAATGAATTTCAATGCATGAACTCTAAATATAAGAAAATCATTGCTAATTTGAAAATAGAAAAGGAAGCCTTGACAAATACTAAGCTAGAACTAGAGAGGAAATTAGAATAAGCAAATTTAGAAATAAATGAGTGAATAAAAAGAATACAAATTTGCAAAACTCATTTTCTAGGTTTTAGATGGGTCAGCAAAAATTGGATCACATGCTTGAGACTCAAAGAACTTTCTTTGACAAAGATGTGTTAGGATATAATGCAAATAAAAAGGAAACTCATCTTAAGAATTTTCTTGTAAACAAAAATTCTATGCATGATACATCTCTCACATGTTCATTATGTAGTAGAATAGGACACTCATCACAAGCATGCACTTATAGAAAAACCACATTTAGAAGAAGAGTAGTTAGAAAAATGTGGGTGCCAAAACTTGTTGTAAATAATGATGAATTGAGTTTGAAATGGATCCCTAAAGAATCAAAAATTGTTTGCACTAACCCTCAAGGACCCAAGAAAATTTGGGTACCAAAGCATGCTTGAAATTGTTGGTGTAGGAGTGATAGAGCATGGAGTTACAATGAAACAATAAAATTCAAATGCTCTACGCCCCCATGGAGATTGCTTGTGCCAATGAAAAGGAGGAAGAGCTTGGAGGTCCATCCTTGGCAAGGTCACAAAAATTCTTCAAAGGATAGCTCAAGATGGACTCAACAAATAAAGGCAAAGCATTCTCAAGCAAAGGAGTTTTGTAAGCTTAAATTATATCTTCTTAAACTCATATTTACGAAAATTATTTGTATGATTCAATAAGGCATTTTGTTAATGATCTTTGATGCATTGTGAGTTGAATGATTGAACAAAAGGCATTATAAATGATTTTTGATTATTTTGTGGACAATTCTTGATGATTAGATAAAAAGCATGTAACATGATTTTGAAATGATTATTGGATTTCTGTAATTTAAGCAAGTTTGCAATGTGTTGATTATATATTTTCTTACTCCAAAAATTTCAAATATGTCATTCATGCAAAATGTCATGTCATGAGCATTAATGAGGATTTTGTATATTAGAAATCATGGCATGATGTTCACAAGTGTGGTGATTTGATGATATGTGCTTAAAATCTATGTGAACATGTTTGTTTTGGCATATTTGTGTTTTCAAGCATATTGGTTTTGCCAAAATATGCATAACTTTGAAAATGACCTTCCATGTAACAAAAAATGCATTTATTGGTAGAAATCCTACCAAAATTGTGAAATCTATTGTTAAATGATTTTTCATTCATACAAGTCTAAAATCATGTTACACAAATGTTTAAACTTTTACTTGGACTTAAAATACTCAAAAACGAAGTTTTGGCACCTCCAAAGTTTATTTTTAAGCTAAAATTCTATAGAAGTTGAATGAGGGATCGATCCCTCCTCATGTAGGATCGATCATCTAGACAAAAATGCAGAATTTCTACATTTTGGAAATGAGAGATCGATCCCCCCAAGGCAAAATGCCTTCCCTGCACATTTTGAGTCAAATTTGAGAAGGATTTTTCATTTGGTTTCAAACATTCATTCGTGTTTATTTAAAATACATTGTTTTAACTTATTTTTGATGATCTTTTTAATATGAAAAATCATTTTTCATTGATTTCATGCCTCAACGTCAACAATTGGTATTAGTTTCAACAATTAATATCTTCTTTCCTTGAATTTAAAAGTGCAAATTCATATTTCTTGGTGAAAGCATTTATGAAATGCATAAATCCTGAAATAATCTTGAATTATAATCTCAATGAATGCTTAAATATTGTTTTGAGAATTATTTCAAGGATTTATGTATATATTTGAGAATTTGATGAACTTGTGCATGGTAGATGTTGTTCATACCTTTAGTTCATCTTAGTCAAGCATGCTTAAAGGATTATATCTCATAACTTGACTTACCTATTCCACACTAGGCTTTATGATAACTATATATCTAGTGGAATATAAATAATTAAAAGTCAAAATATATGCTTGAAAGATAAAATGATCAAAACTTGACCTTAATGATAGAGTTCAAATATGATTTAGGTAAGTGAAATACTTAAGATACAAAAAGCTTAACCTAAAGTCATAATTATTCTTGGCCTATAATTTGTGATGATAAATGAATCTTAAATGTTCAAATGTATGAAACTTTGTCATCCATGAACTTAAATTTTTATTATGGCCAAATTTTTAAAGAACTTAGGCTTTAATGACAACATCAACATTCAAGGATAAATGCAAACTTGAACAAATGCACTTTGATTGATATCCATGCATTAAATCTTGATTGTTCTGATGTTGAACTTGCATATTTGCTTAATTCGAATCAATGATCATGTCTATGAGATGAGAATATTAGTTTTCATGAAATTGTACTTGACCTCACTCATATATTGAAAATCTTAATGATAAAATACATTTTAGCTTGATAATATTCATTCACTTAGGTAAAGCCAATTTTAGTTAAAATAGCATATACCTTCAAGAACCTTAAATGATGAAAACAATTAGGGATATGGCTATTAAATTATTAAGAGGAAAACCTTGAACTTTTCCTTACTCATAATTGGTTAAGGATTTGAATTGAAAAATGAGCATAAGATTTTTGTGCTTATAACTATGGAAGAAAATGTGTGTGCTTAGATGATATAAATTTTTGAATCTTCCATATAATTAGATTTGTACTTATGAATATGGATTAATGTTTTATGATAGGACGCTAATGTTAATTAATCCATATGCATGTTTGATGGTGTGTAATTGTGTTCTTACATGTTTGACTTGATTATTCACTAAGCACAACACACATGACAATTAGCATCATGCAAAATGGCTAAGACAACCATTGGTAACAATTGGTCTGAGCTTTAAATTGTCAATAATTCTTCACCTTCATTTTAAAGTGAAATGACAAATAGAGAAGAATTTATTTAGGATATTTTTGCATGAGATAATTTTTATGCTAGAATTTGTGGATAATTGACATATGTATTCATTCTAAGCACTATCTTACTTGAAAATGATTTATGAGTTGTCACATCCCAAGTACACAGTATTTTACACTTTTTACACAATTTCACAACACACGAATAGGTTGAGCTGTTTGCGATATCTTATTTCCACATTTAATTCACTGAAAACACGATATCCACAATTTAATATAATTAAAGAAAATAAATATTTATAAATTATAATTTAATCCACACTTACATCCCCTAATTTAATATAACATTGTATTACCATAAATCAGAAGTCTGAACATATAAATTAAAATAAATATACCTTCGGGATCTTTTGCGGTAGTTATGGATGAACTGACAAAATCCATCCAGGATAAGGTGCTCTGGTGTATGATGTTTGCAGATGATATTGTCCTATGTGAAGAAACTAGAGCGGAGATTAATACAAAGTTGGAATTATGGAGACAAACGTTGGAATCAAAAGGATTTAAACTAAGCAAAGTGAAGACTGAATACATGGAGTGTAAATTCAGCTCTAACCGATTGGAAGAGCATGATGTAGTGAAGTTAGATGGGGTGGCGATACCTAAGCAGGATCATTTCGATACTTGGCATCAATAGTACAGATGAATGAAGAGATTGATGGTGATGTGACCTATAGGATCTAGGCTGGATGGAGTAAGTGGAGAAGTGCTACAGGTGTGTTGTGCGATAAAGGAATTCCTACATGGTTGAAAGGCAAGTTTTATAGGATAGTTGTTAGACCAACATTATTATATGGTAGTGAATGTTGGGTGACTAAGCGGCTACATACACAAAAGATGAGTGTAACAGAAATGAGAATGTTACGGTGGATAGGTGGATATACAAGAAAGGATAGAATGAGAAATGATGATATTCGTAAGATGATTGGAGTGGTACCTATCGAAGACAAAATGTATGAAAATCGTTTACGTTGGTTTGGACATGTAAGACGTAGACCTATAGATGCTCCAGTTAGGAGAATGAAGGCTATGGATGTTGAGAGAAGGGTTAAGACTAGAAAAAGACCGAAAAAGACTTGAAAGGAAGTAGTTTGGAAAAACATGGAGGTTTTAGAATTAGATGAGCAAATGGCCTTGAATAGGAATCTATGGAGGCAGAGAATACATATGGACGATCTAACGTGATTTTAGATATTGGTTCATATAGCCTACCCCAATCTATTGGGATAAAGGCTCTGATGATGATGATGATAAATGCTATCTCGGGGTGCTCAGTGTGCAGCCTCTAATCCTCGGATGATATACTCAACCAGTCACTGAAAATAATATGGAGAGATAATATATTAGAGTGAACAAACCATGGCTCAGTAAGAGATTTGTATGCAAATCTTGATACCTAGAAGACTATATGCAGTAAAATCTTTAAATTCCTACTTATAAGCTGGCACACTCTAAGGGAAATGATATTATAGTCGGTTGGGAAACCTAGATGGAGCATGGAAGGTATTTTGAAATACCTGTCTTGTCCCGAAAACCCAGAGTAACTATAAGGAGTAGGAATTTATTTAAATATAAAATTCATTAAAATGTTTACTACATATAAAATGTCATATGATTAAATAAAACAATTTCGTAGATCATATGAACCACACTTGAAATTCATTTTGATTTCCACCGTTGAAATCAATCACTTTAAACACATGTAGTAGTAAAATATATTATTCACATAATTCACAAATCAGTGATAAAACATCACAATAAAAAGTATATTTCCAAATTTCTCACCAAATCCAGTAATAACACATGGAATAGTAGTGGAGACCAGGGACACCCTAATGATATCATGCTCTAATTCCCGTAGGGAATAATAGGGTACACGTGAGATCCCTGTAGGGACAGTAAATCATCATAAAGATCTATGGCCATAGTTTATAGGTGTCCTCGATCGTACATTGAGCGAGTGACAACCAGGACGCTGAAGACGGCTCAATGTCAACAGCTTCACATATCACATATCACATATCACATATTACATGTCACATATCAGCATGATATGTGGCCTATCAGTCTCAAAACGGTATATGTGAAATCTCATTACCTTTATGGAATTTAGTAAAATTAATAACATCTTTCAGAAAATCCATAAAGGTATAAATCACAGTATCCCGTGCAGTAAAAACAGTATATAAGATAATTATACAGTAGAAATAAAATTTCATAACTGTTCCTTTTCACCGTAGAACACATACACACATGTTTCCATGCTTTCTTTCCAAAACATAAAATTCAAAGTTATTGGAAATCAATTCCAATATTTTCATGATTTATGGAAAAATAAAATATTTTATTTTCCAAATTTAATAATTCCGCCAACACATTTTCCACCATAAACACGTGTAGAGACATTTTAGTCTCAAAACAATATTTACACAGTGATAAAGCCTTTATGAAAATCATTACTCGTGATAAATTTTATTTATCCCATAAAGAAAAATCATAAATAAAATAGTGAATATCATATTGAAAATAATTATAAAATATTCATTATTCACCATTTCACTTCACTAATCACACATTTCATTGTAAAACACGTGGGATGAATTTTCAGTAATGACACCTTCACCGAAATTGGTGTCATGAATATTTGATAAATATTTTTCGGTATATTAACCTTTTATGAAAAATATTTAATTTAACACTTTCAAGGCTAGGAAAAATATCAATAATGCACCAAAATATTTTCTAACATTTTTAGAAATATTTTGAATAAATTTCAGCAGTATTACGACTGCCCGAGTCCTAGCCTCCCTGCACTTTCAAACACAGTTCATCAACTAAAACCACAAATTTTCATGCAATTTCGAGGCAAAACCATATTCCATAATTCTTATAAAATTCATATCACGGGAATCATGCATTCGGATATCCCTACAAATCTACACACGTGTCTCTTACCTATGTATCGAGATTGCGCTATCTCGTGCACCACACGAACGTCGAACTTCCGACTGTAATTTAATTTCACCAAATCATTAGCTTAATTATCCTTTTATTTTAAGCTATGATTTATATCAAAATGTAAATGTAAGTCTCATAGCTAAAAATGGCTACTCTTGATGCCATTCTTTTTTCCTTTTCCACTATGGCCGAATGGCTCTTAGATAATTAAATTTATTGTTTCATTTTCTTAGTCAATGTACCACATAAATGTACTGCCTTCTTCCTTGTAATTTTCCATCATTTAAGAAATAAGATTCAATATTTTATTTCCTTCATTTCTTCCATAACCGGCAGCACACACACTCGCATTGGTTATATATATTTTCTAGTTATGTTTATGGTTGTATTTTCTTCACTACCAGCCCACATTTTTTTACTCTTCCACTTAGCCATTCATCATCAATTCAGCCCCTTTTTCCTTCTCCTTTCCACACCACTTTAGCCATTTTCATTACTTTTATGCCATATTCATCATCATCAGTCAACACACTAAATCCATTTCCATTTTCTGTTTCGGTTCTAGCCCTTAATTTCTGTTTCCACGTCTTTTAAACACCATGTATACATCTTAAATTATTTACTAATTGATAGCATAGTCAATGGAATTTTCTTTCTATGTTACTCATAGTTTTCATGTCAGCCATACCAACACACACACCTACACAGCAGAATTTTTGTTCCTTTTATTCACGCCATACACACGTAACAGCAGGATTTTTACTCAGCCATTAACATCACCAACGATCAAGGAATTTAGCCCTAGGAAATTACTATACGTTTTTCTTCTAAACCTTATCCTTACATATCATCTACTTAGCCAACAACATCATAAACCAACGATCAAAGTACATAAAACGTGGGCTGAAGAATTTTCTTACCTGTTCTGCGCCCCTATCAAGCTGCAGGGGAACCTTTTTCAAGTTGTTTTGGCTGAATTTCTTTGATCAATGGAAAGCTATGGAGGTGAGGATGAGATTATATGCAGAATTCTAACTGATTTAGTGAGGAGAAGATGATGATTCAGAGCTGGATCATGAAGATCGATGGAGGAGAAAACAGAAAACGGGACTAGATGCAGAAAAATGGTTGAGGCGGTGCAACAAGGCTGAAGGAAATAAATGAAGCTTGCTTGTTGGCTTATTTTAATTGGCCATAATTTAATTTTAATTAATAAAAATTCTGATTCCATTTATCCAAAGTCCAAAATACCCACTAAAACCACTTTATTTACTCCGTTTACCATTGCACAGTAACTTTTCTGTCCAGACCATTTTTCATTTAATTTTTTTAATTCATTTTATTTATTTCTTAAGCCAATTTAAATCAAATTTGATCAACTTTAATCAACCCTTGAGAAAAGCCAACTTTGTCCTTGTACAACTTCTAATTTTTCCATTCTATCCTACCTTCATTTCGACATTTAGAAAAATATACAAAATTAATTAATTAATTTATTTAAAATATATAAGTCTGTACATGTATAGTACAAAATAACGAGTTCTCACATGAGCTCAACGCATATGATATGTCATCTAATTTTAGCTCATAATCATGATGTATTGACATGCACCTTAGTTGGACTTTAGAGAACAATTAATATTTCTAGGTGCTTGATAAAATTGAAATGAGCAAATTATTGAACTTAGTAGATAATTTATAAACAACTTGCTTCATTGTTTACCAATTGGGAGCTTCTTGCAAAATTATTTATGAACAATTGGTATAGGATCATAACCAATGTCCTTTGCATGCACAAACATCTCATATTCTTTATGGACATGGACATGGATCTATTTATTTGTGCTATTAGTCCCATGTACTAACATGTTTCTTGTCGGATGGAGCATATTTCTTGGTTCTCACATTTATTAAGCCATATTTTAGGGGGAGCATAATTTTTCCCTTCTTTTTGCTATGACAAAAAGGGGGAGAAATAATGGGATTTGGAAAATTCTTTTGAAAACCATACTAAAATTTAAAACCATGATTTATTTGAGGGGGAGTATTTCTTCAAAGAATTTTCAAAGCAAATTTACCTTAAGTTTTGTTATATCAAAAAGGGGGAGATTGTTAGCTTTCAATTGACATACATATTTTGAAATGACAAAAACTTAAGTCATCTTAAATGTTTGATTCATATTGTAAATTTGCTTTATCAATTATGATTTTCACAAACCATATTAAGTGCTTTTATCAAATATAAAATCATGATTTAATTGATTATCTTTATTGGCTTTAATCAATTTAGAAAATATTTTCAATTATTGGTTTAAGTAATTTTCTTATGGAATTATTGAATATATTTTAAGAAAATTACTTGATAAATTTTTGAACTCAAATTCATGTTTTCAAAGTCATGTCACATTTAAAAATACTCAAAATTGGTTTTATAATGGTTTTAATGCCTAAAAACCTAGAAAAGACAAATGAATAGTGCAAGGGATGGATCTACTGACCAACAGGATAGATGAATAGTAAAAAAGATCGATCCCTTGAGGGAAGGGATCGATCCCCTAATGGCAAAATGCTCCCAAAAGAAAAATTGAAGCATGGGATCGATCCCCTACCTCAAGAGAGTATTCCAACGGCTAGTTTTTGTGAGATATAATGGTAACTTTTGATTTTGGCTCCACCCAACGTCAAGAACATGTCCAAAGGACTATAAAAAGAGGCTTGGAAGCTTAAGAAAGCAAGGGGAATAGCTAAGCAACAATATTCTTCATCTTCTCCATCTTCTTCAAGTCTCAACAACATTTCAAGTGCTAAAAATTCTTCATATTCTATCATTCTCATCTTCTTTGTATAAAATAGCACAAATATTGTATAGGTTTTGTTTTGAGCTTAACCTTTATAATCATTTCCCTATCTAGAGGTATCTCCTTGATTACACAAACTAGAAAACCCATTAACAATTTGTAATAAAGAGTGAACCCTTGAGTGCTTCATTATAAGTGAGGATTGGGTAGAAGGTTTTCTCCTTGAGCCATAAAAGGGAGAGGTTGTAAGGTTTTCTTCTTGAGCTCAGAAAAAGAAAGTTTAAGGTTTCCTTCTTGATCCCGGAAAAAGGAGAGGTGTAAAAGTTACTCTTGAGCCTAAGAAAAAGAGTGTAACAAATTCAAGCTAGTGGATTTGGGAAAATCCTTAGGAGCATCTCAAGGTAGAAGACGTATGCAAGTTTGTCGAACCTCTATTAATCGATTGTGTACATTTCTCTTTCCCTTCTCTCTTTACTTATTTGCATTTATATTGTGTTTATTGTAATGAATTTGGATTGCATGCTTGCATAGCCTAGAGAACTTAGAAAACATTAATATAAGCTAGTGAATTTAGAAGAACCAAAAAACGAACTAAAGGTTAACTAAAAACCGATTCATCCCCCTCTTGGTTTAGTTATAAAGCCAACATATATAAAGCTCAATTAATATTTCTCCATATATAAATACTTCACTTAAAAATGGTATACTAACCATTAATTAAAGTATTTAGGAAAAATTTTAATTTCCACATTAAAATATCATTTCCACAATTTCATAAATCACAGTAAATAGTACAGTTTACAATTCAGTATGATAAACGATTCTATGGTAGTAACAATTCAATAATTATACGGTAACCGATTTCATTTTAGTAACAATACAGTTCAGTAAAATATCACAGTAAATAGTAATAGTAGCAAAGACCAGGCAACACCTAAGGTATATCATGTTATAATCCCCCTAGGGAAATAGTAACAATAGATATATGAGACGTATGGTCATAGTCTGTAAGTGTCCTCAGAGTACACTTGCCAGGTGTCTTTGGGACCGCTGATGACTTGGCGGGTCAATTAACTACAATAACAGTACAGTAAACACGTGAGCATGATACGGGGCCTAACAGTCTCAAAACAGTATTTAAACAATAATGTCACCTTTATGGGAATTAATAAAATCAGTAAAATCTTCAGTCAGTCCATAAAGAGAAATTTTATAATCTAGTGAATATTGTAATGAAAATAATTTATAAAATATTCACTTTTCAACACTTCACCTTATAAACCACTTATTACACTGTAGAACACTTAGGAGAAATTTTCAGTAGCTTTACTTTCATAAAATTAAATAACACGAATATTTAAATAATATTTTTCGGTAAATCCTTATTTTATGAGAAATATTAAATATTTCATTTCCAAGGTTAGGAAGTCACTCCCATATGCACTAAAATATTTCATGACATTTTTAGGAAATTTTCTAAGAAATTTCAGCAGCATAACGACTCCTAACACCTTAGCCTTCCTGCTATTCAAATACAATTCAAAACCAGCCAACAGCCACAATTTTCATAGTTCTCAAGGCAATTCACTTTCAAAATATTTTCATAAAATTATTTGCATTGAAACCATGCATTCGAGATATCCTTACAGTCCACATACGGATCCTTTACCTGTCTAATCTAATCGGACTTTTCGATTGCACCACACATATTCCAATACTCTCGGGCTGCAGATAAATTCACCAAAAATATTAATTCACTTAATAGTTATTTTTAAGCTATTATTCATGCTTGATTGCAACCACATTGTACACTGTAAATATTTATGCAGTATATTTTCTACCGGTGGTATAACACAACTTCTTCGTTTTAAGTTGGATTTTAAATCCGATCGCACCGGTAGACTCCTTGTAATTTCTACAGTCTTATGGCACCCTAAAATCATCAAAATCAGCCATGGATCCCTTTCCCCTTAGCTTGGCCAAATGCACCATCTTGAAATTCTCATGGAATTTCAACAATCTATATTATATTCATGTTTAGCCACTCTCATTGCATCATTTAACATCATTTTCATGCATGAAAAACCACACTTCCCCTAGGTACTCATCATGGCCATAAACCCCCATGCATGGCACATTTTTATTTAGCCAAATTTAATAAATTCTAATGGCATGAACATGTTTAGCATATTAAAATTAATCATCCTTTGCCATTAAACCTAAACAGAATGTATGGAGAAGAGGGTACCTTGGCCAAATGCTTCAAGTCCTCCTTTCTTCTTGTTTTGTTGCTTATTCAATGATCTATTGGTATGGGTAGGTAGAGGAGAGAGAATAGAACAATTTTCTAGTTTTGATTTTGGTGAAATAATGTAAATTTGGTAAGGTTTTTCTTGGTTTCTTTTCTTTCTTCTCTTTTCTTCTCAAATGGTGTGGGGGACTTTTGGAAGGGATGATGAATAGTGGCTGGCCATACCAAGAAGAAAAATAAAGAGTCTTCTAAAAGTAGATAAAGTTACCAAAATACCCTTGGTTATGAAAATTTCAGATATTTTTGTCTTTAAGCTTCCATAGTCCTAAAAACTATGTAATTAGACTCCAAAATTTGAGATTCCATCACCAAATACTCTTATTAAATGTATCTTGATGAATAAAAGTGCTTTCATCAACAAGCAGTATACTGAACACGTGAGATTACGATTTTACCCCTTACAGACTGTTAGCAAAAATTTTCTATTTAACCATTGATTCGATAAATCTATTAACACTATATTAACCTCCTTTTCAAGTAGAATATCATGGTATTTTTAATTATTCCCAATTCATTTTGATTTGGACCCAATTTACGAAAATACCCTCGAAACGTAATCGTTATTTTCTAATTTGTTTACCATACTCCTCCAATTAATGAAATTAAAGTATTTTGACCTCAAAATTTTCATAATATCATTATTACACCTTCTGTACATTGTTTTTCCTCAGTCATCCATACATATGGGCACAAAATCCAAGTGGAGCCCATATCACTATTTACTTAATATTCACAAAATATACAAAATTTAATTAATTATTAATTTACAATTAAGTGTATATACATGTACAGTACAATATAATTGGTTCTCACACATTCAATCTAAAGGTTCAAGCATTGGCCACCTTTAGACATACACCTTACATAAGAACTAACATGCATTTTTTAAGATTGCATAAATTGCATACACTTGCATACTTTGGTAATAAGTGGGGGATTGTTGTATATATTACCAAAGAAACATGTTTAAATTCATTTAGATTGCATTTGTGTTAAAGAAATGAAATTGGAAGTATAAAAATGAGTTTGGAATAAAGAAAATGCTTGATTAGTCGATTGCCAAAAGAGTAGTTGACTGCTCTATGTGCTGGAGCTATCTAGAAATGTTTTTCGCAATCTTTACATTCTTTCTCTCTAAAATCAGATTCTCTTCTTACACTCTTCATTTCTCTAGTTTTGGTTCAAGTGAGTTCTAAAGAGAAACTCAAAGTGCAATTGGTTTTCTCTTGAAGTAGGCATTGTATCTTGGGAACAACGTTTCCTAAACCATTTGTACCAATGTGGGGAAACTATTGTTCTTAAGATAACTTCTTAGAAGTGCCTTACCTATAAAAGTTTCTTCTTCAACTTGTTTATAATAGTACACCATCCACACTAAGGAGATTTGCAATACAACACTTACTAGGGTATCTAGGCGTGACCAAGTTACAATAGTTACAAACAAAGGATGTAGAGCTAGAGAGATCAAGTTTAGCCTAGAATGAGAGTCTAAAAGATAATATTGCTTTGGAATGTGGGCATATATATATAATCCATGGAAGAAGCCCATGTCATGCCATGCATCACCATCATGTGATTTTTGTCTGTATAAGTGGATTTAGTCATCTTCAAGCTGTGAGACTAAGAAAACAAAAAATAGATATGATCTCGATGTAGCCTATTAGCCCAAACTCAATATGGCTAAACCTGTTAGGCCAAACTTAATATGGCTATCTCTGGGCCAAAGCCATGTCTATCATTAAGGTATTTGAATACCTAGTGATATTTGTTGTTTATATCTTTGGAAGCACATGATCTTAGTGACAACATTTTCATTAGCTTAGCATGCCTAAATGTGTAATTGAGTCAAGTACCAAGTTCGAGTTCGGCTCGAGCTTAGTTTTTAAATATCAAGCTTGACTCGACAAAATGCTCAAACTCGAATTGATTTGTCATTTTCAACTGTATATTATGGTAAAATGGTAAATTAATAGTCTAATATTAAAATATATTAAAAATATCTTGATTAGACTCCTGAACTACACGAACTAGATATTAGAATACTCGAATTTGACTTAACTCATTACTTAAGTAGCTCAAGTTCGAAAATAAACGAGTAAAACTCGAATAATCATTAAGTCAAACTCAAATAACTCACGAGTTGCTTTACTTGTTTACACTCTTAAGCCTACTTGTAATTCGTAGTGAACTCTTCATAATTTATCATCTTGACTTGGGAAATTGCATGAAGTTTATACTGTTGCCTAAGCTTAATATAGTATCTTGAGGTTACGGAAAAATTGGAAGTTAGGTCAGCTAAAAAAAAGGAAAAAAATGACCAAGAAGACGACAAAAAAATTTAATGATCATTTTGTTTTTTGGTCGAAACCCCCCGGTTTCCATTTTCGATGACTATTCTGAAACCGGGAGAAGCAGAGCGTGATTAGGCTTGTACCCTTCCCAACACTGGCACTCCATACACAAGTCAAGATTTGAACCCTGACCTTGATTAAAAGACGAAAGCCGCTTGTCACCCACGCCAACCAATTGTTGATAAATTTAATGATCATTTTGATTTCCTTACAAATAACGTATGAAATCTTAAAATGATCATTTTGATTTCCTTACAACTAACGTCTGAAATCTTTCTTCCTTTTTAGCAATTATATTAAAGCGCTAGTATCAAAAACTAAATACTCCTAGTATTCAAATTCTCCCAAGAATTAAATTATAATTAACCATTCATAAGAAAACCAAAACTCAAATTTCTAAAATCTTTATAAAGCATCAATTAATCTTAAATTTTAATATTTTAGTTTAAAACATGTAAATTAGCTTCCAAATGACTCCACTTGCAAAAATCATATGTTTTACTTCTAGTTCTCTCTGTTGATATCTGTTTAATTATCTTTAACTTGATTCAACGACTTATAAAACTATAAATATCTCAGTCAATGGTTATGCACAAATTCTCAATTAGTGGCTATGCACAAAATCTGGCTTAAAACAATTAAATAATCAAATAATCAGTTCATCTATTATTCTTAAACTTGTATTTATTAAAGAATTTATATTTGATACACTACTGATATATAAATTTTATACACTTTCAATCAAACATCTAATTAATTAATGAATTTAATAGTATTTATTTATAATAATTTTTTATTTTAATAATTATAAATTAATAAAATATCATATTATGATTCATTGATATCAAATGATAATTATACACATACAGCATATCAAATATATATATCATTTGTTTAAAACCTCGAAAAAAAAAACCCCTTGAGAAAACTTGTAAAAAATTAAAGAGACCTGTGAAATCAACCCTAAAAAAAATAATAATAAAGGGAAAACTAAAATTCTACATTTATATGGCTGTTAGAGGAGTAATCTGTCTCTCACTGTCTCCCTAAATTCTAGACTAGCTTGACTTTATTTTAAACACTTGGTAGCTGTATCTGATGACAAAGATGACTAAACTTTATACGCTTGCCGATGAATCATTCATCCCTCATTTGTTAAAACAAAATGGGCTAACATCACACACTCAATGACAACTTATAGCATGTGTCAAAATTATATAATCCTGTAAGTCAGACTTCAAATATTCCTAAATTTATCCCACAAATTTCAATATTTTCAAATTAACACGTCAATAATTCCTAATTCATAAATTTCACATTTCATAAATTATAGGGGCCAGGCCGAATGGTAATCTTTTGTTAACTTATACAAATGCTAATTTTTTATTAATTTCTTCTACTAGACGCTTTCAAGTTCTGACAATTCTACCAGGTAGAAGCTCACAATCATCAAATCTTCGCATTCAAAACTTATTGAACAGAAAAAAACAGCGAGAATGAAACAGAAGCTCAGAAACAGTAGCAGAGCTCTTTCCAGGGATGTGCACCAAATAAGAGAAACAAAAAATTCAAGCCATTTCTAACAATCTCTGCGTTATTAAAAGAAGCTCCTCCCCAGAAATGTTGAGAAGGCAAAAATATCAAATCCCACTAATTCCTGAAAAGATTCGTTGGTCATGTTAAGAATTAACAATAGATAAACAAGACCGAGGCAAGATAAAAAGTCGAAAACCACACCTCACGGTACTTTATAAAACAAGATGCAAATGGCCAGATTTAACACTAACCTGTTTTAGAAAAAGTTCGCTGCCTGGATTGGATAGGTTCAATTATGCAGCAGCAGCCATTGGTACAGATCTGTAGCATGCTCTCTTTGCAGCACGAACAATATCTTCGATCTACAGAATTCATAAATGAAGGAAATTAACCTATAATCTATATAATGATAATTGTACCAATATAACATCCTTGCAGCCATCAAACTAGCTGGTTTAATAAAATGTTGTAGTAGGAAGAAGGGGTAGCGGATTAAAGAAGAACGACCCTAGTTGTCAGATGCCTCACTTCAGCAGGAGCCTTTAAAACTAGTCAAAAAAGTAGGGAGAAATAGAATCACCTGTGGCACAGCCATTCTCTCAAGATTTGCTGCATATGGCATGGGAACATCAGCTCCAGCAATTCTCTCAACCGGTGCATCAAGATAAGCAAAACTCTCCTCCACAACAGATGCACTGTGAAAGAAGTATACCGTGTAAATATATAGAAGGTGCTAGAGTATTTGGTCAGCAGAATTTAAATGATTTAAGAGAAAAGAACTCGAACCAGATTTCAGCACCAATGCCATGCTGTGGAAATGCTTCTTCAACTGTTATTAATCTGTTGGTTTTCCTGACTGAGGCATTAATTGTTTTTCTGTCTAGCGGCCTAATGGAACGCAAATTTATAACCTATATTGAACAAAAAATAGTCATTGCACTTGTTAGCAGAATGATCAAATCAACTCGTAAGGACTGGCACATCTTTGCATGATAATTTACCTCAGCATCAATTCCATCTTTTTCAAGTATCTCAGCTGCCTGAACAACAAACAGTCTCTTAGTTGATAGCTCAACAAGCCCAACATATTAGTAGCATATAAAAAAATTTTCAGGAAATCACAAATGGGGTAATAAAGGAAAAAAAAAACCATATAGAGAACTAAGCAACCCAATTTCATACTGCATGTCCCCTTAACAAATGCAGTAAGCTCTAATCCTAACATTTCAACTCATATTTAACTCCTTCAATCAGAAAGCCCTAAGCCACAACATATATTGAGCATTTTCTTGAGCCCACAGATTAAAATGAAGTCTCCACCTAACTAAACACAGGAGCCTGCAGAACACCAGTTAAATTAAGTATCCACCTAAGTCGGGATAAAAAAAAAAAAAGTATCCACCTAAGTCACTTTCAGTAAAGAAAACCATCATGCACCAGGTGAAAAATACTTGACACTTTCATAGCCATTAATTAATAAATCAACTTTTTTCAAAATAACAGAAGTTCCACTTTAGGTTATTCCTCATCTCTCATCTGTAGAATCTTGTGCAGCTGTATTTATAATCTCTCAAACGATAATTAGGCATGGCTTATCCAAGCAGGTTTTGCATACAAGAAATACCTTAAGAGCATAGCCCACCATTTTTGAATAAGCTGTAATAGTCACATCCTTTCCTTCTCTTTCTACCTGTTAAAGTAGATGTTAATATGTAAATTTAAATGTATTAAAATGCAGCTTGATGATATATGAGTTACATCAGAATCACTGGCTGCAGAAGCATGAACAATAGTAATACTAACAGTCTTGTGAGTAAAATTTCAGAGGCATCATCGCGTTACCTTAGCTTTGCCAATTGGAAGGCAAAAACTGGAATCAAGAACTTCATCTGAAACAGGGAATGATTCACCATATCTGAAGCAGAATGATTATATCCAAACAACATCAGACATTAAAATTCAAATTGAAGAGGGGCCACTGGAGTGGAAGTTCAATGCAGAAGAATCTTAATTTACTAATTCACTTACAACAACTCATTTTCAAGGAAAACAACTGGGTCAGGATCTCTAATAGCAGCTTTGAGCAGTCCACGAGCATCTTCAGAATTGTATGGTGACAGCACTTTCAACCCAGGACAAGAAGCATACCATGCTGCATAACACTAGATAATAACCAAGGGAAAACAATCAAACATGCTTCTTACGATATTGAAACTCAGCTACACATCTAAAAAATGGAAACAATTGAACAGAAATCACAACTAATACAAAATAAACGAATTTTCAACCTCAGTGGGCTCTAGGAACTGGGAGAGTGGATGCACGTAAACAAGCCAAATAATGAATGCTGACAGCATGAAGAAACCAAACCTGAGAGTGTTGGGCACCAACACCAGCAGCAGCACCATTAGGTCCCCTAAAAACTATCGGTACAGATATCTGGCCAGCAGACATGTAGTTTGACTTTGCAGCAGAGTTAATAATTTGGTCAATTGCCTGCAGTAAGAGCCAGAAACAGATCAGAGAAAAAATTGCATCAAATAAAGATCTGATAAGAACAGATTTAAGAGAAAGCAAAGTCATTTAACTTTGTTTACTACCATTAAAAAGATCAATATTAATGTAGCTTTAAATTCGTGATATTCTGGCATACAATAATGACCAACTCTAGATCTTGGGACAACGCCATTTGTACGTTCAAGCATCAAATACAATATCGGAACATTCGTGAAATTCTGGCATACAAAAATACAAATCATTTGCTCTTTTGAACATCTGATTATAAGATGAGAGCACAAGGGGAATCAATCATGGTTTCAAAAGCTAGGACATCTTTCACAGCAAGATGGCTACCATAAGAACTCCAAATATGCCATATTTTGGGCAAAGCACATCTCCTAAGAGTAATTTTGAACAAAACACATCTTAGAAGGGTTTTTTGGAAAATCTTCTGACGCACTATTCATTTGCTTGTCTTACGACTAGTTCTTTGATGATTAGCCAAAACAAAATTCATCATAGAAAATTAGAAAATCGAAATTAAAAAAAAAAATCACTTATGGCTAAATAACTTGCTTTGAAACAACATGATTCGACTTTTTTAAAAAGAACCATAAAAGACAAGAACCCAATTACTGATAGCAGGAAAATCACCTCTGACAAAATATAAATACCATTCTACGTCCTTTACAATTTTAATTTGTAATCTCCAACCACATGTATTAAGAATTTACTGCTAGGCCTTGTGAAATATAGAAAGAGAAGAACAAGATAACACATAGTTTATCTTATCCTTTGCTATTCAGCCAATATTTTATTACAAAAGTACAGGTTAAACAGATGAACTCCTCATGTTCCTTCAGCATGTCAGGCTTCAAGGCAAAACATGCATACTTCATTCATACAAACTTCTAATGATTTCAACACCACATTACAATAGCATTTTAACTTCATTGTCTTTAACACACAAAGCATGTGATAATGTATTATCTCTTTTTTCTTTTTCATGACATGCATATCAATTCATTTAGAACTTTTTTTCAATTTTAAGCATATGGTAGCACAACAAAATAATTGAACTGTTTCAAAACAGAACTCTCTAACCTGCATGGAGAAGTTAAATGTCATAAACTCCACTACAGGCTTCAGACCATAGTAAGCTGCGCCAACGCCAATTCCAGTAAAACCAGCCTGTGAAACAAGAAATAAACAACTGCAGTGAGAAAACAAAGCAATAAAAACTAAAAAATATCCATACATGCACATATAAGAAGGATTTGAGATTAATCATTAGATCAAATAATAAAGAAATTAACAAAATGAATGAATGAGTAAGCATAGGCGTGGCAAACACATGATAACCTCAGTAATTGGAGTATCAAGAACCCTCTCAGGTCCATACTTCTCCAAAAGCCCCTTGGATATCTACAAAAGACGGAAATAAAAGACAATGCTTAGAGAGATGTAACAATACTTCTATGGCCTCTATTATATAGGGGGAAATAAGAATTTTATTCTTGAGCAAGAAACGCCAACCTTGTATGCACCCTGATATTCTCCAACCTGCATTTTATAATTTTAAAAAACAAAAAAATAAGAATGGGCATAAAAATTGAAAAGAATAGCCAAAAATATGATTAGAATTATCAAAACTAGTTCCTTTTAACATCTCCTCACCTCTTCACCCATCAAAAAGACTTTTGGATCAGCCGACATCTCCTCATCAAGAGCAGAGTTTAATGCCTCTCTCACTTGCATCTGTGCATAATTGGCATTAAGAAAATCAACACTCCTTGAAAGCTAAGCCTAGACTTCAGACACAAATACAAGAATAACCAGATGTCTGTGTGCCTCTGTGAATGTGCAAGCACATACGAGATCCCAGTCTTCTGAATTTGTTAATTGAAGCAATTAATATTAAATACAGCTGCTCCATTTTGAACAAGTTAACACTTGCAGCATGCAATTTGATATCTAATTGCATTAAACCCACAACAGATATAGAACACAGAGAACAAGGTGAAAAAATCACCTGTTTTACTGCAGATGAGTAACTTCTCAACACCGACATTGCAGGTGGAATTTTCTGCAATGACTGCCCAAATATCTGAATAAACAAAAAAAAATCATAAAATTAGAACAATATAGTTTAAAAAGAAAAAGCCTATCATATTTACTGAAACTTCAATAAAGGTATATGAGAGAGGGCAGGAGAGTTTCCAGAACTCACCTTTCGCCCTACTATTCCCAACATCTTTCCTGCTTCACTTTACTTTTCTCTAATCACCAAATCAACAACATATTTGTTAATGATTCCACAAATTGCAAATCAAATCCCAGATTCACATAAATCAAAGAAGCAGAAAACAGATATTACTGTAATAAGAGCACTGATTACTATAAAATGCCTATTTAACTTACTAGGTCGTAATATTAACAAAGTAAATCAGAGACTAAAAAAATCATTTAACAAATGATCCAGAAATATAAAAGAAATTATATTATAAAAACCAAGAAAACGAATAAAGAAATCTAGTCATCACCATCATCATCATCAGAGCCTTTACCCCAAAGAAAAATTTAAATCAGAAAAAAAAAATAAAAATAAAAAAATGCCAGGAAGTGGCAACCAAATGCTTAACGATGAAAAATCAAACCGGATCAAGGAGATAACAAGAACGTACATGTGAAAGAAATTAGAGTTTGGAATTTTAGATGTTTTTTAAAGGAAATTAATCGGCAAGAAGATGGCCAAAATGGAAATGAAGAGACCCAGGGGAGGAGCACGGCTAAGCTAAGTAAAAATAAAATAAAATTGTACTCCTTTGGGCCACATTTTTCTTTTTCTTATTTTAATTCCTTTTTTAATAATTTTTTTTTTAATTCTTAAAAATTGAACATTCCGCAAATGAGATAGAGCAGTGGTCAAAGTGACTTTAAGGGTCAGGATTCCATCTTAGCGCGCCTGCCAGGACAATCGACGGTTAAAATGCAATCCCAGAAGATATTTAACGTTTTTATTTTTAATTAATCTGTGTTTTAGTAATTGTCGGGGATATTGCGGTCATTGCGCGGCGTATGATAGGGGCATGTTTGGCAGAGAGGGTGGCTTTGTCGCTGCAGATAAGTAGGTTGGTGGGTAGGGGTCAAAGATGAGAAGATGGAAGAAAAGCAACGCTTGAAGATTCAGAGGGCCGTCCAATATATGTAAAGCAAAATAAATTTATTATTACCATCGATTGAAAATTTTAAAAAAAAAAGATCAATTTTTCAAGAGGCAAAAATCTAAAAATGGAAAAATTAGAAAGAATAAGGGATCTTTAGAAATGAGAAATGCAGGTGGTGATGGTAAGTGGGTGAGTGCGCGCCTAACCACCACGCCAGGTATCCAGTTCGTTGATTTCGAATTTCACTTACCTAACCATTGCAAATTCTTTTTTGATACTTACCAACAATCGTTATTTGATCCTTGCCATTTATTTTTTTTAATTTGATCCTTACTAGCACATTACCGTACATTAAAAAAGAAAACAAACTATTTTTTTTTAATTTAATCCGTACTAGACTGAGACTGGTACGTTGCTGCATATTAAAAAAGAAAACCAACAAAACAACTTATAAGTTTAATAAACAAGCATGGTGGTTTTAGATTCTAGTTAGTCAAGTCTTAGCGATCAGTGGAAGATTTTGTAGTTTTGTTTGTTGAACAAGAAACAAATAAAACAGATATAGGATTACAGCTCTTATTCACTTGGGATACTATAAAGATGAAAAACTTGAACTTTTTCTTGGACTTCAATTTCTGGAATTGAACTTCTTTAATCACGAACAGTCACGAACTAAATGCAGAAAAAGACATCAAGGCGTGCTGCTATAATGCCACTTTCTTAAGACTTATTTCACCCCCACCAGTTATGGTATGCAACAGGGATTATGAAAATAGCCTCAGGATACAATGAAGTCAACTTGTTTAATATTACCTTGCACTTGTAATATTAAACCACTAAACACTTTAGACAAATACAAAAGTATTATGTCTTAACCAAAGTTTTCTGCAGCAAACAATGTCTAAGAGACTTGTTTTCTGTTTTGAGATTGGGAGAGAAAGAAGAATTCAGAATATTTTCGTTATCTTTTGTTCTGTTTTTTTTTTGAATGAACATTGTCATCTCTTTTATAGAGATAATTTCAAGATATGTGATCTTTGGTTTGAATGATACAACCTTTCAATTGTGTTGTTTCATTTAAACAAACACATCATTCAGATTGTTCACAACCTCTCAAATTCAATGGTTATGTCCTTTAACCATTCTGTAGTGAAAGATTACCCTTTGAATGAGGTTGCACCTATTCAAAGAAAACTAGTCGTTACAATTCATTTTGCACTAGAGCAGTTGACTGCCATAAAAGGCAGTTGACTGCCTTTGGATTTTCAGGCAAGGAAGTCGGATGCCCGAAAATAGCATCCGAATACCCTAGTGTATTTTTGAAACAGTATGCAACTTCCAGGAGGGCAGTTGACTGCCTTAAAGTAACTTAAAATCCGAGTATTCACATTGTATAGGCAGTTGACTGCAATATTTGGGCAGTTGACTGCCATCCCGGGGCATTCGACTGCCCTCCCAGGGCATTCGACTGCCCAAGTGCATTTTTCGGACAGAATACTTACTACGCAAGGGCAGTTGACTGCCCTATAAATTAAGTAAAAATCATTTTAACATGATTTTACTTTACCCAGAGTCATACCAAACACTAGTTTTACTTGTACATTGATTAAACAACATTTTAATCAATCTTTTCACTTTATATTTTGAAATTTTCTAACAATCCCCCACCAATTTCAAAATAGAACAAGTCTAATACTTGAGGAATCCTCATGCATAAAATGATGGTGAACTAGGTCTTGAACCATCACCTTAGAGAAAAAATACTTTCAGTTAATCAGAGCGGTATGGTGGACTAAGTCTTGAACCAACGTTCTATGATGATTAACTAATGACTAAATCTCACATGAGACTTCAAAAATTTGTCCAAAGTCATTTAGTAGAACTTCGACACTTATACTGGCCATGTGTCTTGTATCATTTCATGAGTGCTTAAGAGCTAAACCCTAAGCTCCTAGAAGCGGCACCACTTTCACTCATATAGGTGAACTCATCAGAAATGCAATCATATAAGCATTCCAACACTTATACTTACGTGTTATGGGTTCATTAAGAGTAACAACTCAACCTCCTTATTTTCATATGATTTCAAGGTTCATAACCTTTGGGATGTTTAACAGCACAATACTTGCAGCCACATTCAGATAATGTACTTGATCTCATTGAACTCAAGACTTAATGTCCAATTAAGCGTTGAGTTGAGTTTCCATTATGTGTGACTAATTCAAATGGGTTTTAGTCCCATCCCCTTGGAAGTTCTAAACACTATCTCTCTTGTGAGACCTTTTGTCAATGGATCCGCCAAGTTTCCACTTAACTTGATAAAATTAATGGTGATCACCCCATCTTTAATCAATTGTCTAACATAGCTGTGCCTTAGACCAATATGTCTAGATTTCCCATTATATACTTGGCTATAAGCCTTTGATAGTGTAGCTTCACTATCACAATGTATTGATATAGGTGACATTGGTTTAGGCCATAAAGGAATTTCATAGAGTAAGTTTCTCAACCACTCAGCCTCCTTACTTGCCGAAGCTAATGCCACAAATTCTGAAGCCATAGTAGAATCAGAAATACAAGTTTGTTTCTTGGATCCCCAAGAAACTACACCCCTACCAAACATGAATATCCATCCACTAGTGGATGAATGATCCTCCATGTTATTAATCCAACTTGCATCTGTGTAACCTTCTAAAACAGAAGGTTCACCACTATAAGTAATGCCATAATTCATAGTTTTCTTCAAGTAACTTAATACTCTAGAAATGGCATTCCAATGCATGTTACCTGGATTGCTAGTATATCTACTAAGCTTTCCAATAGCAAAAGCAATATCCGGTCTTGTGCATGTCATGGCATACATCAAACAACCAATCACTCTTGCATATTCAAGTTGTGCAATTGGTTTATCCTTATTTGAATTCAATTTCAAATTTGGATCATATGGTGTTGCAACTGTTGCACGTTTATAGTGGTTAAACCTTTTGAGAATATTCTCAATATAATGTGATTGGGATAAGATTAAGTTGTTTTCTCTTTTATGAATTCTTATTCCCAAAATCACATCTGCAACACTCATGTCTTTCATGGAAAAGTTTTTCGATAAAAACTTCTTGGTATTTTTAACTTGTTCTAAGTCTGTACCAAAAATTAACATGTCATCTACATATAAACATATGATGACACCTTTTCCATTTATGATCTTACTATAGACACATTTATCAGATTCATTTATAATGTATCCGTTTGCTAGTAGTACTTCATCAAACTTTTGATGCCATTGCTTAGGTGCTTGCTTAAGTCCATACAAGGACTTAATTAATTTACACACTTTCCTTTCTTGTCCAGGAATAACAAACCTTTTGGGTTGTTCTATATACACCTCCTCATCCAATTCACCATATAAAAATGCTGTTTTGACATCCATTTGGTGAATTTCCAATTTATAAATTGAGGCCAATGCTATTAGCATTCTTATTGTATCAATTCTTGCTACTGGTGCATATGTATCAAAATAATCGATTCCATGTTTTTGTGTAAATCCCTTAGCAACAAGTCTAGCCTTAAACTTGTCTATAGTACCATCCACTTTCATTTTCTTTTTGAAAATCCACTTGCAACCAATTGGTTTGCAACCTGGAGGTAAATCTACTAAGATCCAAGTATTGTTCCCCATAATTGAATCCATCTCATCATTTATAGCTTCTTTCCAAAAAGCTACATCTTGAGACTTCATAGCCTCTTCAAATGATTTTGGATTAGATTCAATATTGAAACAATATTCAATGTGATTGCTTATGGTTTCTCTTGATCCCTCCACAAGAAACATGTGAAAATCTGAACCATAAGCCTTGGCTTTTCTTGCTCTTTTGCTTGTTCTTGGTACAAGGTTTTGTTCTTCAATTGTGGTGGAATTCCTTAATTCCTTAGAATTAGTTTGAGCAACTTCTTTTTGTAAAGGAATCAGTTTGAACCTTCCTTCATCAAACAATGCATCTCTTGATTCAATAACCGTATTAATTGATATTGAATTATTTGGTTCAACAACCAAAAATCTATATGCCTTACTATTTTGTGCATAACCAATAAAGATGCACTCAATTCCCTTCTCACCTAATTTCTTTCTTTTAGGTTCAAGAATTCTTACAATTGCTCTACAACCCCATACCTTAAGGTAACTCAAGTTGGGTTTCCTTTTCTTCCATAATTCATATGGGATAATATTGTTCCTTTTGATAGGAACTCTATTAAGAATGTGACATGCAGTCAACATTGCTTCCCCCCAAAATCCTTGTCCTAATCCTGAATAAGATAACATAGCATTTACCATTTCGATTAATGTTCTATTTTTCCTTTCAGCCACACCATTAGATTGGGGACTATATGGTGCTGTAATCTCATGAACAATGCCAACAGTTTCAAAATATGTTGGATCATAGTACTCTCCTTCCCTATCAGTTTTTAAGGTTTTAATCTTAACATTACAATGTAATTCTACTTCATTTTTATAAGCTTTAAACTTATCTAATGATTCATCCTTAGAATGCATTAAGTAGACATAACAATATTTGGAGAAATCATCTATGAATGTCACATAATATTTCTTTCCTCCAATTGATGGGGTTCCATGTAAATCTCTTACATCACTATGCACTAATTCTAACAATTTAGAATTTCTTTCTACCTTGGAAAAAAGGTTTCTTTGTTATTTTAGTTAGCATGCAAGTTCTACATTTTTCATCACTTCTAACTAAATATGGAACCATATTAGATTTAGACATCATGATTACTTTATCATAGGTTATATGTCCTAATCTACTATGCCATAAATCAAAAGAATCCACAATATAAGCTGAATCATTCTTCTTATTATTGATATTGAAATGAGATACATTAAGTTTAAACATGCCTTCATTGGCATATCCCTTTCCCACAAAAGTTCCACTCTTGGATAGTATACACTTATCCCCCTCAAAGACAACTTTGAACCCAAACTTATTTAGTAAACTAACAGACACTAGATTCTTCCTAACTTCTGGAACATAGAAAACATTGGTTAAAGTCAATGTTTTTCCAGAAGTGAAGTTTAAATCTATGGTCCCCTTGCCTTTGATTTCAGTTGAAGAAGAATTCCCCATGTAGAGCACATTGCCATCTACTTCCTCTTTGAAAGTTTTGAACATAGCCTTGTTTGTGCACACATGTTTTGTAGCACCAGAATCTATCCACCATGCTTTTTTGTCTTTAATGACATTGATTTTAGAAATCACAGCAACAAAGTTGTCCTTGCTTGCATTGGATGCTTCTTTCTTCTTTTTGAAGACATAGCAATCCTTTTTGAAGTGCCTTGGTTTTCCACAATGTAAACATGCACCTTTCTTCTTGATTTTCTTGCCTTTGGTGGGAAGTTCTTTCTTCTTCTTTGTGGATTTTTTGTTGGAAACAGTATCTTCCACCACATGGACTTTGGAGATGTTAGTCTCCTTCTCCTTTTCTTTGTCATTCTCCTTGCAATATTGCTCTTCAATCCGAAGATAGTTTGCAAGGTAATCAAGAGTGATTTCTTCCTTTTTGTGTTTTAAGGTTCTCTTGATATCCTTCAATGATGCTGGAAGTTTGTCAATTATAGAGGACACTATAATTGACTCATCCATATTCATTGAATACTGCTTAAACTTGTTAAGGATGACTTCAATCTCAGCAAACTGTTCCATAATAGGTCTGGAATCATTCATTCTAAAAATGTTCCAACTTGTTACCAGGAACTTTTTGCTAGTTGAGTCTTCCTTCATGTATCTTGCATCCAGCTTTTCCCATAACTCTTTTGATGTATTGATTGTGATGTAAGTATCAAATAAAGAATCAGACATACCATTTAGGATGCATCCTCTATAAGTGTAGTCATCGTTGTCCCACTTTTGTCTTTGATGCACTTCCTCATTTGTGTCATCTTCTTTTTCTTCTAGTCTTGGTGTTGTGAGTACATAGAGCACATTGAGGGATGTAAGTAAAATCTTTATCTTCTGTTGCCACCTTAGGAAGTTCCCTCCATCGAACCTCTCCAACTTTTGGAAGTTAAATGCCAATTCTTTCAATGTTTCCATCTTCATGGTTTCTGTGAATTAAGTCTTAAGATTGTTGAACAAGAAACAAATAAAACAGATATAGGATTACAGCTCTTGTCCACTTGGGGTACTATGAAGATGAAAAACTTGAACTTCTTCTTGGACTTCAACTTCTGGAATTGAACTTCTTTGATCACGAACAGTCACGAACTAAATGCAGAAAAAGACTTCAAGGCGTGCTACTACAATAC
Organism: Heritiera fomes; assembly: GCA_032173925.1. NCBI lineage: Eukaryota > Viridiplantae > Streptophyta > Magnoliopsida > Malvales > Malvaceae > Heritiera > Heritiera fomes. The sequence continues at coordinate 5,638,997 of JAPDPM010000019.1, forward strand.
CACTTTCCTTAAGACTTATTTCACGCCCACCAGTTATGGTATGCAACAGGGATTATGGAAATAGCCTCAGGATACAATGAAGTCCACTTGTTTAATATTACCTTGCACTTGTAATATTAAACCACTAAACACTTTAGACAAATACAAAAGTATTATGTCTTAGCCAAAGTTTTCTGCAGCAAACAATGTCTAAGAGACTTGTTTTCTGTTTTGAGATTGGGAAAGAAAGAAGAATTCAGAATATTTTCGTTATCTTTTGTTCTGTTTTTTTTTAATGAACATTGTCATCTCTTTTATAGAGATAATTTCAAGATATGTGATCTTTGGTTTGAATGATATAACCTTTCAATTGTGTTGTTTCATTTAAACAAACACATCATTCAGATTTTTCACAACCTCTCAAATTCAATGGTTATGTCCTTTAACCATTCTGTAGTGAAAGATTACCCTTTGAATGAGGTTGTACCTATTCAAAGAAAACTAGTCGTTACAATTCATTTTGCACTAGAGCAGTTGACTGCCATAAAAGGCAGTTGACTGCCTTTGGATTTCCAGGCAAGGAAGTCGGATGCCCGAAAATAGCATCCGAATGCCCTAGTGTATTTTTGAAACAGTATGCAACTTCCAGGAGGGTAGTCAACTGCCTTCATATGGTAGTCGACTGTCTTCATATGGTAGTCGACTACCTTAAAGTAACTTAAAATCCGAGTATTCACATTGTATAGGTAGTTGACTGCCCTATTTGGGCAGTTGACTGCCATCCCAGGGCATCCGACTGCCCTCACAGGGCATCCGACTGCCCAAGTGCATTTTTCGGACAGAATACTTACTGCGCAAGGGCAGTTGACTGCCCTATAAATTAAGTAAAAATCATTTTAACATGATTTTACTTCACCCAGAGTCATACCAAACACTAGTTTTACTTGTACATTGATTAAACAATATTTTAATCAATCTTTTCACTTTATATTTTGAAATTTTCTAACATTGTTTTCATTCATTTGATGTAGTTAGTTTCTAAACTCTCAATTATGGATGCGATAGATACAGTAGATGTTCTTTTGCGTGATGAATTGAATCAAATGAGGTTTGACAGATGAAGAGTGTGAAGAAGTGATTTGTTTTTATGTATGTTTTTCAAAAAAATTAACGAATTGGGAAAAATTTTGTTTAGTTGATTCCCTTCTTATTAATCATCCTTTTAACATTGATGCCATGTTTGCCATCTTAAAGCATATTTGGAGACTAGCCAAAGGAGTGATATGTTGAACTTTGGATGATAGTTTTTCTATTCTAATTTTTTTACTAAAGGAGATCTGCTTAGGGTATTGGAAGGTTATCCTTGAACATTTGAATGTAATGCTTTACTTCTCCATAAGTACGATGGTACAAAACGTCCTAAAGATTATCTTTTCAATTCTTTCCATATTTGGATAAGGACATATGATCTTCCACTTAGGAAGGAAGTTGCGAAGCAAATAGGATCATGTTTGGGACGTTTGACTGATAAAGATATTGGTGATAAATTTGGTAGTTGGGGATGATTTATAAGGTTTAAGAGTGAAATTAGATGTTAGTAAAACTTTACGTCGAAGAGTCATGGTTACTGATGGTCTAATAAATGAGAAAATCTTTGCAAAACTCAAATATGAAAGGTTACTAAATTTCTACTATTTTTGTGGTATCTTGGGCCATGTAAGCAAAAATTGTGAAACTACTATTTCTGAGACTAAAGGAACCTTGGAGCAATATGGAGACTTGCTGCGTGCATCTCCACTAGCAAAAAGGTCTATACAGGAAGAGTGTCAATCCTACTGATTTGCAAAGAAAGTCTAGTTTGCTTTACAATAGTAAGTCTATTCTACAAAACATATAATTGGTTTATAAGAACGATACAGTGGAAAACTTTTCCAGGAGTTTGGTATCTAGGAAGCTTAACCTTGACAAGGATGTGGATGTGTTTCATGTTAATGACAAATAGAAAAAGGTATGTTAGTTAACAGAAAAGGTGGGGCTGCTCAAAATTTTCTCAATTTATGTCTCAAGGAGAAAACAGTGAGCAATTGCATTTCATGGTGGAAAAATCAATTTCATTGTTTGCTAAATGTAAAGCCATTAAAAATGTTGTTGATCATGAAGTTCTAAACCAATAAATTCTGCGCACTTATACTAAAAGCATGAAAGTTAGACATGTGTGTAATCGTGTTCAAGAATATGATAACGATGTTGCCAGTTGTAATGTCATAAGATAGAAAGTATAAATGTCCAAACCTTGATGACAACTAAAAGAGTTATTTTTGTAATTAACTCTTAGGTGGAGACAAAGCTTACTTTGCCTGCCTTAGCTATCATGGTTTGGGATGTCCACGACCAGTTAGATGGCTTAAAAAACTCCTTACAAAGGAAAAGCCTCAACGTTTTTTCATTTGTGAACCAAGTTATGGAATGCCAAAGTTGAAAGATTAAAAGTTTTCTTTGTGGATTTTCTTCTACTTTTTGTTTAAGTAGTGTAGAAAGAAAAAGTGGACATTTATTTATATGGGATGATGACCTAGGGATGTTATTGAAGAGTTTTTTGAAGAACCACAAAGATATAGAGGTTGATGACAGTAATCTTAATCTCAAGTGGAGGTTTACAAGCTTTTATGATAAACCCAAAACAAAGTTGCCATATAAATGTTGGTATCACCTTTGAAAGCTGAATAGAATGAGTTCTCTTCCATGGTTGTGTGGGGGTAATTTCAATGAAGGGTTTTTCCTTTAACATGAAAAGTTTGTGAAATTGACAAGATGTGATAGGCAAATGGAATTATTTAGGGAGATTATTATAGCATGTGGTCTATGGGACGTGGGTTTAAAGGACCTCTTTATACTTAGTAAAATGGTAGGGTAGATTATCAAATTAAAGGTAGATAGAGCTTTTGGTAATGATGGATGGTGTTCTATGTTCCAAACTTTTCAAGTTCATAATTTAGTAGTAACTTTTGTAGATTATAATCCAATTAAGGTGGAGTTTAAACAATAGGTGATTGCCACTAATCAAAGATATGAGAGGTGGTTTAAATTTGAAGAAATGTGGTTAAGGTCTGATAAATGCAAACAATAGATTGCTTAGGCATGGAACATCAGTAAATCTTTTAATGATTCTCAGTTGTTAGAGAAAATAAAGAGACAAGGATATGGCTACTTCATTGGAACAAGCAATCTTTCGGTGTAACACATCAGCACATCAAAAAGCTCACTGAAGAACTTTTCAACCTTCAACAACTTCCTATTACGAAGCATACTGTGGAGGAGAAAAATAATCAAGAAAGGAATTAAATGAGATGATGGAAATGGAGGAAGCAATATGAAGGTAATGCTCTAGAGTGGATTGGTCAAAGCATGGTGATAAAAATTCAAAATATTTCAATGTAAAAACCAATGCAAGAAGAAAAAATAATGTTGTCACAAAGTTGAAGGATGATCATGGCATATAGCATGAAGATGCAAATGTAATTGGACAACTTCTTGTTAACTTTCACTAATTTGTTTCAATCATCTAGTGATGTTGCCATGGATTCCATTTTAGAGGCAATTGATGAAAATGTATCTTGGAAATGAATATGGATCTTACAAAGGCTTTCATTGTTGTAGAGGTTGAAGAAGTCTTATTCTAAATGCAACTAAACTCAATGGTATGCCATTTTTTTCTATAAAAAACTTTAGCATTTGATTAGTAGTATTGTTGTAGCATATTGTCTGGGATTTCTTAATGGCTTAATGTCATTATCACCAATAAACTATACAAATATTATTCTCATTTGTAAAGTTAAATTTCCAAAGTATATGGCAAAATTTAGACCAATTAGCTTGTGTAATGTATGTAGGTTTCTTAGGTCATGTATAGTTGGATCTTACATATACGTAGTGAAATAACAAGTGGAATTAAAAATTTTACAACTAAGAAACCTATCCTAAAGTATCTTTTTGATCAAGAACATTTAAATCATACAAATAAATATCAGGAATCATAAAAGATGTTTCAAGAAACATACCTAAGATTGTAATCTAAGGTTTACTCCTTATTAATGATGCTTGATCTTCTAGTCTTGAATCACAAAGGTAAGTTATTCATGTGTCTAGCCTCTAAAGATAATCCACATGAGTAGCAACAAAGCCTTCAAAAAGTTGGATTGTATCACGATCGTCATCATGTTAGTAGCTTAATTTTCATAAACTCACCACAACTTCTTCTCAATCTTTTGAAGCTCACAAACATGAAGAAAACTCTTTTTTGAAGCAAGCAAGAAAGAGAATATGGAGGGCAAAGGGGTGGGTGGCGAAGACTCTAGAAGGCTTGCAACCTACGTAAAGAGAAATCCTTTTTTCTTCCTCAATTTATGTAGCCAGTCGTAATGATTTTTATAGGCTAAGGTAAATGTGCTTTATTAATTGGTACATTTACCTTTTAGCCCTTGAATTTATTATAATTGCAATTAGGTTCATCTCTTCATTAAATTATTTAATTGGAGGCAAAGACTTAATTGTAATTAAGGGTAGTGGACTTAAACTTAGTTAAGCATTTTTAATTAAGTCCAATAATTCATTTTAATTATAATTTGGCCCAATAACTTAAATAAAACTCTTTTTATAAACTTTACCTAATTAAACACATTTAATTAAGCTCAATTATATTCCTATCTAATAAGTCCAAATGAAAATTTTCAAATTTTTCTAGACCACTACTACCAAAAAAGGCCTTTATCGACGAAATATTTTATCAATAATAGTTGAAATTTTGTTGATAAATTTGTCAAAATTTGCCTCATCGGTAACTAATTTCCGTTAATGGGGGAAATAATTTGTCCCTAATTAATTTTTCTTTTAAAAATTGAAAATTAATATATCAATAATACCGACAAAATTTTTTGTCGATAGTTTAGTCGGTTTTTTGTCGGTAATTCAATGGAACATAGTAAAAACAATTTCCATTGGTATGTCGTCGATAATATATTTTAATTATTTATTTATTAGTTAAATTTTGTTTTAATTTTAATTTTGTACTTATTAATTAATTTAAACAATTAATTTACTTTATTTATCCTTAATTTATAATAATACTTTTTAATTCATATAAATATTTTTATTACTTAACACATAATTCAATTCTATATTAATAATTTCAAAAAATTATTATTTTATTAAAAGAATAAAAGATTAAGTCCAAAAAATAAAAATATATGCAACTTGTAAATTAAAAAAAAAGGTTGCTACAGCTCATCATAGGAAGACATCATCTCCCGGAGAAGTAGGCAAAGCATTAGAGTAATGTTCTCATATAATGGTCGAAATATGGCTGATACCATTGAAGGTGTTGCTCGAAACAACTATAAGTTAACAAACAAATAAAATTATATCAATTAAAATAATTTATAAATAACTATAAAATAAGCAAAATAATGTTTTTAAGTATATACCTCTCTTCAAGTGGAGTAATGTGCATACACTTGTTTGGATCTGTCGACGTAGGCATTAGTAGTTGTGCAAAGATCCCCCAAGTACACTGTCTTATGCCTCTTTGAGTAGTAGATGCTCTGTTAATTGCTACTAGAATAAGCAAAAAACATATATAACATATAATTGACATTAACAAATAATAATAACAAGATTAAAAGAAATTAAATAAAAAATATACGATTACAACAATCACTGCTAGAATAAGCAAACTCTTTTTTGTCACGATAATCATCGTCATCATCCTCATCATCATCTTCATCATCTTCTTCATAATCACTAGATAAAAGCGTAGTGTTATCAAGTTTTTCAATAAGAATAACATTTCGTGGTATTAACACTATGAATTCTTGATATACATTTTTATTCAAGTCCTTTGAATCTTCCCTTCTTTATTATCATTACTCAGCTTATATGTATTCCGAGCTTTAGCCTTGAACACTATCCACCAATAATTTCGATCTATTCTTTTAAAAGGGCAATCTATGTAACGAACTTGAAGTACTTGCTATGTTAAGACAGATGATTCATTGCTAGCAATAGCTAATCTATAATTGATATCCACAAGACCATAACGTGATTTACCCTAACCCCCTTTTAGTGTAAAACCAATGACATATAAACAACACAACTTTATTTCCCACTCCAAAATAGTCTAACTCAATTATTTCTTCTAATAAACCATATAAATCACAATTGTAATAATTGTAATAGATTCCTTTGACACAAATCCCATAATTCATTGTATTTTGATTTTGTCCATAATTTAGTGTATGAAACCTAAAACCATTGACAAAATAACATTGGGAAGATTTTACTAAACGTGTTGGGTTATGAGCTATCTTAACAATACATTCATCAATATGCCCATTTTGATTCTCAACTTATGAACAATATTGACATGAATTAGTTATAGTTGTCAAAGCAGAGAATGAGCTTCAAATAATAGTAGTAAAAAAACTTACATATTACAAAAATCATTGTGAAAAACTCTCATCACGTGTTTTCTCTAATTTGGCTTTAGTTATATTTTTGAAATTTCTTCTACTTAACTCATCAAATATCCTATTACCTTAAATTACACAAATATATATTAGTAAAGGTTGCGCAAATTAAACTAATTTGTAATGGTACTTACTCAATGTAGGAGTTTATCCCTTTACAATTCAATAAAACATACAAGTGGAACTGCTTTAAGTTAATTTATAGATAACGCCTAAGAGTTTATCTTTTGGACGAAATGCTCGTCCAGAATGAGTAAAAACGACAATCGTCTTGTGGCTTCCATGACATTCCCTTCATCATTACAAAGGACTCGATTCAATCTCGTTTGCACCTTTGACTTGAAATAAAGTGAGCAAAAATTAATTATTTCCTCTATAATTTTTTTTCACATATAAATCCTTAAACTTTAGATCGATTGGTGCATTTTTTCTTTAGATGGTGAAGAAACCTAAATATCAGCATACCAAAAATTGAGCATTAATGATAAAGAAAAAACCATTTTTAATACTAAATAACATTACTCTCATCTTAAACAACTATAAAAAAAATTACCTCTCGAATGGATACATCCATTGTACTAAACCAGTCCACCAACTTAAGCCTTGTAAGATAAGTGAATGAGATTTTAATTCATGCTTAGTAAAAAACATACATAATATGTAAGTGCAACGGAATAGATAATTAAACAAACAATTCCAAAATTATTCATAGGATCACACTTAATAGCTGTTAGCTTTAAATTAACATGTGTATTTTGAAATGACAAAAATTTAAGTAATATTAAGTGCTTGATTTTGTATTGTAAATTTGCTTTACCAATTATATGATTTTCTCAAACCATCTTAAATGTGTTCATCAAAATAAGAGCATGATTTAATTGATTATCTTTATTGTCTTTAATCAATTTAGAAAATATTTTTAATTATTGGTTTATGTAATTTTCTTATGGAATTATTGAATATATTTTAAGAAAATTACTGAATAAATTTTTGGACACAAATTCATATTTTCAAAGTCATGTCATATTTAAAAATACTCAAAATTAGTTTTGGAATGTTTTTAATGCCTAAAAACCTAAGAAAATGCAAATGAATAGTGTAAGGGATGGATCCCCTGACCAACAAGGTAGATGAATAGTGCAAGGGATCGATCCCCTGAGGGAAGGGATCGATCCCCTAATTGCAGAATGCTTCCAATAAGAAAAATTGAAGCATGGGCTCGATCCCTTAGGGCATAGGATCGATCCCTTACCTCGAGAAAGCACACTAACGGCTAGTTTTTGTGAGATACAACGGTAACTTTTGATTTTGGCTCCACCCAACGTCAAGAATACATCCTAAGGACTATAAAAAGAGGCTTGGAAGGTTAAGAAAGCAAGAGGAATAGCTGAGCAACAATATTCTTCATCTTCTCCATCTTCCTCAAGTCTCAACAACATTTCAAGTGCTAAAAATTCTTCATATTCTATCATTCTCATCTTCTTTGTATAAAATAGCACAAATATTGTATAGGTTTTATTTTGAGCTTAACCTTTGTAATCATTTGCCTATCTAGAGGTATCTCTTTGATTACACAAACTAGAAAACCCATTCACAATTTGTAAAAGGGAGTGAACCCTTGAGTGCTTCATTGTAAGTGAGGATTGGGTAGAAGGTTTTCTCCTTGACCCATAAAAGGGAGAGGTTGTAAGGTTTCCTTCTTGAGCCCGGAAAAAGAAGGGGTAAGGTTTCCTCCTTGAGCCCAGAAAAAGGAGAGGTGTAAAGGTTACTCTTGAACCTAGGAAAAAGAGTATAACAAATTCAAGGTAGTGGATTTAGGAAAATCCTTGGGAGCGTCTCAAGGTAGAGGACGTAGGCAAGGTTGTCGAACCTCTATAAATCACTTGTGTACATTTCTCTTTCCCTTCTCTCTTTATTTACTTGCAATTATATTGTATTTATTGTATTGAATTTGGATTGCATGCTTGCATGGCATAGAGAATTTAGAAAATATTAATATAGGCTAGTGAATTTAGAAGAATCAGAAAACGAACTAAAGGTTAGCTCAAAACCGATTCACCCCTCCTCTCGGTTTAATTATAGAGCCAACAGTAGCCACAGAGAAATTGGTTGTCATTATTATAGCAAACATGGAGTTTTAAAATTTTTCATACATTGGTTCTTGAATCAAGTAATCTAGGAATATTACTCCGAGATGATTCCGCACACATTCTTGGTTGTAGCCAAACTAGAGCTGGTTATTGGGTCGGGTTGGCCCGACCGATTTGCAACCGGATCGAGTCAACCCAGTCTAATAACCAAACGGTACTGTACCGATTCGGAACCGACCCAGCCCGGTAACATATCGACCTGGGCAGGTTCTTATTAATTAGAACCGGGCTCGCTAAGGCCCCGACCCATTAAGGACCGGGATCATACCGTCTCGGTCCAGAACCGGACCAGTTTAATTAAAAAATAAAAAAGAAAGGGAAGACCTGCCACTGCGCGCCTTTCCCAGGCAAGTCACAGAGTGCTGTGACTTGCCCATCAATCTTTCTTTTTTTTAATTTTTTTTATTTTAAAAATTTTAATTTTTTTCCTATAAATACCTCTATTCTATTTTCTATTTTTCTTTACATTTCTTCTATATTTTCTCTCAAATCTACTATCTACATTCATCTACTCTTATTCTCTTCACTCACATACTCTCTCAAATTCACTTAAATTCCCTTATTCCAAATTTATAATATCATCATTTCCTTTCTAAATTTCAATTTTCTTTTTATTTTATAATTTTACAAATTTTACTTTTAATTTTCAAGTTTCAAGTTTCAATTTCCAAGTTTCAATTTCCAAATTACAATATATTATATATATCCTACATCTATTTTTTTTAAATGTTTAACATATATTTATTTTCAAAAAAATATAAAAATGTAAAATTTCTTTTATCGTTCATGCTCTGTTTCTCGACCTTTTTGTTCCACTGAAATTCCTAATTTGGGTGACGAATCATTTAATGAAATCGAACCCGATATTCATCCGGAGGAAGAGGAGCTTCCTTTGGCACCATCATTTGGTCGTGGTCGTGGTCGTGGTCGTGGTCGTGGAAGAGGCCATGCTCAAACACAATCATCAGTTGCCACCACTGCTGCTACATCATCAAGATCGAAGTTTAATCGAAAAAAAAACAAGCTGGGTATGGGAGTATTTCGACATTGTAGCAAAAGAAGGTGAGACGAATAAATATTATGCTATTTGTAAATTGTGCAAAGGCGTTTACTCTTATAACTCTGGTGGAAGTGGTGGCGGTACAGGTACATATAAAAGACATTTAATTTGTGCATATAAAATTAATCCTGATGCCGAAGAAAATGAAATTTTAGGAGGTAAACAATCTCAAATTAATACACATGATGGTGGAAAAAATTTTAATTTTGATAATGTTCAAGCTAGACGTGGTTTAGTTAGATTTGTAGTTATGACTGAACAACCATTCACAATTTGTGAAAAAACAAGATATTTAGAATTTTTTTGTAAATATTTACAACCCGCATATAAATCTGTTTCTAGACATACATTAAAAAAAGATTGCATGGATATGTTTAAAGAATATAGACAAGCTTTAATTGATAAACTTAGTAATATTTCATCTAGGGTTAGTTTAACTAGTGATATATGGACTAGTACTAATGGTATAAGTTATTTTGTTATAACTTGTCATTGGATAGATGAAGATTGGTCCATGCAAAAATGAATTTTATCTTTAGATGTAATAGAAGAAGCACATAATTCATATACTATTCATAAATATATTACTAAAGTTTGTAAATTATATGGATTAGAAAATAATAGAGTTTTTGCTATTACTTTTGATAATGCTTCGAGTAATGCAGTTTTTCTTCATTTAATTAAAAGTTTAAACCCTGTTATGAAAGACATATTTTTTCACGCAAGATGTGCATGTCATATTAGTGTTCAAAGTGGTTTTAGTTCTAGTGGTACTGGTACTGGCATAGGTTCAATTGATAAAATTAAAATTTTAGCAAAATGGATTCGCACACCAAGTAATAAATGTGAATGGAAGCAAATTTGTATAGCAAATAATATACCTGTTAAAGCGTTTCCACTTCCCGTGGAAACAAGATGGAATTCACTTCATTGTTTGCTTTCTTCTATTTTACCTTATAAAGAACTTGTTACTCCTTTTTATAACAATTATACAAGTAGCACGCATTTAGCACTTTTTGAAGAAGATTGGACTTTATTGAATATTGTGTTGATTTATTATCTACTTTTAAAGATGCAACCGAAAGATTTTCATCTCAATTTTATCTAACTACACCGTATTTTGTTCCTATTATCTACATAATGTTTGACAAATTTGTAAAATTTAGGAATCATGAAACTTTAAGTTCTTTTGTATATGATATGGAGGAAAAATTTAAAAAATATTGGGAAATAATTCCTCCTATTTATTGTATTGCAACTTTACTAGATCTTAGTCAATGTGAGGTAAATATAGAAATTTTTTTTGATTGTTATAAAAAATTTCTTGGTCTTGATTCTATTGAGGATCAAAAGTCCTCAATTAACAATCTTTTTCGAGAATTGTTTAATGTTTATGAAACAGAAAGGGAGCAATTCAACTTTAATCGATGAGAAAAAGATTCATACAAAGAAACCGAAAGTAGCAAAAAAGGAAAAAGAATTTTAAACGCAATTAAGGAAGCATCAAAGAAGAGAATGAAGCTAAAAGGAAAAGCAAGCGGATCGGGATCGGGATCGGGATCAACAACTCGACGAAGTTCTAGCTTCAATGAGCTAGGATTTTTCTTATGTCAAGATTTTTCTGTAGATGAAAACTTTGATATTCTCTAATGGTGGAAAGAAAACCAAAAACAATTTCCAGTTTTAGCTTCCATGGCCCGAGATGTTTTTGCGGTGCAAGTTTCTTCTGTTGCTTTGGAATCCGCATTCTCGACGTGTAGAAGAATTATTGGAGACCATCGAACCACTCTTAATCCGGAATCATTGTGCATGTTAACATGCCTTAAAGATTGGTTTGATGCGAAATCACACAATGTCGAACTTGGAATGGCCAATGAATTCGCTAATAATAATTCAGAAGAGGAGGAAGAAATTTTCAAGGCAATCCATATAAATTATGAAGAGTAGAGAATAATCTTTTTTTTTGTAAATTGTATGTAAAATTGTAAATAAGTTTAGTCATAGTAAATATTTTTATGGACTACGGTCCCGTGGTTTTTACCCTTCTAACTTTTAAAGAGGTTTTCCACACAAAAAATATTTGGTCTCCTACTCTCTCCTTTTTCTCCTTTATTATTATTATTATTATTATTATTATTATTATTATTATTATTACATACAAAATTAATTAATGTTATACTTATCTATGTTTAAAATAAATAAATATTTAAAATACAAAATGAATGAATATTTTAAAAACATATTAAATAAATGAATAAATAAACAAATGAATAAATATTAAGTAAATGATATTTCAAATATAATAAATTATTTTAAATGCAAAATGAATATAAATAAAGATATGCAAAATGATATTGCAAAATGAATACAATAATAATATTCATAATATCATTATTTGTATTTTGAATCAAATATCATTTTATCATAATAACTTTATTATAATATTATATTCATAATATAACTTTATTTTATTATAACAATAATTTTATTAGATAATTTTATAGTAATTTATTTTTACATTATTGTTACATTAATTAAATAAATTATAATATAACTTTATAATAAATTATTGTTAAATTAAAATATTAACATTATTTATTATAAAAATAAATTTATTAGATTAAATTATTAAAATATATTAATATATATTAAAATAAATTAATATAAATTTTAAACAATAAAAATTTTAAATGTATCAAATAAAAAGTAAATAAAAACTGGATCGAACCGGTTTAAACCGATTTGGTCCGGTTTTTGGGCGAACCGGTCCTACGAACCGAGCCGGTTCGTACCTTTATATCATGCGAACCGGCCCGGTCCGGACCGGTTCTCTACCGGTTCAGACCGATTTTCATTTAGCATAGGCCGGAGCTGGTGAAAACTGGTCCGAAACCGGTCCGGTCCGGCCCGTAACCACCTCTAAGCCAAACTAAAGCTGTTTAGGTGCCTAACCTCTATAAGTAATCCACACAAGCAATGCACGGACATTCTGTAAGGTTGAATCAGTTTATAATCGTAGCTATGCTAGTAGCTTGAGTTTCTTGAAACTCGCTACCAAGAATATCAAAAACAATTCTTAATTTGCATAGGTATAAAGAGGGGTAACAAGATTAAGGTTTCTTGTAGGGTTTCTTGCAATGTGTAACAACTCCAAGAAGGATATGCAACCACTTAAGTACCATCAAAGCCTACAATTAGACTTGGCAACTTGTGTTTATAATTCATGTTCGTGTCCATAAAAAGTTCGTGTCGACACGAGAAGCCAAAAATCTTAATTTTAGCTTTTACTATATTTATATACAATTTTTACTTAACTTTAGCCCTTGTCACATTAGTATTTTTTAATCATATCGTGTCATCATAGTATGTTTAAGATTGCCAGGTCTACCTACAGGGTATCATAAATACCAAAAGACCTTCCTCTTTTCTTAATTATTGCAAATCCTAGGGATTTACTAAGAGTAGATAACACAATTTATATGGTATCCTAGGGTAGGATGCTGCAACTTGCAGTGTTAGCTTCTCTCTACGTGTGCCAACTTAACAAAGTAGCATTAGGTTGAGTGGCCGACCATAACGAGGATTATATAGGCCAAGGACTTCTAATTTTAGTTCCTCTAAGCCTTGGACTTGATTATAATTATTTTCTTAAGGCCCAAGTTAACATTAAACCATTTAATTGAATTGTGATCCATAGCCCAATAAAACTCCTAATTGGATTAGCCCAGTGTATGCTCTATTAATTAAAAGATGGGCATAGTAATTTAATTAAACTTTTTAATTAGGTTTCCTTAACTAAACTTATTTTAGCCAAGCCCATTAATTCTTTTAATTAGTTATTGGACTAAAGAATTTAATTAAACCCCTTGTTGGCTCTATAGGCTATACCGAGAGGGAGGGTGAATCGGTTTTTCACTAACCTTAAGTTCGTTTTTCGGTTTCTCTAAATTCTCTAGCCTATATTGATATTTTCTAAGTTCTTTAGGCTACTCAATTATGCAATATAAATTCAAAGCAATAAACACAAATATAATTGCAAATAAGTAAAGAGAGTAAGGATAGAGAAATGTACACAAGTGATTTATAAAGGTTCGGCTACCTTGCCAACGTCCTCTACCTTGAGACACTCCCAAGGATTTTCCCCAAATTCACTATCTTTGAATTTGTCTTTACAATCCCTCTTTTTCAAGACTCAAGAGAAACCTCTCTCTTTTTCTAGGCTCAAGAGAAACCTCTTCTCCCTCTTTTTCTAGGCTAAAGAGAAACCTCCCTCTTTTTCTTAGGCTAAAGAGAAACCTCCCCTTTTTACAAGGATTGAATTGGTTAACAAATTGTGTAATCAAGGAAGACCTCTAAGTAGGCAAATGATTACAGAAATTGGGCACAAAGAAAAGCCTATGCAATATTTGTGCTAAGCTATACAAGAAATATATGAATGATGGGAGATGAAGACTTTGTAGCTATTGATTTGTTGTTGAGGCTTGAGGATTTGAGGAAAATGAGTATTGGAGTTGATTGAGTAGTTCCTCTTGCTTTCTTTAGCTTCTAAGCCTCTATTTATAGTCCCTTGGATGGTTTGTGGACGTTGATTGGAGCCAAAACAGAAACTAGCCGTTGGGGGCTTTCTGGCATAAAGGGATCGATCCTTTTACCAAAGGGATCGATGGTAAAAGGATCGATCCTTTTCTTCATTCTGGGCTTCCGGAGCATTCTGCTAAAAAGGGATCGATCTCTTTCCCTATGGGATCGATCCTTTTCTTCCAGAGAGCCATTTTCCTACACTTTTTGGGTTAGAAATGATGTAGACTTGAATTTAATATAACCCAAAACATTTATAAGTTTTAAGGGAGTTTTTCTTGACTTTCTCAAATGAAAACATTGTCCAAAAACTTATAAGTAATTTTCTAAACTTATGTTCAATAATTCTTGAGAAAATTACTTAATATTCAAAACTATTTTATAAAGTATTAAGACAAATAAGAATATATCATTAAACCATGGTCTTAATGTTTGTTATGAACACTTAAAATGGATTGAGAAGATAATTTGTGATAAGGCAAATTTACAATATGAATTACAACATTAAAGCTTACGTAAGTTTTTGTCATTTCAAAATATATATGTCAATTTAAAGCTAACAATCTCCCCCTTTTTGATATGACAAAACTTAATGTAAATTTGCTTTGAAAATTCTTTGATAAAATACTCCCCCTCAAATAAAGCAGGATTTTTATAAAGTTCCCCCTTAATATAAGCATGGGTTTTTGAAAATGAATTTTCAAACTATTTTCCCCCATTATCTCTTCCCCTTTATATCTCACTCTTTTAATATCTATCTCTCCCCCTTTTTGTCATAGCAAAAAGAAGGAAAAAATAAGAAAAAAAAATATGCTCCCCCTAAAATTATGGCTATGTGAGAAGAGATAAAGATGCTCCATCCAATAAGAAACGTGTTAGTACAAGGAACTCATAGCACAAATAAATAAGTCAATGTCCATAAAGAGTATGAAATATTTAGGCATGCAAAGGACAAGACTTATATTCCTATATCAATTGTTTATAAATAATTTTGCAAGAAGTTCTCAATTGGTAAATAAGGAAGCAAGTTGTTTAAAAATATCTACTAAGGTCTATGACTTGCTCATTTCAATCCTATTAAGCACCTAAATATAACAATTGTTCTTTCTAAAGTCCAACTAAGGTGCATGGTAATACATCATGATTATGAGCTAACATTATATAACATATCACATGCATGTGCTCATAAATCATTTTCAAGAAATATTGTGCCTAGAATTAAGATATATAGCAATTAACTACAAATTCTAGTACACAAGAGTTTCATGCAAAAATATCCTAAGAGAATTCTTCTCTATTTGTCATTTCAAACTAAAGAGCATGAGAAGAATTATCAATTTAAAGCTCATACCAATTGGCAATTTAGATTTGGTTTACCAATTATTGAAAATATGGTTCCCAATGATACTAATTGTTATTTCAATCTAAATACCAATTGTTACTAATGGTTGACTTAGGAATTTTGCGTGAATCCAATATCTATGTGTGATGTGTTCATGTCAAGAAAATAATCATTCTAAATATGCAAGAACACAATCACACATCATCAAATATGCATATGGATTAATTAAACATTAGCACACTATCATAAAGTATTAATCCATATTCATATTCACAAATTTATACCATATGGAAGATTCATAAAATCAAGGTATTCAAGCAAACACATTTTCTTTCATGGTTTCAAGCACAAAAATCCTATGCTTATTTTTCAATTCAAGTCCTTAACCAATTATGAGCAAGGAAAGATTCAACATTACCAATTTAATCAATTAATAGCCATATCCCTAGTTGTTATCATCATTTAAAGTTCTAGACGGTAATGGCTATTTTAACTAAAATGGCTTCACCTAAGTGAATCAATATTATCGAGCCAAAATATATTTTATCATCAAAATCCATAAACTATGAGTGAGGTTAAGCACATAATATCATGAAAACAACTATCCTCACCTCATAGGCATGATTATTGATTCAACTTAAGTAAACATGCATATTCAACATCAAAACAATCAAGATTCAATGCATATATATCAATTATTGGTGTTGTCATTAAAGCTCAAGTTCTTTAATAGTTTGGCTATAAGAAAAATTTAAAGTACATGGATGATAAATTTTCATGTAACTTAACATTTAGGATTCATTTACCATCACAAATTATAGGCCAATGACAATTACCAATTGTTGAATATACATTTGAAATCAATCCACTAGATGTATAATTATCATGAAACCTAGTGTGGAATTGATAAGTCAAGTTAAGAGACATAATCCTATAAGCATGCTTGACTAAGATGAACAAAAGGAATGAAGAATATTTATTATGCACAAGTTCATCAAATTCTCAAATCATTGAAATAAATCTCAAAAATTATGTTTAAACATTCATTGAAAATATATTTCAAGATTATTTCAAGATTCATGAATGTTTTCAACAAGAAAAATGATTTTGCACTTGTGAGTTCAAGAAAAATGATATTGATTGTTGAAAGTGATACCATTTGTTGGAAATGATACAAATTGATAGAGTTGAGGCATGATATCAATGAGAAATGAATTTTCATAGTTTAAAGATCATCAAAAAGAAGTTAAAACAATGAATTTTAAGTTGAGAAGAGAGAATGTATCAAAACAATGAAAAGTTCTTCTTAATTTCGGTTGAAAACAAGCAGAAAAGCCCTTTCTGGCTTGGAGGGATCGATCCCTATAGGAGGGGGATCGATCCCTTAACTCCAGAATCACAAATTTTGCATTCTGTTCAAGGGGGATCGATCCTGCTTGTTGAGGGATCGATCCCTTATCCTGTATCTACAGTTTTTTGACAGAAAATCCAACTTTTGAGGTGCCAAAGCTTCGTTTTTGAGTATTTTAAGTCCAAGTAAGAGTTTAAACATTTGTAAAACATGATTTTGGACTTGTATGAATGAAAAACATGATTGAAAAACCATTTAACAACAGATTTTGCAATTTTGGAGGAATTTTTACCAATAAATGCATTTTTGGCTCAAAGGAGGTCATTTTGAGAGTTATGCATGTTTTGAC
The DNA here is from genome assembly GCA_032173925.1 of Heritiera fomes. Taxonomy (NCBI): domain Eukaryota; kingdom Viridiplantae; phylum Streptophyta; class Magnoliopsida; order Malvales; family Malvaceae; genus Heritiera; species Heritiera fomes. Next base: position 5,656,327 of record JAPDPM010000019.1, read on the forward strand.
AAAACTAAAGCATTAGATACCACAAATATGTCAAAACAAACTTGTTCACATAGATTTTAAGCATATATATCATTAAAACATACATCTTGTGAACAACATGCCATGATTTCTAACATGCATATTCTTCATTAAGGCTTATGACAAGGCATTTTGCATATATGACATATTTGACAGCTTTTGAGCAACTAAATATATTATCTAGACATATTAAACTTGCTAAAGATATAGAAAACCAAAAATCATTTCAAAGTCACTAAACATGCCTTTCATTCAATGTATCAAGCACTCAACAATCATGCCTTTTGCTCAATCACAATGCATCATTAATCATTAACCAATTTTCTCATCAAAGCACAAAAAGTTTAAGGAGTAAGGAATTAAGCTTACAATACTCCTTTGCTAGAGAATGCTTTGCCTTGAATAGTTGAATCCACCTTGAGCCAATTTTTTTGAAGAATTGTTGTGATTTTGTCAAGTATGGATTCTTAAGCTTTTCCTCTTTCTCATTGGCATAAGCAATCTCCATGGGGGGTGTGTAAAGCATTTGATCTCCATTGCTTCTTTGTATTCTCATGCTCTAACACTCCTACAACAAACAATTTAAGCATGTTTTGGTACCCAAATTTTCTTGGGTCCATGAGAGTTAGTGCAAACAATTTTTGATCCTTTTGGGATCCATTTCAAACTCAAATCATCATTATTCATAGCATGCTTTGGCACCCACATTTTTCTAACTACTCTTCCTCTAAATGTGGTTTTTCTATATGTGCATGCTTGTGAAGAGTGTCCTATTCTATTGCAAAGTGAGCATATAAGAGATAAATCATGCAAAGTATTTTTGCTCACTAGGAAATTCTTAAGATGAGTTTCTTTTTGTTTAGCATTATAGCCTAACCCATCTTTGTCAAAGAAAGCTCTTTGGGTCTCTAACATATGATCTAGCTTTTGTTGACCCATATAAAACCTAGTAAATGAGTTATGCAAATTTGTATTCTTTTCATTCAACTCATTTATCTCTAAGTTAGCCTCTTCTAATTTCTTTTCAAATTCTAGCTTAGTATTAGTCAAGGCTTCATTTTCTATTTTTAATTTAGCAATGATTTTCTTATATTTGGAGTTCATGCATTGAAATTCATTTGCTAAATCATCAAAGGCATTTTGTAGTTCACTAAAGGTATAATCATTATCTTCACTAGAACTACTACTAGCCTTATCATCACTAATAGCCATAAAGCATGAGTAGGCTACCTCTTCATCTACATTTTCCTCATCAGAGCTATCACTATCGCTCCATGCAGCCACAAATGCTTTCTTCCTAGGCTTCCTATCCTTTTCCTTCCTAAGTAAGGGGCAATCTAACTTAGTATGACCCGGTTCATTGCACTCATAACACACTAAAGGGTCCTTTTCTCTTCTACTTGACTCCCCTCTTTGATGTCTCCTATTATTTTCTTTTTCTTTCATTCTCATGAACCTATTAAATCTTTTGGTAAACATTGCCATTTCCTTCTCTTCCTCATTTCCACTCTCATCACTATCATCTTTAAGGACCTCATGAGTGGAAGACTTAAGTGTTACCCCTACTTTCTTTGAAGGCACTTCATTTCTTTTCATTTTCATTTCATATGTAAGTAGGGAGCCCATAAGCTCATCTAGAGACAAGGTATTTGGATCCTTAGACTCTTTTATTGCGGTTACCTTTGCCTCCCATGACTTAGGCAAGCTATTCAAAATTTTCTTTACCATTTCAACATTGGAATAAGCCTTGCCTAGAGCCTTAAGTCCATTAATTATATCATTAAACCTAGTGAACATTTCGCTAATGGACTCATTTTCTTTCATCCTAAATAGCTCATAATCATGTGTGAGCATTCCTACTTTGGTCTCTCTAACTTGATTTTTTCCTTCATGTGTGATGGTTAGTTTATCCCATATTTGTTTAGCATTCTCACATAAGGATACTCTATTATACTCATTAGGACCTAAAGCACAAAAGAGGGTGTGCATAGCCTTGGCATTCAATTGTGCCAATCTCATGTCATTGGTGTCCCACTCATCTTCACTCTTAGGGACATCTTTTCCATCTACTTTCTTTATTGAGATTCTAGGGCCATTAACAATTACTCTCCACACTTCATAGTCATTGGATTGCACAAATAACATCATCCTAATTTTCCAATAGGAGTAATTCTCACCATTGAAGAGTGGAGGTTTAACTAATGAGTGTCCCTCTTCTCCTAGGGGTGTGCCTACATTCAAGTGAGCCATTTAAGATCGTTTTGCTCGATAGAGGTTAGTCTAAATCAATCTCGAGCCCAAGCTCTGATACCAATTGTTGGCTCTATAGGCTATACCGAGAGGGGGGTGAATCGGTTTTTCACTAACCTTAAGTTCGTTTTTCGGTTTCTCTAAATTCTCTAGCCTATATTGATATTTTCTAAGTTCTTTAGGCTACTCAATTATGCAATATAAATTCAAAGCAATAAACACAAATATAATTGCAAATAAATAAGAGAGTAAGGATAGAGAAATGTACACAAGTGATTTATAGAGGTTCGGCTACCTTGCCTATATCCTCTACCTTGAGACACTCCCAAGGATTTTCCCCAAATTCACTATCTTTGAATTTGTCTTTACAATCCCTCTTTCTCAAGGCTCAAGAGAAACCTCTCTCTTTTTCTAGGCTCAAGAGAAACCTCTTCTCCCTCTTTTTCTAGGTTAAAGAGAAACCTCCCTCTTTTTCTTAGGTTAAAGAGAAACCTCCCCTTTTTACAAGGATTGAATTGGTTAACAAATTATGTAATCAAGGAAGACCTCTAAGTAGGCAAATGATTACAGAAATTGGGCACAAAGAAAAGCCTATGCAATATTTGTGCTAAGCTATACAAGAAATATATGAATGATGGAAGATGAAGACTTTGTAGCTATTGATTTGTTGTTGAGGCTTGAGGATTTGAGGAACATGAGTATTGGAGTTGATTGAGTAGTTCCTCTTGCTTTCTTTAGCTTCTAAGCCTCTATTTATAGTCCCTTGGATGGTTTGTGGACGTTGGTTGGAGCCAAAACAGAAACTAGCCGTTATGTCTCACAGAAACTAGTCGTTGGGGGCTTTCTGGCATAAAGGGATCGATCCTTTTACCAAAGGGATCGATCCTTTTCTTCATTCTGGGCTTCCGGGACATTCTGGCAAAAAGGGATCGATCCTTTTCTTCCAGAGAGCCATTTTCCTGCACTTTTCGGGTTAGAAATGATGTAGACTTGAATTTAATATAACCGAAAACATTTATATGTTTTAAGGGAGTTTTTCTTGACTTTCTCAAATGAAAACATTGTCCAAAAACTTATAAGTAATTTTCTAAACTTATGTTCAATAATTCTTGAGAAAATTACTTAATATTCAAAACCATTTTATAAAGTATTAAGACTAATAAGAATATATCATTAAACCATGGTCTTAATATTTGTTATGAACACTTAAAATGGATTGAGAAGATCATTTGTGATAAGGCAAATTTACAATATGAATTACAACATTAAAGCTTACTTAAGTTTTTGTCATTTCAAAATATATATGTCAATTTAAAGCTAACACCCCTAAATTAAATCCATTATAATTAAATGTGGGCATTTATGATTTAATTAAAATATTTAATTAAATTCACTTAATTGAACACATTTAATTAAGTCCATATAATTATAATTCTTTTTCAGTAAGACCTAATGGAAATTCCAAAATTTCTAATCTACTATTCTTTTCAATTCATATATTACTCTTTGTATGTGACGTATTATGTTTCTAACATGTTGGCAATAAATTTAAAATTTTTTTAAATTCATTCATTACAAGTCTTCCCTCATAATGCCATTGAGATCATAGAAGAAACTCTAAAGCAGCCCTTTAAAGTCAATAGGCATCAACTTAAGCATTACTTTAGGGGAGGCCTCGATCATCAGCACTCAATCACCATTTTAGCCAACCCTTCACTTTAGCCGTTATTACAACTTAGCTTCATTTTTTTTATCATGTTCTTTTCTTTTCTTTTCTTTTCTTTTTTGTGTAGTTCTTTTTCTATTTGGTGCTTGCTTTTCTTTTTTTGCTTTTATAGGTACCCTTGGTAGTAGCTCCTTTCGTTGAGCTTTATAGTGTTCTTCATCAAGATATCAAGGGAGTTGCTTGTTCTGAGCTTCATCTCTTTATTCATCTACATACTGAGGACACTGTGCACTTTATGTTTGGGAGAGGAGATTATTTTGAGCAATTTTAAAAAAGATTTTTGTGCAAAACTAAAAATCTTTTCAAAATTTTTGAAAATTTATCTTTCAGTTGGTTTGTTTAGAGGTGATCTTTATGCTTAGCATATTGTTTTCCTATAATCCTATGATATTATCCCTCAATTAAGTTTGATTTTGGTTGATAGAGAAGCATGATTGTTGTGAAAGCTTGAAGTTAAATTCTTGAATTTGTCTTGATTATGATTGTGATATCCTAATCTTTATACAAATTTCTTGATCATAGATTAGTATACACATTTAAAGAAAGCTTATGTGGACATAGGATTGCATTTGTTCATTTGATTTTGTGCATCATATTCTAGAATTTGTTTGATATTCTCTTGAGGCGAAATTATTAGATTACACTTAATTAGGAAAGTGATTTAGGCCATCCTTGGATTGTTTGAGCCTTTCTAGCTAACCTTGTACATATTTTATCCTCAGTCACTCCTCTGAGCCAAATTAGCCTTTCATTGTATATACATGTGAGATCCGATTATATGGTACTGTCCATGTAAAATAATTATTTATTGATTTAATTTTTGGAATATTTTGTAAATTAGAAGTAAATAGTAATGTGGGCTGTACTTGAAATTTTGAGCCCAGATGTATATATGACTAAAAAAATAGTGTATGGATAGTGTAATAATGATATTATGGGAATATTGAGGCCAAAATATTTTATTTGCATCATTTTGAGAGATATTGCTAACAGATTGAAAAATGATGGTTACGTCCTGAGGGTATTTTCGTAAATTGTACTTAGACTAAAAAGAATTGGGACAAAGTAAAAATGCCATGATATTCTACATGAAAAAGAGGTTAAGACGGTGTCAAGAGATTTATTGAATCGGTAGTTAAATTGGAGAATTTCGTCGGCAGGTCACAAGGGTAAAATTATAATTTCGCGTAATCGGTGTATTGCACATCGACGAAATCACTTCTAATCATCAGAATACATTTAATAAGAGTATTTTGTGATGGAATCTGAAATTTTGGAGTCCAATTACATAGTTTTTACGACTACGAAACTTTAAAGGCAAAATTGTTTAAAATTTTCATAATTAGGGGCATTTTGGTTATTTTACCCAGTTCTAGAAACCTCTTTAAAACTCCATCAGCTGCTGGCTATTACTATTCATCATCTTCCTAAGTCACTCCCATGTCATTCTTGAAGAAAGAAAGAAGAAAAGAAAAATTCAACAAAAACAGTACTAAATCTACCTTGTTTCAACAAACACCTAACTAGAAATTCGTTGTATTTTCTCTCCTCTCTCTAACCATACCTATAGATCATTGTATAAACCACAATACAAGGAGAAAGGAAGCTTCAAAGAATCGGTCAAGGTATGTATCTCATCATGCATTATGTTTCTTATGATTCTAATGGTGTAGGAAGATTAATCTAAGTGTGATTAACATGTTTTTAGCCTTGGTTTCTATTAAATTGAACAAAATAAATTTTTTCCATTAAAGGGGTATTTGGCCATGACATATATCTATGGGAATTGTGATTTTCCATGCATGAAATGGATGCTTGATGATGTAATGAGAATGGTTAAGCAAGAATCTAACATTGAATTGTTGAATTTCCATAGGAAATTCAAGAGGGAAGATTCGGTCAATACAAGGGGGGCTATGATTCATGGCTGGTTTGATGATTTGAAGGTACATTTAGACTGTAGAAATTACAAGGGGGTCTGTCGGTATGTTCGGATTTAAAATCTGACTTAAAATGAAGAAGTTATGTTATACTACCAGTAGAAATTATACTGCAAAAGTATTTGCAGTGTCCAATGTGGCTGCACTTAGACAAGAAAAATGGCTTAAAAATAAGAATTTGATGAGCTAATGTTTTTGGTGAAATTATTTGCAGCCCGGAGTAACGATTTACGAGTGATGCGCTTGAAAGAGTTGGATACTATAGACAGGTAAGGGATGCGTATGTGAACTGTAAGGATATCTCGAATGCATGATTTTGCTGCAAATAATTTTATGAGAATATTTTAGAAATGAAATGCTTTGGAAACTATGAAATTGTGGCTGTTGGCTATTTTTGGAACTATGTTGAAATTGTAGGAAGGCTAGGATATTCGTAGCCGTTATGCTGCTGAAATTTCCTTAGAAATTTCTAAAAATTACATGAAATGTTTTAGTGCATATTTGAATGATTTCCTAGCCTTGGAAATGATGAATTTAATATTTTTCATAAAACATGAATATACCGAAAAATTTAATTAAATATTCATGTTATTGAATTTACTAAAAGTAAAGCTATGGGAAATTTCTCCTAAATGTTTTACAGTGTGAGAAATGATTTAAAAAGGAAAATGTTGAGAAGTGAATATTTTATAAATTATTTTCAGAAAATATTCACTATGTGATAAATGAAAACTTCTATGGACTGACTGAAAACTTTAACTATTTTATTGATTTCCATAAAGGTAATACTACTGTGTGAATATTATTTCGAAAATGAAATGTTCCTAAATGTGTTTCACAGTGAAACAATGTGTTTATAAAACTACTATTAGCTTTGGAAAATAAATATTACCATTTTCTATAAAGTGTGAAATTATCGGAAAATGATGTTTTAGTGATTTTAAATGGAATTTCCCAAAAGGAAAATATGGAAGTGTGAGTATATGTGTTTTACGGTGAAATGGAATATTTATGAAATTTATTACTACAGTGCAAAGGTTTTATAACACTGTTTTCACCGTACTATATATTGTGAGATTTTATACCTTTATGGATTTTGATGATATAGTATATTTTACTAAATTCCATAAAGGTGATGATTTCTCATAAATTTTTTGAGACTGATAGGCCTTTTATCATGCTGATATGTGATATGTGACATGTGATACGTGATATATGATATGTGAAGCTGTTGATACTGATCCTATCTTCAGCGTCCCGGTTGACACCTGATCAGTGTACGATCAAGGACAATGGTAGACTATGGCCATATGTCTCATATGATATGATATTGTTCCTTACGGGGATTATAGCATGATAAATCTTGGGTGATGCCTTAGTCTCCACCATTTTATGATATGAAAATGATGTTTTAAATGATATGATGATATGAAGTGATAAATGATTATACATATGTTTTCAATAAAAAGAGATGATGATTTTCTAAATGGTTTATTGTACTAAATCGAGTACAATACTGTTTACAAAACTTTCAGTGATATATGTGATATATGTTCAAATGAAAAATGGTGAATTATTAATCTAATATTCTTTTTATGATTTTATTTGAATATTAGATTATTTGATTAAATGCTTTAATTTATGAAAGCATTGTTTTGGAATTTATTATGAAGGGATTATGGAAAAAGTGTTTTATTTCAAAAATCAATAATTACTCCCTATAATCGCTTCTAGGTTCTGGAATAAGACAGGTATTTCAAAATACATTTCATACTCCATCCGGATCCTTACCTGACTATAGTATCCTTCTTATTTCGATCCCTAGCGTACCTATAGGAAAAATAAGGATTTTATGGAATATAGTTTTTACGGTATCAAGATTTGCATACAGTTCCTTTACTAAGCCGTGGTTTGCTCACTCCTTTATTTTCACCATCCATAGATTAATTCTCATGAGTATGTGATTTACTTAACTGTGGATTGGCTACGTTTCGGTTATCCCTAAGCAGTGGTAGTGGATCCTGGAGGTATTGTGTTTACATTTGTATGTTCAGACATTTATTATACAGTATTACTTGTTGTAAATTTAATTTCAGGGGATGTAAACTGATTTATACAGTTGTGAATGTTATCTAATAATAAAAAAATAATGTCTAAAGTGTTTTACTGTTGTAGATGAATAGTGTTAAAGACAGCACAGACAGCCCAACCAACTGTTGTGTATGTATAACATGTGATAAATGTAGATGATTACTATATATAACATATTGTGACAATACACCTACATAGTTATTTTCCTTTAGCAAAATAAATAAATTCTCATACCTTTTACCTCGAAAGTATGTGATTAGCTAGGAAATAATTAGTGCTATATAAATATTGGTATAAGAAAAAGAAAAAGAAAAAAAGAAAAGCAAGAAAACAATAAAATATAGAAAGGAAAATAAAAAACGAAAAAGAAAAATGCAAAAATAAAATAAAGTGTATAGAAAAGAAAATACGTTTGAGGAGGTTACTTAAGCTCTAAACATCATAGAACATAGTATGCAGTGCATAATTAGGGGTTCTTAAGCCAAAATTGTGAGACTTGATTCTATTACACTGCACCTGTAATAAGTTATTAATTATTATGTGAAAATTAATATGTTAAGTGATTATAAGTGAAAGTGTGATGGGCCCAACTTTAAATTTTATGGTTTCGATGGATTTAAGACTGATGATACTATGTACTATGGGCGAAATAAATATAAAATAATGATTTGGAGGCATAGAAATAATATTATGTCATTTGGAATTTTTTTGAGAATTTTGGAAAACAAATTGGAAAATGACGGATACGTCTCGAGGGCATTTTTGTAAATTACACCCAAAATAAAATGAAGTAGGATGAAGTAAAATTACACCCAAAATATTCTACATGAAATGGAGAATAAGATAGTGTTAAGAGATTTATTGACACAGTGGTGAAGTGAGAGAAATTCGTCGGGGGGTCACAGGGGGTAAAATCATAATTTCTCACTATCCGTGCACCGCGCGTTGACGAAACCACTTCCAATCATCAAGATACTTTAAATATGATTACTTGACAGTGGAATCCAAAATTTTGGAGTACGACTACATAGTTTTTACGATTGCGGAAACTTAAGGGCATTTTGTTCAAAATCTTTATAACCTAGAGCAAATTGGTCATTTAATATGAGGGGGCTGGTCAAATTAGTCAGTAATGACCAGAAATTGAATTAAATAAATTAAATTTAATTAAAATAAAATTTATAATCTGAAAATGAAAGTAATAAAAATTAATAGTATGATAAAAGAGCAAATTTTAGAAAATAATAAGGAAATTTTATTATTGGTCCATGTGGCAACTTCTAATAGGATGGAGTGTTGATAAATGAGACTAAAACATGGCCAGCCACTTCATTTTTTTCTTCTTCAACCTCACGTTAGCCACCTTGGATGAACTTTAAGAGAAAATTAAAAACTTTCCAAAATACTTAATCAAATTACCTTGTTTCAAGAAATTTCCTTCTACAAATCTATTCTATTTTTCATCCTCTACGACCCATACCATTAGTTTTATGAAAGAGCAACAAAATGAAGAGAAAAGTGGGCTGGAAAGTGGTAGCAAAGGTACCAAAATTTCATGCTTATGTATTCATTTAATTTTAATGGTTGATTTAGATGTTTTTAAGCATGCCATGCTTGAATCTAGTGTTATTTTTGATTGAAATTAATTAAATCAAGTTTAAGCATATTATTGGGGTTTCGGTTTGGATATGGAAGACAAGGAATATGATGTTTAATGTATGGAAATTATGTTAAATGAATGGAAAATGATGGGTAAGCATGGATTTAATGGTATATTGTTGAAAGAGTGAGAAAAACACCAAGGAAGCCTTAAGGGACCATTCGGCCAAGCCTCTTTGGGCAGCTTGGGATGCTGCATTTCATGAGTTTAATATACTAAATTAATGTTGAAATTAAGAGAAGATCATTGGTGAAATCGGATTCGGAAATGGAGCTAAAACGGGAAAGTTAAGGTTTACTACTAGTATAATTTATACAGGTAAGTCATAGGCAGTATAATTAATGGCAGCATTTTATGAAATTCAATAGCCTAAAATTGAGGGGAAAATTAATGATAATGTTTGGTAAATTATTTTATAGCCAGGATTTACGGTTTACGGTTGGTGCTACCGAACGAGTCCGTATCGCTTGACCGTTAAGGGATGAGTGTGTAGGCCGTTGGGATATATTGAATGCATGATTTTGATGAGTATACTTTTATGGAATTATTTGGTATTGAATTGTCTTTGAAAATCATGCAAATCTGTGATTTATGGCTAGTTTATATACTGTATTTTAAGTGCAGGGGGTTAGGGAAACACAGCTATTATGCTACCGAAAAATTATCGAAATTATCCTAAAATAGCATGAAATATTTTAGATGCATAATTTGAGTGAGTTATGAATTGTGTAATTTATTTCCATAAATTTTCCATAAGTTGGAATTTTATTGAAAAATATAAATTAAATATTCATATTGTAAAATTTTATTAAAGTGAGATTAGAAAAATGTTCTTTAAAGAGATTTATATTGAAAATGAAAATTTATAAATTTTCTCACTAAAACATGAATATTTTATCTACTGTTTCCACTGTATTGATGAATAAGAATTTAATACCTTTTGGAATTTTTATTAAATTAAATGATAATTTTTATTTAGATTCTTTAAAGGTATTTTATAGTGAAATTAAATGATTTTGAGACTTTAGGCCCCAATTTCATGCTCACTATTACTGTACTATCACGTGGCTGATTGACCTGCCAAGTCATCAGCAGTCCTGGGGTCACCTGGCAAGTGTACTCTAAGGACACCTATAGACTATGGTCATAGATCTTACCGCTTACTGTTACTGTTCCCAACGGGGATTATAGCATGATATAACGAGGGTGATGCCTAATCTCCACCTAATGTTTACTCATACTGAACTGTGAATTACTGATTACTGTTTTATTGAAAACTGTGGACTACTGTTTATTGCTACTGCACTGTGATTAACTGTTAAGTGTTTTATCGAACTGAGAACTACAATTTACTGTTTTACTAAATTACTGTTACCGTATTAGTACTGAACTGTTTTACTGTTACTGCAAAGAGTACTGTACCGAACTGTTACTGAAGTGTTTTACAAAACATAATGTTTTAAAATGAACATTTTATGGTTTCTAAACCGATATGGTTTACTAAAACCACTACCGTTCACTGAACTGAGATTTACTGACAAATGTTTACGGAAACGTGATTTACTGTTAATTGGTTACTGAATCGTACTGAGATATACTGTTTACTGAAGTGAAATTAATTATGACATCATTACTGGTTTTTTTGAAAGAATTACTGAACTGCTACTGTGATGTGAAATTGAACTGTCTACTGTAGTGAACTGTTTTCTTCATTAGTTACTGAAATGCTTTATCGTACTGTTACTGAAATTGATTTATATACTATTACCACTATTCAAACTCAATTGTTTACTGTACTGTTTTAATACTGTCATTGTCACATGTTTTAAAGAGTACTAAAGTGATGAAAATAAATGGTTTTATTTACCATTTATTTATTGAAAAATTGCATTAAATTGTTTTATAACAATAATTTAAGGATTACTCTCTATAGTCGCTCTGGGTTTCCAAGACAAGACAGGTATTTTAAATACTTCCATGCTCTATCTGGATTATCTAGCTGACTATAGTACCCTTCCATTTACTATGCCTAGTAAACCATTAGGAAAATAAAGTTTTCCAGCATGTAGGTTTCGTTATATCAATCTTGCATACGATTCTTTTACCGAGCACGTTTCGCTCACCCTTTTATTTTCTAACTCCACAGGATATTAAAAGAGATTAAAAAGGGGTATACATTAGAGGATTGACTGAAAGTTGGTTATCGAGACTACTTGTGTCGGACTAGGAGGTAATTGAACTTTCTTTTATACTTTCAGATAAATTGTACAGTACTACTTAAAGTGTAAAGTAGAAACAGGAGATGTAAAGTGTAAGGAATATTATAAGATTTCATATTCCGAATTTATTAATTAAACAAATGTTTACTATTTATTACTGTTACTGTTCAAGTGTTAAAGGCATCATAGATAGCACAACTATAGAATATGTGTAAAAATATGTTATTTAATGTCCATTTGGACTGTTACAAAAAACTTTCTTCACCATACCTTAACCTTGGCCTTATAATACAAGCTTAATTAAGATGTATTGATTCTTGATTAAGTGCGACTATTAGTGGAGAAAGAAGTGAAAAGTAAACGTATAGAAATGATCACTTGTCATTGACTTTTCATCTCCGTGTTTTCATAATTTGATCCAAATTTTGTACTTTGAAATGTAACATACCTTTGTACAGAATATTTGAACCAAAATTTTCCTTTTTCGATTACATAGTTGGACTGTGCTTAGTGTCTCAAATTTATTCTTGAGTTAAATTTACATTAGCTAAATCAATATCCTTTAATAATTTTGGTCCCACTTCAAATTTTCTAAGCATGTAATCACATCTTTAAATTATATTACTTAACACAATTTGATATCCATCAAAGTTGCATGCATCATTATAAACCATAAATATATTGTATATTTCATTTAATTACATTCCCTTATTATAAAAGTACTGAAAGACAAGTTTGAATGCAAAATAAATCATTGTACATCATATACCTTCAAGGGTGGTACAAAAATCTTGAAGGACGAGTTAAAACCCCTTGTATAGAATTGCCTACTGCAAATAATCTGGAATGGAGAAGAAGAGGGTGAGCTTACAAAGCCCAAAAAGAAATACATATAAATAGACAGATATCATAAAACTATATGCAAATTTTTCTAAAACATATATTAATTACGAAATTTAAGAGAAAATTTGAAAGCGGAATTCGAAAGGAGTTTTTCTAAAACACCTCATTTGTCTCTTTTCCTAACACCTAAGCTATAAAGAATATCAAAGGAATTTAATCAAAGAAAGAATTCATGCGATTCAAAAAGTCAAATCATGTTAAGGCAATGCATCAAAAATAAATCATTTAATTATGATAAAGTAATCATATTCGAAACACTAATCAGATCATGTAATTGTCACAAATTCAATTCAAATCATGAATATTTGAAATAATCCATTTCGGTTTCAAAATTCAAATATCAAAGTGTTCAGAGTTCAAATATAAATATATATATATATATATATATATATATATATATATATATACATACTAACATACACATACTAAGAAATGGAGACATATTAACGAATAAGTAACAATCACGTAGTTTGGATATTCCCGTGAGGGAAAGTGCAAGTCAGATAAACATATGACCATAGTCTAAGGGGGTCCCTAGTGAGCACTGATCAGGTGTCAATTGGGCCTGCTGTGGACTGCATCAAGGTCACAGCAATTCAAAGTATCAAAGTTCTAATACTACAGTGATTTTAGTAAGTCAATGTCTCAAAACATTTATATATATAATTTCGAATTACGAAATTTTGAAGTAGAAATTTCAAATTTTACATAGATTCACAAAGAAAAATATTAATTCTTTCAAAATTAGATAATTTGTAATTATACTTAAATATCTCCAAAATATTATATTTCGGTAATCTCCGTAAAATCAAAATTTCAAATGAAAATTCATAAATATTTCAAATCATGCAATTTAATATTTTTTTTCCAAACAGAATTCCCTAGAAAATTGCTATTTTTAAAGCGCTACTTAAATAATAGCTTAATGCGTGGAAACTAATATTTTTACGAAAATTCGGTAGCATAATAGTATAATTTTCTTAGAACCTCCTGCAAGGCAAAAGCAGTTTATAAATCTAAGAGTATAATTTTCTTAAAACCTCCTACAAGGCAAAAGCAGTTTATAATCTAAGGCAGTTGATTTTAAAATGTAAGAGCCTTGCCCGTCTCACCAGGTCGTCAGCGAGCATTCCCTTGGCGTCCTCCACACGCCCCAGGTTTACTCTTACATCGTCAAGGCCTCGCCCGTTCCAGTGGGCCGTCGGCGAGCATCCCCTAGGCTTCCTCATTGGCCCAGGTTTGCCTTGACAGTATGAGATAGGCGATTGCCCATCACACATTACACAACGTATCGTCCGCTTTGGCTGTCGCCTAACTCACGGCTTTGTCCCAAGGCTCCTGAAGAACTCAGGATTAATGCCTTGAGCGTGTTTGCTGAGGCTCGAACCCTGGTACCCTTAAGTACCCGAGCCTTACACTCATGTCTCAATGGTAACATGAGTGTAAGGCTCAGGTACTTAAGGGTACCAGGGTTCGAGCCTCAGCAAACGCACTCAAGGCATTAATCCTGAGTTCTTCAGGAGCCTTGAGACAAAGCCGTGAGCTGGGCGACGGCTAAAGCGGACAATACATTGTGTAGTGAGTGTTGGGCGATCGCCTACCTCGTTGTCTCAATGGTAACATGAGTGTAAGGCTCGGGTACTTAAGGGTACCAGGGTTCGAGCCTCAGCAAATGCACTCAAGGCATTAATCCTGAGTTCTTCAAGAGCCTTGGGACAAAGCCGTAAGCTGGGCGACCGCCAAAGCGGACAATACGTTATATAGTGAGTGTTGGGTGATCGCCTACTCTCATTGTAAAGGCAAACCTGGGGTGTGTGGAGGACGCCTAGGAGATGCTCACCGACGGCCTGGTGAGACACGTTTTTATTGTAAGAGTCTCGCCTGTCTCACTAGGCCGTCGGTGAGCATCCCCTAGGCATCCTTCCCCACGCCTCAGGTTTACTCTTACAATCGCCAAGACCTCGCCCATTCTAATGGGCCATCGGCGAGCATCCCCTAGGCTTCCTCATTGCCCTAGGTTTGCTTTGACAGCGAGAGTAGGCGATCGGCCAACACCCACTACATAACGTATTGTCCGCTTTGGCGGTCGCCCACCTTAGTACTTTGTCCAAAGGCTCCTGAAGAACTCAGGATTAATGCCTCGAGCGCGTTTGCTGAGGCTTGAACCGTAGTACCCTTAAGTACCCAAGCCTTACACTCATGTTACCATTAAGTCCTATTTTTATTGTAAGAGCCTCGCCCATCTCACTAGGCCATCGGCGAGCATCCCCTAAGAGTCCCACACTCCCCAAGTTTGCCTTGACAACGAGAGTAGGCTATCGCCCAACACTCACTACACAACGTATTGTTAGCTTTAGCGGCCGCCCACCTCACGGCTTTGTCCAAAGGCTCCTGAAGAACTCAGGATTAATGCCTTAAGCGCGTTTCCTGAGGTTCGAACCCTGGTACCCTTAAGTACCCGAGCCTTACACTCATGTTACCATTGAGACATTGTCTCAATGGTAACAAGAGTGTAAGGCTCGGGTACTTAAGGGTACCAGGGTTCGAACCTCAGGAAACGTGCTAAAGGCATTAATCCTAAGTTCTTCAGGAGCCTTGGGACAAAGTCGTGAGGTGGGTGATCGCCAAAGCGGACAATACATTGTGTAGTATGTGATGGGTGTTCACCTATCTCATACTGTGAAGGCAAACTTGGGGCAATGAGGAAGCCTAGGGGATGCTCGTCGATGGCCTACTGGAACGGGCGAGGCCTTGACGATGTAAGAGTAAACTTGGGGCGTGTGGAGGACACCAAGGGGATGCTTGCCGATGACCTGGTAAGAAGGGCGAGGCTCTTACAATAAAAATATGTCTCAATAGTAACATGAGTGTAAGGCTCGGGTACTTAAGGGTACCAGGGTTCGAGCCTCAGCAAACGCACTCAAGGCATTAATGTTGAGTTCCTTAGGAGCCTTGGGACAAAGCCATGAGGTGGGTGACTGCCAAAGCAGACAATACGTTGTGTAGTGTGTGATGGGTGATCGCCTATCTGATATTGCCAAGGCAAACCTGGGGCAATGTGGAAGCCTAGGGGATGCTAGCCGATGGCCCAGTGGAACGAGCGAGGCCTTGATGAGTAAGAGTAAACCTGGGGCATGTGGAGGACGCCTAGGGTATGCTCGCCGACAGCCTGGTGAGACGGGCAAGGGTCTTACAATAGAAACACGCTTTTTTTATATAAGAGCCTTGCCCGTCTCACTAGGCCGTCGGCGAGCATCCCCTTGGCATCCTCCACACACCTCAAGTTTACTCTTACATTGTCAAGGCCTCGCTCGTTCCAGTGGGTCATAAGTGAGCATCCCCTAGGAGTCTCACACTCCCCAGGTTTGCCTTGACAGCGAGAGTAGGCAATAGCCCAACACTCACTACACAACGAATTGTCCGCTTTGGTGGTCGCCCACCTCACAGCTTTGTCCCAATGCTCCTAAAGAACTCAGGATTAATGCTTTGATTGCGTTTGCTGAGGCTCGAACCCTGGTACCCTTAAGTACCCGAGACTTACACTCATGTTTCAAATCTCAGGTACTTAAGTGTACCAGGGTTCAAGCCTCAGCAAACGTGCTTAAGGCATTAATCCTGAGTTCTTCAGGAGCCTTGGGACAAAGCCGTGAGGTGAGTGACTGCCAAAGCGGACAATACATTGTGTAGTGAGTATTGGGCGATCGCCTACTCTCGTTGTCAAGGCAAACCTGGGGAGTGTGGGACTCCTAAGGGATGCTCGCTGACGGCCCACTGGAACGGGCGAGGCCTTGACAATGTAAGAGTAAACCTGGGGCATGTGGAGGATGCCAAGGGGATGCTCGACGACAGCCTGGTGAGATGAGCGAGGCTCTTACATAAAATCATTCAGTATCCCCTTTGTTCCTTATATATATCCCTTACCTAACAGTCGCACGTACTTTGTTTCGTCAGTCCCGTAATAAAATTTCGGTAGATGTGTGTATCATTAACCAGCCTCCAATTCACTCTCGAAAAATCTGTAAAATAATGAAATTCCCAAAATTAGTACCATCGAATATTTATAAGCCCTATGGATCTTCCATTTTTCCTAATTCAACTATAATTTCAGTCTATTTCGCTTCGACGCCAAAATTACAACTACTGCTAATTCAACTCCATTTTTGCTTCCGACTTCACTGACAATCTTATATTTATTTTTATATTATTTTAGAATCATTTTTGAATTACATTAAGCTTGGTAAGCCCTTCCTCTCTTCTTGGCCAAAAATACCTCTACACCTCCCTTTCTTGATTTTTCAATTTAAGCACCCTAACCTTATTTTTCATAATCTTTACACTAGTATAACTTAGGATTTAATCAAATTAAGCTTCACCCTCTTGAAAAACCTATGTGGCCGAATGCCCTTTCACACACAACAAAAGGATTCATGCTTTAAATTTACCATATTCATGCTTTTTACAACTCATACATTATTTCCACACAACTTAATTGTCAAGCTATGAAACCTATGTCCATGAACCTTATGGCCAAAGCCCTACAAGCAAGTTTCTAAGTGTTCTTCATCAATCCAATGCCATACACATGTTTATCAACCCTAGAATAATCACATATATTTAGGAAAAATCAAAACAAAATTTTAAACCTTAAGCTTACCTAGTGGCCGAAACTTTAAGGGCCTTTTTCACTAAGCAAATGGCCTCTTCTAGATTTGGTTCCAAGATATGTTGTTAAGCTCTTTGAGATGAACAATTTTGCTTTAAGGAAGTTTTTGATTTGAGGTGGTTGAGATGGGGTTTATCCAGGGCTTATACTTAAAACTTTTTAGAAGAATGAAAATGGTGGAGATGTTGGTGGCGTAGAGAAAGAAGAATGAAGAGAAGAGAGAATGGCGTGAAAGAAAAAGGAGAGGAAATGTGGCCGGCCATAAATTAAGGAAATGATAAAATGTCATGTACCTTTGATATTATAAAATGAAATTGTAATAGTTATAAATAGTAATTTCACTACTTGATGTAAAGATATATTTTACAAAATTTTCCATATCCTTCCAAACACGTGAAAAAGAACGAAGAAAGAATGGTGTGGCCGGCAAGCTTGAATAAAAGTGGTCAAAATATCTCCATGATTTAAGGAAAATGTCATAAGGTAATGAAATAAAATATTAGTAACTAGTCATCTCACTTTAACTTATATATATATATATATATATATATATATATATATATATATATAATGTTAAAATTTCCTTTTCATTTCTTTCATGAAATGTGAGGATGACGAGAAGAGTGATAAGTAGCTAGCAATGGTGAGGGAAATAACGAGAAGTGTCTTGTACTTGAACATTTAAAATGTAATGAAAAGAAATAAATTATTACTAAAAGCTAATCCTAATTTATGTTATATTTATATACTTAAATTCTATAATTTCTCTTTTATTTCATGCACAAAACGAGAGGATGGATGAGTGGGAATGCAAGTGGCATTAGCCAAGAAGAAAATATGGAAAGATATAAATATTTTAATATTAAGTTGACTCATGTAGGGATAGGTGATTATTTCAATAGAATCCTACACTATTATTAATATTCATATATTATATTCAAGATATTCATATTTTAAATTAATTTATTATTTCAATTAATGTTTTTTAGCACTTATTATATTTAATGTAGTCAAAATTTATCATTGCCTATATTCGATAGTACTTTCCTGACCAAAGGCAAAATCGTAATTTTACACAACTTTTGGCATGTTTCCCAAGACATGCACTAATGAAAGGATTCAAGGTGTGAGTATTTACCATTGCATATTTCACTCCAAAATCATTATTGTGAGGTCTGTATCCCTTTAGACCTTGGAATTCTCAATGGGACCCATGATCCACTTGTCTCTTATAACACCAATTTATAAGAAATTCATTTATTATCTTTAAATTTAATTATTATAACTCAAAAAGTAACTTATATAGAGAGAAGAAATTGGGAATCTCACATGAAGTGATGTTGACATTGCACACATACAGGGGGAGTCCAATTTGGGTTAAGACTTGTGATTGTATGAAACCTAATGTTTGATCTTTGATTGTGAGTCTTTGATATCAAAGTTTGTACTTTATCTTTGAGGATAGTTGGTTAATTATTTTCTAATTCCCTTATGAAATGTGTTAATTGATCCCTTAATTTTGTTAATTTTCGTAAATTATGTAGATAATTTGGTGGAAAATAAACTAAAAAAGGAAAAGAAAGGAGACTGGGCAACTAAAAACAAAGGAAGGTGAAATTTTTGTCTTGTAGCATAACTCATCATTTCTCTCTCTTCCATTTAGCACGCCACATGTCGTCATCTTGCTCACTCTTGGAGGAAAAGATCCAAAGACACATGGCCAACACAAGAAAGGTAGATGCTGTTGCCACTTGGATACCTATGTGGAGAAAAAGACAAAAGTAGAATGTGCTTGAAGGGGTGAGATGTCCATAGCTGATATTGTGGTTTAAATGACTTGGAAATATCTTCCAAAAGGAGCTAATTACACAAATAAAAGTGGCGAAAATTGTCAACTCATCCATAAAGTTCCATTATGATTGTACCCTTTGAATTAATGTCTATTTAAGCAACATGTTATGCACCATTAGAGGGGTCGACTGCATAGGGTTTTTAGGGTTATTTTCATGCTTAATTTATATGTTTTTGTAGCTTAGAGCAGCCACTAATTTACCTTTTATTTTAAGGCTAGTTTTGGTATAGTACTATAGGATGAGATGTAAACCAGGTTAATGAATGGTTGTTACATTATTTTGACGCCTTTTAATATGGAATTGGATATGTTCTCATAGAAATGAACTTATGATTATATGGCACAAAGCATATAGATAAGTATGATAATGTGAACTTATGAATGGGATCTTATGTGATCATAATGAATTGATGTTGTGGGAAATTTTAAGACCTTATAGACGATTTAAGTTCTATATAGGTACAGTTAGGGCCTTGAGCAAACAGCTCAAAGTAGGGCAAGTAGTTAACAACTACACACTTAGTACTACATGACACTTAGACAAACATAATTAAAAAGTGAAAAATTAAACTGCATTTCCACGCAATTCGAAATAGGTCAAGTGATGTCACGACCTTCGGGTTGTAACAATATATGTTGTGGATTACATTATGCAGGTGTTAGGGTTTGGGGAAATAAAGTGCTTTAAGGAATTCTTCTTACTAATACCCCTTAAGCCTTAACTCGAAATGATGATAACTATGTAAGATTAAGTAAGTTATGGATTGTGATTATTATGGATTCTTAGGGATGCATAATATGTATGCATAATGCATTTCCTATACTACACAAACACTTTATGCATTTTACATTCATGCATTAGATTGATATGAGCCTAACTCTCATTTATATAGGTTACTTACTAGGCATTAGCTCACTCCCCTTTGTTACTTCCTTTACAGACTATCTTGGTTAGATTCGGGCTTGTTAGCAAAGGCTGGTTGGAGTGAACCACATCCTCTGAAGCTTGACTTAGTATTTTGAAGGTATAACCCCAATGTTTATATTTGTTTGCATTCCAAACAGATATGTAAACAATAATATAAGTTGCGATATAAGATAGGAAATGTATGAATGTAAAAACTAATTGATATGAATCTCATCAGAAAAGATGAGATTCAACGAAGAACACATAAAAAAAATAGCAAAGAAAAACAAAGAAGTACAGAAACCAGGACCCGTTGTGTAGAAATTGTAACAATCCACAATACAGTAAAATAACATATTTTATACCTAATTTACGGTTAGGCTATTTGTGATGCCTTTAACACTTGATCATATAACAGTAATTAATGGTAAACATTTATTAAATATTTTTGGAATATGAAATTTTAGCAATATTCATTACACTTTACATCCCTTGTTCTATTTTTCAATAAAGTAGTACTGTATACATATATATAAATATATATAAGAGAAGTGACTGTACCTTTAAAATTTAATGCACTTTGCCCCAGTGTGCTTACTTGCAGCTATATTTATTCGATGAAGATCTCAAATAATCCTTGCAATAAATCTAAGGAGTTGGAAAATAAAAGGGGTAAGCGACAACGTGCTCAGTAAAGAAGTTGTATGCTGCTTGATACAATGAAATCTATATGCTGGAACATATTTATTTTTCCATAAATATAAATGGAATAAACCATTTAATTTCCATAACTTCAGTAACAGTTCAAAACACGTGACAGTTCAGTAGTAAAGCAGTATAGTGAACAGTAGATGTAATACTGTAAAAACAGTAGACAGTCACTTCAGTACAGTATGTTATAATAATCCAGAAATTAGTGGATAAACAGTTCAGTAATTATTTCTAATTTTAGAAATAATTTTCATAACATTCTTTTCTATCAAACAGTAGTTCTCAGTACAGTTCAGTAAACAATAAACAGTAATCAGTACGATACAGTTCAGTAAACAATATTTCTCAATATAGTACAGTTCAGTAAAACAGTATTCAGTAAAATCCATTTCAGTAAATAGTATCAGTAGGTTGAGACTAGGCATTATCCTAAATCATATCATGCTATCATCATTCCCTAAGGGACACAATAACAGTATACAGTAAGATCTATGGCCATAGTCTATAGGACGTTCCCGGTGTACACTTGCCAGGTGACTTCAGAATTGCTGATGACTTGGCGGGTCAATCAGTCATGTGACAGTAATAGTAATCAGTAAGCATGAAATTGGGGCCTAAGTCTCAAAACAGTTTAAAAATTTGTATCATAGCCTTTATGGATTTTATTCAAAATTAATTTGAAATATTTCATGTTTATTTATAAGGCTCACAATTTCATATACTTCCTTTTTTCATGAATTTCCATCGTTTTCAAATTTTTCCCCACAATTATCTTAAAACATTTTATTCATCATCTCATCACCCTTATGGAATTTATAAAATAAATAAAATCATTAATTAATTCCATAAAGGTATAAAGTCATTTATTTTCCCATAAAAATACTTTTAAGGAAATCTAATGAATTAAATCATTTATTTAAATAAATATTCCAAAAAGGTATTTATTTCATATCTCCAAATACAGGGAAAACAGTCGATAAATATTCATGTATCAAGTGAGAATCTCATAAATATTCTTTTTTGAATAATTAATAGTAAAAAGAATATATTTCATTCTCACTTTAAATAAAAATCCATAACATGAATATTTAATTTAGCATTTTTCAACAATTTCTACTTTATGGAAAATTTATGGAAATGATTTCCAAAATTCATGATTTATTCCATTTATGCATCTAAAATATTTTATGATATTTTAAAATAATTTTGATAATTTTCCAGCAGCATAACGGCTGTGAATTCTTAGCTCCTGCACGAAATTTTTTTTTGTTACACTCCTGCACGGAATTTAACAGTATATAAACCAGCTTTCAACCACAATTTTGCATGATTTCAAAGCAAATCAAGCTTCCAATAATTTCATAAAATTAAACTTGATAAATCATGCAATTCATCATATCCATACAACTCACACACTTCCCCTTTACCTATCTAGCGATGCTGAGATTTTCGATAGCACCAACTGAAATCCGTAATTCTTGGCTGCAAAATAATTTTATTAAAAATTATCAATAATTTTCCTCTTAATTTTAAGCCACTAACTTTCATAAAATGCAGCCACTAATTATACATCATATGTATAACCAGAATACATTACACTGGTGCCAAGACTAATCTTTCTCGTTTTAGCTTCTTTTTCGGTTCCGATTTCATCAATCTTTCTCTTTCAATTTCTATAGTCATTTTCTACCATTAAACCGTAAAATTCAGCATACTTTCATACCCAAAATGTCAAGACCGAAAACCCCCATTTGGCCATTTTCTTGACTTTCAACTTTTTCCTATAATTTATCGTTTCCAACTTGTAAGTTTCTTGTCCACGTGAGCATCTCCTATTATTTTCCTGCATGAACCATAAAGAAATCCTACCTTCTCATGCCAATCGAAACCCCTCTTCAATAGCTAATTTTTTATTCTCAACCATTTCATGAATTCAAGCTTTCTATTCATCTTATTCTTGTTCCTTTAACCATTTTTCACCATTTTTGTATAATTTTCAGCATGTTTTCCATCTTATTATCGCCTATACCGAAACCCCATTTGTCCCATCTTCATGTTCTAACGAGGTTTAACTAAAAACAATGCTAGAACCATGTTTTTCATGTTGTGGAACATAGAAATCTATCATTGAATATTGAAGAAACCATAAGAATATAGAAAGCTCACCTTCACCAAATCAAACAACTCCAACCAGAGCTGTATTCATGTGAGACCCGATTTTATTATACTGTACACCATATTTGTACATGATTGATAGTGGAAATAAATTATTTTAGTGAGACTAAATAAATATTGAATGTGAATTTCCACTTTCCATTATGGAATTTATTGAAACTATAATTTTTGGGTATATGAATTGAAGAGAAAATTATTTAGTGTACATGTGTTATTTTATTGGTTGGAATATAACTTAAAGGAAGTATGACTTAAGAGAGGCAAAGTGAAGTCATGAAACAGCAGTTGAAAATGGTGGACTGTATGCCACCCTAGTTGCCATGGACTGCATGATTGAAAAAGGATAATGAAATGCAGTATAAATGAGATAAAGTGGAAGAGGAATCTAGGTGTAATATAAAGTTAAATATTATTGGCTGGAAGTTATAAAAAGAAGAGAAAACTTAGTCAAGAAAACGAACTGTAGCAAGAAGCTTCACCACCGTTCCTTTGGTCACAATTTTCTTCGGTTTTTAATGCATGAAAGACGTGAAATGATGAAAGAAAACGGGATAAGAAACAGGTGGTAGGTTCTGATTTGGATTAACAGGACTATATAAGATGACTTCATGGAAAAACCGATTTAAGCAAACTTCATCTTCTTCAAAAAAAAAACCACACTACCTCTCCACGCCCACTATTTCACTGCAAGCTCAAATCTCGTTTCTTCCGTTCCTCTCATACGTGAGCCATGAAATTTCATCCTTTAGTTAGCTAAACCTTTTCTCCATTGTTTGAAGAGCTGAGGAATAAGCAAAGTAAAGCTAACGTGAGACAGAAAACACACTATTCTGGAAGTGCAACTCAGTTAAGGTGAGTTCCATATTTCGTTGGTTCTCTTGATGTTTATTGGTATATTTCTATGTTTTACACCGTAAGAAACATAGATATAGCCTTGTTCTAGTTAAGTCTTGTTATGATATAAGAAACTAGAATAAGATGTGATCTAGGAAATAATCGAGAATAAACGCAGAAAGTGCTGGAATGGTGTAAAAGTGATGAGAAACAGGCGAGGTTAGCTATTATAGGCGAGCTCCCATGTATAAGCCAATATACGAATGACGAGTAATATTGGGCGAGCTCCCACGTATAGGCCAATATATGAATGGCGAGTTATATTAGGCGAACTAGAGGATTAGCCTCAAGTCTCGCCAAAGTGTTGGAAAGATTCGAACAGAATATATTGATAGTCTTGATAATTTATTTTGCAACCGGGAATTGAGAAGTGATAAAGGCGATCGGGAAGCTAGGCTTCATAAGACTAGGTAAGGGAGATGTGTGTGAAGGGATTGCATGTTCTGCGGAGTTAAATTTTATGGAAATTTTAAAGAAATGATTTGGTTTGAAACATGCATTAGTTTGATAAATTGTTTTCACAGACCATGAGTTGGGCGAGCTATAAAGCCGACCCCTATGTTGTTTTTGGGCAAGCCAAAGAAAGGCGATCTCTTTATGATTTTTTGGGTGAGCCAAAGAAAGGCGACCCCTGTTTTAATAAAATCCGGGCGAGCCAAAGAAAGGCGAACCCTTTTAATGTTTTGGGTGAGCCAAAGAAGGGCGACCCCTGTTTTAATAAAATCCGGGCGAGCCAAAGATAGGTGACCCTTTTGTGATATAATAGGCGAACTGGCCACGGACAAGCCATAATGGGCGAACTAGCCATGGACAAGCCATAATGGGCGAACTGGCCATGGACAAGCCATAATGGGCGAACTGGCCATGGGCGAACCATAATGGGCGAGCTGACCATGGGCGAGCCAGTTTAACTCATGTTTTTCTCATGTGTAAATTAGTGAGATTTCGGGCTGTTTTTACCATGTTTGGAAACAGAAAATATAAAACATTTTACAAAAACAATCATTTTGAGAAAATGATGAAATTTGTGAAATAATCCCTTAAAGGTTCTTTATGAGATATAAAGTGATTTTTGAGACTTTAGGCCCCGAGTTTCATGCATTACTATTTCACGAGGCTGATTGACCCGCTAAGTCATCAGAGGTCTCGAGGTCACCTGGCAAGTGTACCCTAGGACCACCTATAGATTGTGGCCATAAATCTACTGTATCCCTGTGGGATGACTACTACGTTCCTTTGGGAACGATGCGTTCCTTTGAGAACGATAATAGCATGATTTAATTGTAGGGTGATGCCTAGTCTCAATTTACTGATTTTTGTTTACTAAGAGGATTTATTGAATCCTGTTTACTGTTTACTATACTATATTGTAAACTGTTTAGCCAGTGATTTGAATATTAAAAACTGTTAACTATATCCACTGTTTTCCTACTGAGTATGTTATTTTATGGAATATAGTTTTTCTTTTTATAAAGCAGCATACACCTTCTTTACTGAGCACGTTGTCGCTCACCCCTTATTTTCCACTCCACAGGTTGTTGATCTTGTATTAAGAGAATTACCTTCCCGAGATTATCGACTGCTAGAGTCAACAGATTTTCGATATCAAAGGTATATGATTTTCTTTTATATATTTAGTAAATTTGTACAGTACTACTTTGAGTAGAAGGGAATGCATATATATATATATATCTTATGGAAATAATGTAACAATGCATACTTCCATATTGGTACGATGAATAAGAGTACTAATTTTACTAAAGTGATTAACGGATGGTTAAGCGTCACAAACAGCCCAACCGGTGAAAATGTGTGATTTATAAGTAAATATTATGTTATACTGTGGATTCGGGATGTTACAATTCATTTCACATCAGCCCTTCCTTTCTTTGTTCTTAGATAGTCTTAAGATGAAGGAAAGGTTTAATAAGAAGGGTTAAAGGATTAGCTAGCAAGAAGATGAGAATTTTTGTTAAAAATCCTTGGAAGAAACGGGAACAAAACAGAGCAAATTTGCAGCCAAAACAGTGAGGTCGATGTGCAGCAGAGTATGTCGGCAAAGCTGAAGCAAATGGCAAAGTTCAGTTCTATTTAGTCTTCTTTTCCTTATATTAACCAGTAAAATTTTGCCACATAACTAACTCTTACATTTCTTTCATCATTTCTCTCTTTTAATTGTGCTTACACGTGCAGTAAAACGGCAGCAAGGATGAGAGGCGGTGAAGATAGTTTTTGCTGCACGTTTTTGACTTGTTTTCCTTCTTTTTTGAAGGCACCAACCAATAGAAATTAACCATATTTCCAAATACAAAAATTTCCCTCTATTTAATTATCATTTGTTTGCATTTTATACCATAAAAATTGCAATTCAATTCCATTTAGATGGATCCAGCTGAGCAGTAATACAGCAGTAAGAGAAGTGGTGTGAAGACCAATTTGGTGCACAGTTTGACTCATTTCCTCCTCTCTTTTATATACTTCAACCAATCACAATTAATCACATGTCCAATTAATCCATTCCCTTCTCTTAAAAATCATTTTTTTTGCCATTGAAATTGCATTTCAAATTCCAAATTTTCAGATTTACTTCTTTGTTTATTTCTATACCTTAAATTCATCATTTAATATTTATTTCACCTTTTATACACCGTATTATAAATCATAAACCCAATAAATCCAAAAATCCAAAGTGGAAATCCACATTCAATATTTATTTAATTTCACTAAATAATTTATTTCCACTATCAAGGATTTACAAAATATGGTGTACAGTACTATAGGATTGGGTCTCACATTTTCTCCCCACTTTAGAAAATTTGGTCCTCCAAATTTCACCTGGACCTATCACTGGAAAAGCTCTGGATACTTCTCACGCATAAGGCTCTCTAACTCCCAAGTAGCCTCCTCCTCCGTGTGATACTGCCAGAGCACTTTAACCGATGGAATCATCTTAGATCGCAGCACTTTATCCTTTCTATCCAAGATCTATATCTGTGATAACCGTAAATTTTCCAATTTTGGAAATTAGTAATATTGAAAATAAATATTAGAGAAAATAAATAAGCGGAAATAAATAAAAGTATAAGATGAGAAATTATGGAAAACAATGAAGGAGGAAATTTAATTTGGATAATAAGAAATCCAAATTAAATAAGAAAATGAGAAAAGCATATGCAATATATTTATATAATTAGATATTATATAAATGTGTTTTTATACAAATACATATGTATTTAAAAGCTAGATAGTATATATCATTATTCATTAGTATATATATCTGTATATATATACTATTTCATAAAGTTAAATAATACATATGTATTAAATATAACATTGTATGTATATATAAGTATATACATATTTGAGAAAGGCAAATATTAAATTATATTAAAGTTTGAAAAATATATATTGTAAATAAAATATATATTACCTCATAACATATATATACATAGATATATATATATATGTAAAGATTGTTTATTTTAAGTATATAAATATATACATATATATCTATACTAGATCTATAATTTTAATGCACAAAATATATATTATATATATAATATATATAATACTATATTATATATATGCTAATAATAAGATTTTGTGTATTACATATATTATTATATTATGTATGTATATATATTATATAAATATACTATATAGTATAGTATATTATATATACTAAAAAGGGAAATAAATAAATAAAAAAAGAGATAAAAACATAAAAGGAAAGGAAAGAATCGGGAAGCCTCCCGATTCTTCCTCCTCAAAGGGCGACTGGCCCTGTTGCCGGAGAAAGAAAGAGAGACGAGGGAGGATCGGCATCGCTGGCGAGCCGCAAGCTGGAAGAGGGGGCGACCGGCGATGAAAAACAGGAGAAACAAAGTCGGAAAACAGAGGCGAAACCGGCGGAGAAAATCGAAGGAAAGGAGAAGAGAAATCGGCGGTGCCGGTCGGTCCAGGCACCGCCACCACCACTCAAACCTCGGAGATGGGGAGAGGAAGGAAAAGAAGGCCACCAGTGAGGCCACCGACGGCAGAGGAAGGCCACCGGAGGAGGAGAAGAAACTGAGGCAAAAACGAGTAGATCCGCCGTCGTGCCGTCGATCCAGGCCGAGCTGAGGCCACCGGCAGCTTCGCTTTGATGCCGGCCAGCTGAGGGAAGGCTGAACCGCCGGAGAAGAACCGGCCATGGAGGAGGCTGACCGGTCTGGAACCGGTATGAACCAGAAAAGAAAGAAAAGAAAAAAAAGAAAAAGGAAAAAGAAAAAGAAAAGAAAAAGAAAAGAAAAGAGAAAAAGAAAGAAAAGAGGAAAAGAGAAGGAATTCCGGGAATTTTCCAAATTCCCGAGAATTCAAAAATTGCAGGAAATCCAGGAAAACTCAAAAATCCGAGAAATTCGGTAAGAAATTCGAGAATTATTTCGGAGTAATTAATTTGAATAAATTATGGAAAAATTCTAATTTTTAGAATTTAATTTCTAGAAAATTCCCTCGATGACTGAGCCAATGAAATCGGACGAGGTGAACACGGGCGCGACCTTCGAGAGGCAGTCGCCGACCCGAAACAGGTAAGGGAGGCATGTGTAGCATGTAAAGATATTCAGTATGCATGTTTTAAATATGCATTTAATTTTATAAATGCTGTTGACAATGATTGGTTGGAAAGTTGTGGTGATTTACCGGTTGAAAATATAAACTGTATTTTCCGTGCAGGAGGCTAGCCAATCGGTAGCCGTTATACTGCCGAAAAATCTTAGAAAATTACTGAAAATCATAATAAATGATTTTTCATTACAAGAAACGATTTCCAACACGAAAATCGAGAAATCGATTAGTTTTCATAAAACATGAATATATTGATAATTAATTTTAAAATATTCATGTTTTTGAAAATGGTGAAAAAGGAAATCACCTAAATTTATTCCGATAGGTGATATTTTATGTGAAACGAGGTGAAAAATGAAAAGGACCAAAGTGAATATTTTACTAATCTTTCTTCAAATATTCACTTGATTTTATAAATAACCTTTATGGATTCAATTGTGAAAATAAGTGTTTATAGAAAATTTCATAAAGGTAATTAAGGGTGGAAAACAGTGTTTTGAGACTAAAAGGTCTTCGCAAGTGTTTACAGAGAAAACACGGGACGGGAGTGTTGATTTGGAAAATAAATATTTTGATTTTCCATAAATCATAAAAAATATTGATTTGAATCCCGATAACTTTGAAAATCATGTTTTCGATAGAAAGCACGAAAAAGCGTGCGTATATGTTTTACGGTGAAAAAGGACAGTTATGACCTTTTATATTTTACAGTGATTAATTTATAAATTGTTTTCACTGTATGGAAAATGTGATTTATACTGTTCTATAATGTTTAGAACATTTTCGGGAATGATGACCCCAATATGAATATTTTATAAATTGTGATTCATAAGATGAAAATATTTTTCTTGTGAATATTTATGGATTGACTGAATTTATATTCAATGAAATTGATTTCATAAATGGGGTTTATATCACGTGTTTACTGTTTTGAGACTGTTAGGCTCCATATCATGCTCACGTGTCACGTGTTAGTGCTGATAGATACTGATCCTATTATCAGCGTCCCAGTGGACACCTGATCAGTGCACACTGAGGACCCTATAGACTATGGCCATAGATCTCATGTGTTTCCCCTATTAGGGATGATATTATTATAGCATGATATATTTAGGGTGTTGCCTAATCTCCATGATATTGAACTGAAAGCTACCGTATACTGTTTACTGAATTGGTAGCTACTGTTTACTGTTTACTGACTAAACCGTATCAAGATACTATTTTACCGAGTGGTACTGTATTGAATATTACTGTTTTATTGAACTGTAAGATACGTTTACTGAATTAAAGAGAAATGAATGTTTATTCAAAAAGAATAACATTGAAAATTATTTCGAAAATAGAAATAATTACCAAATGGTTTATCCTAAACCACTGTTTTACTACTGAGCTGTTACGTGTTTTAAAACATAATGAAGTGAAGAGAAATAAATGGTTTACTCTATGGAAAACGAATATTAAATCGTTTTGAGAACAATTTATATACTACTCTCTACAGTTGCTTCTAGGTTCCGGGACAAGACAAGTATTTCAAAATACCTGCCTTACTCCATCCGGATCCCTAGCCGACTGTAGTATCCTTCCTACATGCGAGCCTAGAGCCAGCTAAGAAAATTTAAAGAAAGTGAAAAAAAATTATTTTCAGCATATAGTTAGCTGAATATAAAGTGTTGTATATAACTCTCTTACTGAGCCGTGGTTTGCTCACCCCTTAATATTAATATTTCAGATTTTTGAGGATTAAGATATCTGACATGAGGATTACGAGCTGCGCATTTGGAGACACTGCGACAGCTTGATTTATAATATGAGGTATGATCATTTATTTTCTGTATTTAGACTTACTTTCAGTACTACTTTCTTGAGCATTAAAATAGGTGATGTAATTAATAATATAAATTTTATATTTAACAGTTAAATGAATATGAAAAGTGAAGTATCACAGACAGCCCAACCGGATAAGTTGTATAGAAATACGTGAAAAATGTGGTCACAGTATGTGACAGTATCAGCCTCTCAACGTAACTCATGTCCTCTCTAATCTTCAATGGTTCATGTCGAATTACGTGAGAAGGATCTGGATGGTACTTCATCAACATCGAGATGTGGAATAAATTATGCACTTCTGACAGCTCTGGTGGTAGTGCTAACCGATATGCCACATCTCCCACGCGATCTAAGATCTCGAAAGGTCCAATGTATCAAGGACTCAGCTTTCCTCTCTTCCCGAATCTCATTATACCTTTGGACGGTGAGACCTTAAAAATACATAATCACCCGCTGAAACTCTAGTGGTCGACGTTTAGTATCTGCATAACTCTTTTGCCGACTTTGAGCCGTCTTTAGCCTCTTACAAATCACCTATACATCTCGAGAAGCCTGCTAGACCAATCGGGAGCTAATAACTTACGATCTCCCGCTTCTTCCCATGCTATCGGGATCTGCATCGTCTGCCATATAAATCCTCATAAGGTGCCATACCGATACCTGCCTGTTAGCTATTATTATAAGCAAACTCTGCCAGGGTAGATGATCGTCCCAGGAGCCTCTAAAATCAAGTGCACAAGCTCACAACATATCCTCGAGCGTCTGTATCGTATGCTTGGACTGTCCGTCATTTTGTGGATGAAACGCGGTGCTAAAACTCAGTTGGGATCCCATAGCCTCTTGAAATCTCTCTAAAAAATGAGATGTGAAGCGAGAATCCCTATCAGATGTGATGCTCGCTGGAACACCATGCAACCTTACTATCTCCCTGACATATAAATTGGCTAAGGAACTAATTGGATCCGTAGACTTAATAGCCAGAAATGAGCAGACTTAGTCAATTTATCCACAGTTACCCAGATAGCATCATATCCTCTGCTGGTCCTCTGAATTCCGCTTAATTTAGGAAGTACAACCAATATAGGTATTTTTCTTCCTTATATATTTTCTAACTTTCAGTTAATCTCTTCGTCAAGATGAGACTGCCAGTATACCTTTCAATTCGAATTTCCTTTAAATTACACATTTCCTTTTTTCACAATCAATTTATATTCCCTGAAATTATTTATCATCTTTGGGAGTTAACAATTTTCACTTCTTTTCATACAGTAATTAATTCACACTATTTATCACATATTATCTCATTTAGTGCCAAGCCAATATTAATTTGGTGACTATCTTTAAAAAATTTTAATCAATCGTATGTAATTATCCCAGTAGCTTTTTTTTATCCAGTGCACTCGCTTTCTATATATCATTGAGCGTCTACATATGCGCTCAGATATTTACATCTATAAGAAGTGGTGCTGATAGTAAATTTGGAATCCCAAAGCGTTTTGCTATTTTATTTTTATTTTTTATTTTTTTAAAAGCATGTGGCAAATCAGGTGTAACGATCTGAGTGTACATTTTTACACTTTATTTACTCATAATTTATACTCTTTTACTGGTTGGGCTGTCCGTGATGTTTACAGTAAAATAATAAATACTGTACTAATTAGTACTTCCAGTTATAGTACAACATTCCAAAACATGAATATTTCATTATTTCATATCAGAGTTACATTCCCAGTATTACATTTCGAATTTAAGTAGTACTGTACAAATTTTCTGAATATATAAAAGAAAATAATATACCTCCGATGTCTAGAGTCTGCTGTCTCGGGTAACCGAACTAGCAGCCGAAACTTCGGATGGTGTGTCTCTCAATCCAAATCAAAAACTTGTAGAGTGAAAATGAAGGGGAGAGCAAACCACGTGCTCAGTAAAGGAGTTGTATGCTGCTCGATATAATGAATCTATATGCTGTAAAACGATATATTTCCTATAGGAGTACAAAGTACAAATAGGAAGGATACTATAGTCGGCTGGGAAGTCCAGAATAGAGTATGAAAGGTATTTTAAAATACCTGTTTTGCCCCAGAAACCCGAAACGACTATAGGGAGTAATTCGAAATTCATATCTATAAAATAATATGATATTCCTCCTTCCATAATGAAAAATTAGAAATAATCATTTATTTCCTTTCACATCAATATAGTTTCAAATCAGTAGTTTCAGTAAACAGTATTCAGTAAACAGTATTTAGTAAACAGTGTACGGTAAACAGTATTCGGTAAACAATATTTAGTAACAGTGGGTTGAGACTAGGCATCACCCTAAATCATGTCATGCTATAATCGTTCCCGAAGGAACACAGTAACAGTAAACAGTTTAGATCTATGGCCACAGTCTATGGGCGTCCTCGATGTACACTTGCCAAGTGACACCGAGACTGCTGATGACTTGGTGGGTCTATCAGCCACATGAACAGTACAATATAACAGTAAAGCATGAATCTCGGGGCCTAAAGTCTCAAAATCAAATTTATATCTCAAAATACCTTTAAGGAAACGCATTTATGAAATTAAATCATTTAAATAAATAATAATTCCAAAAAGATATTATTCTCATTTTCGTACACTGTAATTCAGTCAATAAATATTCATGCTAAAGTGAGAAACATATAAATATTCAATTTTGAATATTTAGTATAACATAACATAATTCAAATTCTCACTTAAATAAATAAATAAAACATGAATATTTAAATACTTCATATTTTCTCATAAATCCCATCTTATGGAAAAGTTATGGAATTTATCTTTAAAATTCTCATTTAAATCATTTATATATTTCTAAAATATTTATAATATTTTAGAATAGTTATTAGAAAGTTTCCAATAGCATAATAGCTACGGATTCTTAACCTCCTGCATATAATTACAGTTATAAACCAGTCGAATTATCTCCAATTTATGCATGTTTTAAAATAATTCATACTTCCATTAATTTCACAAAATTTAACTTGTTAAAACATGCATATCATCATATCCCTACAACTCACACACTTCCCCCTTACCGATTTTATGCAGACGATCGTCCCGATAATGCTAACCGAAATCCGTCTACTTGGGCTGCAAAATAATTTTATCAAAAATTATTAATAATTTTCTTCTTATTTTAAACTACTAACATTCATTTAATGCAGCCTCTAATGCCATAAAATAATTACAACCAGTATAATTATACCGGTGTTATAACTCAATTTATTCATTCTAGTTTCTTTCTCGGTTTTGATTTCACCGAAAATTTCCTTTTAATTTCTACAATTATTCTCTACTAAGATACTCAATTTTCAGCCTATCTTGGAGTCTCAAATGGTCATGGCCGAACCTCTCATGGCCATTATTGTTGACTTTTCAACATGGTATCTATTTCCTTATTTTGCAATTTATTGCTTCTCTACGTGAACATCATTTTCTTATTCTCTTGTATGAAGCTTTTAAATGCTTCTTTCTTTCTTTATTCAACCGAAATCTCCTCCTTAACCAAAATCTTCTTTTCATCATACTCCAAATTTCTAAATTCTTCCTCTATCTATATAATTTTCCTTTAGTTATTTTATATCATCAAACTAAAATTTCAGCTTAATTTCTTTCTTGTTCTTCATCTATCTCAAGACATGAATTCATTCTATTTCTATGATTCAACAAGAATAAATCAAGAGCAAGGCTATAATCATGCTTTTCACACTTAAAAACATAAGAATATGTCATGTAATATCAGGAAGCCATAAAGGTTATTGAGATTACCTTGATCAAATGAAGTATCCAAAACAGAATTTTATTTTCTGTTTTGTTTCTTGTCCTCGTAAATACTCTAGCTTGCTTTCTTGGTTGATTGTTCAATCTATTTAAAGGCCAAGTAAGCAAGGAAGGATGAACCTCATAATGGAATAATTTTTTGAACTTTTCTTAGTTGAACCGAAAAGAAACAGAACAGAAAATGAAACAGAGGATGGCTCTCGTAAATGACAATTTTCGGCAGTGAAGAAGATTTTTGCTGAGGCTTTCTTACT
Organism: Heritiera fomes; assembly: GCA_032173925.1. Classification (NCBI taxonomy): domain Eukaryota; kingdom Viridiplantae; phylum Streptophyta; class Magnoliopsida; order Malvales; family Malvaceae; genus Heritiera; species Heritiera fomes. The sequence goes on from JAPDPM010000019.1 coordinate 5,690,832, forward strand.
TCTTTACTCCTTCTTTCTATTCAAGACTACCAATACCACTTATACACTTAGCATCTTATCAACTTTCTTCATCATTTCATGCATTAAATTCATTAAATGAACAAAAGAAAACTGCAGCACGATATGGCGTAGAACTCTCCATTCTACACATCTCATACCACCTTTCTTTTATCTTATCTTTGTTTTCTTCTTCAGCAGAAACTTCCAGCCACTATAATATTAATTTTTTTCACGTTTCTTTTATAATTCTTTTACCAAGAGTTAATGGTTTTGGCAGCCTTTACAGCAGATACAAAATTGAAATCAAAACACAAGTTGGCGTGGACTTTGCATGGCCACACGGTTGGTCATATTTGCTTCTACTTTTCTTTACCTTATTTCAATTTATTTATTTTAATATATCATCTATTGAATGCATTATCTTTTCTACCACTTCCTACCGTAAACATCTAGTCCAATATTACAAAAAAAATCTGAAGATGGACGTGTAAAAAGGCAGCAATTCGGTGGACTCTCGAGACCGATTGTCTTAGTCTTACTTTCACTCTACCGATTGTCTTAGTCTTACTTTCACTCTTTCTTTACTTTATGTTAACCAATGAAATTCTAAAGTAAATATTACTTTATTCTTAGACTTCATTTCCACTTGTTTATATCAAAAAAATCCATATTTTTACCAATTTTTTTAAGGCTAACCGGATCAGTCTTGCATAAAGAGGATGACGTGAAGTCCACTTGTATAATCACCCTTCTTGACTTTTCTTTACACATCTCTTTCAAAGTTTCCACCAATAAGCTTCTAGGCCTTTGTTATATATATAAACTTGACTTTATTATTTTTATATATATATATATATATATATATATATATATATATACATACCATGCTTGAATTCCATTTCCTTTTAATTTTCTTCCAGCCAAATGCAATCCAAGTGCAGATTTTGTTGTTGGCGTGAATGGCACTTAGTTTCTCCTCTTCTCTTTTACATCCCATCCAACAAAATAGCTTTGCATGAGTACACATTTAATTCATCTTTTCTTCATATCTTTGATTGCTATTAAGCCAATAATTCCAACAATCAAATTTCCATTCTTAAAATTTTAGATTTTCATTCTACTTCACATGTACCATATCGAAACTAAAAATTTCTATTTCCATAATATAAAATAAAGTCCCATCTTCAATCTTTATTTAATTCCATACTTTAATTTATTTCGGTTATCAATCATGTACAATATGTTGTACAACATATATATAAAAAATACCGGGTCTCACATTTCTCCCCTCCTTAAGAAATTTGGTCCTCCAAATTTAACCCGGACCTATCATTGAAAGAGCTCTGGGTACTTCTCACGCATCAGGCTCTCTAACTCAGTCAATGCCATCCGATTTGGGGGTTTAGAAATCGGCTCCGTACCTGGTACCAAATCAATCTTAAACTCCGTCTCCCTATCCGGTGGTAACCCTGGTAAGTCCTTTAAAAATATGTCCGGAAAGTCCCTAACCACAGGAATCTCCTGAATCTCTGGATGTTCTCTCTCTACGTCCTCCACACTAGCAATATAACCTTCATAAACATCCATACACAACCACAATTCAGTATACACCACATTTCATAAACAATATTCACATACTTTTATTAATTTACAAATAATTTTACAATGTACTTTTCGGGCTGAGAGAAGGTAATGAACTTAGTAGTACAATCTAAACTGACATGATTTACAGCTAACCAGTCCATGCCCAAAATGACATCAAAGTCGTACATATTCAATACAATTAGGTCAACTGTCATAACCTTCTCTCCTACCATATTTTACAATTTCTATATACAGTATCGGTTAACTGTGATTCTCTAAAAGGAGTGTGTACTTGCAAAGTACATTGTAATAACTCCGGTTCTACTGGGACCCTGTTAGCACATGCAGGTGATAAGAATGAATGTGTAGAACCCGGATCAAATAAGGCAATCACTGGAATATCAAAAAGATAAATTTTACCTTTAATGACATCTGCTGAGTCGTCGGCAGTCTCCTAATCCAATGCGTACACCCGTCCCTGTGTCACAGCCTGCTTCCCCTTCTCTGCGGCTGTCGCTTGCCTAGGCTGTGAGGGTGTCGCCTTCTCCGATCCACTCGGAGCTGCTGGTGCCTGAATCTGAGGTACCGTAGGAGGAACAGTGGAAGCAGTAGACTCCTTAAACATCAGGCAATCTCTAACCATATGCTCCGTCTGTCCATACCGAAAACATGCATTAGACAATAAGTAACATAGGCGTGAACCATGCGACTTACCACAATGTCTACATCTGGTCGCAGGACTGCTCTGAGTAGAAATGGGGCCAATAGCAGGAGTAGAAGCTGCTGATCTAGTAAATCGGCCCTCTGAAATCTGTATACCCGTAGGTCTAGTCCTCTTAGGCTGCTCCCTACTCTGTCTGTCCTCCGAAAACCTCCTAAACTTACTTTTACCTTTACTCTTACCCTTACTCCCAGCCTCTATATGATACTGCTCGAAATCCCTCTCACATAGCTGAGCCCGTCGTACCACCTCATCATATGTCAAAATATCAAATGGGGCTAGCTTCACTCTAATGGAGGGTCTCAAACCAGCCTTAAATCTCTCTATCTTATGCCTCTCATTAACGTTGGTCTGTGAATCAAATCGACTCAGAGTAGTGAACTTAGCCTCATACTCATCTACAGCCATACTACCCTGAGCCAAAGCCATGAACTCCTGCTGCAACTTCTGCTGGGCAGTATCGGGAATGTATCTGCGTCTGAAAGCATCAACAAAAATATCCCAAGTAATCTCTGGATGATGGGAAAATAATACCCTCTGTGTGGCCTTCCACCAGTGCCCCGCGTCATCTGTCAACTGGAACACTGCCAAACCTGTCCTCTCGGTCTCCGTACACCTCAAAATCCGAAATAACTTCTCTATAGCCAAAAGCCACTGCTCTGCCTCCAACGGATCTCTAGCACCCTTAAACTTTGGTGGATCTAACTTCTTAAAAGACCGTACTAGAGAAACATCATAGTATGACTCTACATCTCGAGGCAGCTGAGCTAATGGCTGAGGTGCCGGTGGTGGAATAAGCCGAGGCTCAGGTATAACCGGTGCTTGCTGTGGTGGAGCTGGTGCTACTACAAGGGCTACAGGAGCTGCTGCTCTCGCCCTCTCTGCCCTATCTGCAGCTCTGTCAGCCTGATACATAGCCATAAAATCCATCAACATCCTCTCCATCCTATTCATCCGATCACCTCAACTATCGGGCTGCTGAGGAGAAGTAGATCCTGGGGCGGGCTCTGGTGCTGGCTCAGGTATCTGCGGCTCCAAAATCTGTGCCACCCTACCTCTGCCTCTACCTTTACCTCTACCTCTACCTGAGCGGGTCACCCTTCTTCCACTCATATGTATACCACAAATCATGTATTTCACTTTCCGTTAGTATTTCTATTATACATTCAGATTATACAGTACTACTGGGAATGTTTACTATTTATCTTTTATTTTAAACATCATCAGACATCAGACCAACCTTGCTCTGATACCACTAAAATTATAACGATTTGAGTGTACATTTTTACACTTTATTTACTCATAATTTATACTCTTTTACCGGTTGGGTTGTCCGTGATGTTTACAGTAAAATAATAAATACTGTACTAATTAGTACTTCCAGTTATAGTACAATATTCCAAAACATGAATATTTCATTATTTCATATCAGAGTTACATTCCTAGTATTACATTTCGAATTAAAGTAGTACCGTACAAATTTTCTGAATATATAAAAGAAAATAATATACCTCCGATGTCTAGAGTCTGCTGTCTCGGGTAACCGAACTAGCAACCGAAACTTCGGATGGTATGTCTCTCAATCCAAATAAAAAACTTGTAGAGTGAAAATGAAGGGGTGAGCGAACCACGTGCTCAGTAAAGGAGTTGTATGCTGCTCGATATAATGAATCTATATGCTGTAAAACGATATATTTCCTATAGGAGTACTAAGTACAAATAGGAAGGATACTATAGTCGGCCGGGAAGTTCAGAATAGAGTATGAAAGGTATTTTAAAATACCTGTTTTGCCCCAGAAACCCGAAACGACTATAGGGAGTAATTCGAAATTCATATCTATAAAATAATATGATATTCCTCCTTCCATAATGAAAAATTAGAAATAATCATTTATTTCCTTTCACATCAATACAGTTTCAAATCAGTAGTTTCAGTAAACAGTATTCAGTAAACAGTATTTAGTAAACAGTGTACGGTAAACAGTATTCAGTAAACAATATTCAGTAACAGTGGGTTGAGACTAGGCATCACCCTAAATCATGTCATGCTATAATCGTTCCCGAAGGAACACAGTAACAGTAAACAGTTTAGATCTATGGCCACAGTCTATGGGCGTCCTCGATGTACACTTTCCAGGTGACACCGGGACTGCTGATTACTTGGCGGGTCTATCAGCCATGTGAACAGTACAGTATAACAGTAAAGCATGAATCTCGAGGCCTAAAGTCTCAAAATCAAATTTATATCTCAAAATACCTTTAAGGAAACGCATTTATGAAATTAAATCATTTAAATAAATAATAATTCCAAAAAGATATTATTCTCATTTTCGTACACTGTAATTCAGTCAATAAATATTCATGCTAAAGTGAGAAACATATAAATATTCAATTTTGAATATTTAGTATAATATAACATAATTCAAATTCTCACTTAAATAAATAAATAAAACATGAATATTTAAATACTTCATATTTTCTCATAAATCCCATCTTATGGAAAAGTTATGGAATTTATCTTTAAAATTCTCATTTAAATCATTTACATATTTCTAAAATATTTATAATATTTTAGAATAGTTATTAGAAAGTTTCCGATAGCATAATAGCTACGGATTCTTAACCTCTTGCATATAATTACAGTTATAAACCAGTCGAATTATCTCCAATTTATGCATGTTTTAAAATACTTCATACTTCCATTAATTTCACAAAATTTAACTTGTTAAAACATGCATATCATCATATCCCTACAACTCACACACTTCCCCCTTACCGATTTTATGCAGACGATCGTCCCGGTAATGCTAACCGAAATTCGTCTACTCGGGCTGCAAAATAATTTTATCGAAAATTATTAATAATTTTCTTCTTAATTTTAAACTACTAACATTCATTTAATGCAGCCTCTAATGCCATAAAATAATTACCACCAGTATAATTATACCGGTGTTATAACTCAATTTATTCATTCTAGTTTCTTTCTCGGTTTTGATTTCACCGAAAATTTCCTTTTAATTTCTACAATTATTCTCTACTAAGATACTCAATTTTCAGCCTATCATTGAGTCTCAAATGGTCATGGCCGAACCTCTCATGGCCATTATTGTTGACTTTTCAACATGGTATCTATTTCCTTATTTTGCAGTTTATTGCTTCTTTACGTGAACATCATTTTCTTATTCTCTTGTATGAAGCTTTTAAATGCTTCTTTCTTTCTTTATTCAACCGAAATCTCCTCCTTAACCAAAATCTTCTTTTCATCATACTCCAAATTTCTAAATTCTTCCTCTATCTATCTAATTTTCCTTTAGTTATTTTATATCATCAAACTAAAATTTTAGCTCAATTTCCTTCTTGTTCTTCATCTATCTCAAGACATGAATTCATTCTATTTCTATGATTCAACAAGAATAAATCAAGAGCAAGGCTATAATCATGCTTTTCACACTTAAAAACATAAGAATATGTCATGTAATATCAAGAAGCCATAAAGGTTATTGAGATTACCTTGATCAAATGAAGTATCCAAAACAGAATTTTATTTTCTGTTTTGTTTCTTGTCCTCGTAAATACTCTAGCTTGCTTTCTTGGTTGATTGTTCAATCTATTTAAAGGCCAAGTAAGCAAGGAAAGATGAACCTCATAATGGAATAATTTTCTGAACTTTTCTTAGTTGAACCGAAAAGATACAGAACAGAAAATGAAACAGAGGATGGCTCTCGTAAATGACAATTTTCGGTAGTGAAGAAGATTTTTGCTGAGGCTTTCTTACTTCTTTACTCCTTCTTTCTATTCAAGACTACCAATACCACTTATACACTTAGCATCTTATCAACTTTCTTCATCATTTCATGCATTAAATTAATTAAATGAACAAAAGAAAACTGCAGCACGATATGGCGTAGAACTCTCCATTCTACATGTCTCATACCACCTTTCTTTTATCTTATCTTTGTTTTCTTCTTCAGCAGAAACTTCCAGCCACTATAATATTAATTTTTTTCATGTTTCTTTTATAATTCTTTTACCAAGAGTTAATGGTTTTGGCAGCCTTTACAGTAGATACAAAATTGAAATCAAAACACAAGTTGGCGTGGACTTTGCATGGCCACACGGTTGGTCATATTTGCTTCTACTTTTCTTTACCTTATTTCAATTTATTTATTTTAATATATCAGCTATTGAATGCCTTATCTTTTCTACCACTTCCTACCGTAAATATCTAGTCCAATATTACAAAAAAATCTGAAGATGGACGTGTAAAAAGGCAGCAATTCGGTGGACTCTCTAGACCGATTTTCTTAGTCTTAGTTTCACTCTTTCTTTACTTTATGTTAACCAATGAAATTCTAAAGTAAATATTACTTTATTCTTAGACTTCATGTCCACTTGTTTATATCAAAAAAATCCATATTTTTACCAATTTTTTTAAGGCTAACCGGATCAGTCTTGCATAAAGAGGATGACGTGAAGTCCACTTGTATAATCACCCTTCTTGACTTTTCTTTACACATCTCTTTCAAAGTTTCCACCAATAAGCTTATAGGCCTTTGTTATATATATAAACTTGACTTTATTATATATATATATATACCATGCTTGAATTCCATTTCCTTTTAATTTTCTTCCAGCCGAATGCAATCCAAGTGCAGATTTTCTTGTTGGCGTGAATGGCACTTAGTTTCTCCTCTTCTCTTTTACATCCCATCCAACAAAATAGCTTTGCATGAGTACACATTTAATTCATCTTTTCTTCATATCTTTGATTGTTATTAAGCCAATAATTCCAACAATCAAATTTCCATTCTTAAAATTTTAGATTTTCATTCTACTTCACATGCACCATATCGAAACTAAAAATTTCTATTTCCATAATATAAAATAAAGTCCCATCTTCAATCATTATTTAATTCCATACTTTAATTTATTTTGGTTATCAATCATGTACAATATGTTGTACAACATATATATAAAAAATATCAAGTCTCACATCAGGGATCCCTATCACATGTACGTGCTCACTAGAACTTCACATACATTCTCACCGTTTCATAGATATATATCGACTAGGGCACTCAAGAGATCAAGAAACTTGATGATGTAAAAGTGAATCAGTTTGGTCAATCAATCTATAGTCACTTCTATAACATCAAGGTTCTTTCGAATTCTTTACTATCCCACAATAATCTTTTCACAGTTTAGTTAAGGCTGCACTTCACTTGCAACCCTTAATATTAACCATCACTTACAGTGAATGAGGCATTAGGTAATAATTTTCCCTGATAACTCTTTTTATATTGAGTTATCATTATATCCCTCATTCTCATGGTACATGTAATATCACTTAATTGGAGGATGTACCTGAGGATGTAATCTTTTCACAGTCAAATTCTATGATTGAATTTATCAAAATACCAATTCCGTATCCACATTACTTATGCAATTTCACAATTCCAATATATATATATATATATATATATCCATTTACATGACTAGCAGTACTTCATGTACTTACTCCTTGGAGTATAACTAATTTTATCTGTTAAGTTTGGCTCGATTCTTAAATCTAGCCATAACCATATAATAGTCAGAGGAAATCACATGTAATCTTAGATGTGGGAACTATCTCATAATTCGTGTTCCCTAATCATCATATGACTTCTCTTTTAATACATTTTCATCCTTTCACATTTATCACTTCATTTGTTTTTCCAATTAGTATAGTACTCCACCATTAAAATCTTTTAACAATTTTGAATACTATACTCATACATATTCATTCGCTTCCATTTAATTTTCTCACATATTTGTATCATATCAATGAAGCAGCCAATTCCACAAACTCCTCAACAAATCATTTATATTTTTCAGGTAAATCTTGTAAATTTCAGACCTCCGTCACTATATTATAATCTTACTCACTTGGTAATAACCTTTATTTAAACAAATCAGTGTTCACTTTATCATTCGAGATCGCACGTCTCTAATAGCATAATGATTCGTTAGAACTCTTATTTACTGAGCTTAAAATAAAAATTTTCAGTTTCCAGAAGTTTGTGGAATTATTCAAGTATGTTGCTTATATTCTTCAAATGAGTTGAAATATATTCACACATCATGGTTACATGCCGTTATAATTTATCCGTATGTGATTGACATATTTCATTCATCAAATTCACATACGTCACAGGATATTTCATAAATCTCTTAAGTACCACAAAGGACTCGTAAAAGTTATACCAAGTTCTGAACATCATCTTATGAACACCTGTCTGTAAGCTTTTTATTCAATAACATCTTGTTTAGAGATTGATTTTGAAACTCTATATACATCATTGAGTGGATCAAGTAAAACATCAATCCTGAACAAGTGCATATTCATTCTCACTAATAATACTATTGAATACTCGAAATTTAGTACACAATCATAAGCTATGCTTATTCTTTCAAACCAATTCATCTGTGTTTTCACTTCATAATATACCATTCTGTAAAGCATATTTCAAAATATTTCGGTTTTATAAATATCTGATTTATACTCATAAGAAACAGAAGGAATATACAGAACTAGAATTAATAACATTGATATTGAATCATCAATGCACAATTTACCTTTTTTTTGTCACATTCAGTAAGTGTATCACTTTTCATATTATCTAATAATCCCTAACCAATATACCCCATATTTTCAAGTTTAATTCAAGCCCCGAAAATCCATAATAGAGTCGACTACTTCGCGACCTCCTACAGTATACACTTCGGTCGCATTACTCATCAGAGTATAGGTGGGGCTAATAGTAAGGACCATTATACCTGTACTACATTCTTTACACCATAAATTACTTTATAACCATCAATCGGTTCCAAATCAATTTAGTCATCTATGATTCAGAGGAATTATTTCAATATAAGGGCATATTCATCATTTCCCAGTTTATTTCTCTCTCTTCAAGATACCTTTAAACAGGCGATTTTAAGATCTATGCACTGATGATATCCCATTTCACTCTAATATCATCATTTTAGGGTCTTAGTTCGATTCGGATAGAGAAGTCCTGGTGGGGATGTTATCGAACAGACCTCCATTAAGACCATAAGATCACCTATTCCATGTAAAATTCTCGAATTACAATCCCTTGTTATAACCCTTGATTCGTAAACTTCCACACCATTTTAAACACTTAACCCAATTTACAGTCACTTGATTCCTTTATACATTCAAACTATATAGTACTACAGGGGATGTTAACCATTTTCAACACTTTCTATTCTAAAGGCATCAACATACATCAGGCCAACCTTGCTATGATACCATTAAAACTATAACAGTCCACAATACAGTAAAATAACATATTTTATACCTAATTTACGGTTGGGCTGTCTGTCATGCCTTCAACACTTGATCAGTAACAGTAATAAATGATAAACATTTATTAAATATTTTCAGAATATGAAATTTTTACAATATTCCTTACACTTTACATATATCTAAATATATATAAGAGAAATGATTGTACCTTTAAAATCTAAAGCACTTTGCCCTAATGTGCTTATTTGCAGCTATATTTATTCGAGGAATATCTCAAATAATCCTTGCAATAAATCTGGGGATTTGGAAAATAAAAGGGGTGAGCGACAACATGCTCAGTAAAGGAGTCGTATGCTGCTTGATACAATGAAATCTATATGCTAGAACATATTTATTTTTCCATAAATATAAATGGAATAAACCATTTAATTTCTATCACTTCAGTAACAGTTCAAAACACATGACAGTTCAGTAGTAAAGCAGTATAGTGAACAGTAGGTGTAATACTATAAAAACAGTGTACAGTCACTTCAGTACAATATGTTATAATTATCCAAAAATCAGGGGATAAACAGTTCAGTAATTATTTCTAATTTTAGAAATAATTTTCATAACATTCTTTTCCATCAAACAATAGTTCTCAGTACGGTTCAGTAAACAGTAATCAGTACAATACAGTTTAGTAAACAATATTTCTCAATACAGTACAGTTCAGTAAAACAGTATTCAGTAAAATCCATTTTAGTAAACAGTATCAGTAGGTTGAGACTAGGCATCACCCTAAATCATATCATGCTATCATCATCCCCTAAAGGACACAGTAACAGTATACAGTAAGATCTATGGCAATAGTCTATGGAGCGTCCTCGCTGTACAATTGCCAGGTGACTACGGGACTACTGATGACTTGGCGGGTCAATCAGCCATGTGACAGTAACAGTCATTAGTAAGCATGAAATTGGGACCTAAGTCTCAAACAGTATAAAATTTTGTATCATAGCCTTTATGGATTTTATTCAAAATTAATTTGAAATATTTCATATTTATCCATAAGGCTCACAATTTCATATACTTCCTCTTTTCATGAATTTCCATAGTTTTCACATTTTTGCCTAAAATCATCTCAAAACATTTTATTCATCATCTCATCACCCATATGGAATTTATAAAATAAATAAAATCATTAATTAATTACATAAAGGTATAAAATCATTTATTTTCCCATAAAAATACCTTTAAGGAAATCTAATGAATTAAATCATTTATTTAAATAAATATTCCAAAAAGGTATTTATTTCATATCTCCAAATACAGGGAAAACAGTCGATAAATATTCATGTATCAAGTGAGAATCTCATAAATATTCTTTTTTGAATAATTAATAGTAAAAAGAATATATTTCATTCTCACTTTAAATAAAAATCCACAACATGAATATTTAATTTAGCATTTTTCAACAATTTCCACTTTATGGAAAATTTATGGAAATGATTTCCAAAATTCATGATTTATTCCATTTAGGCATCTAAAATATTTCATGATATTTTAGAATAATTTTGATAATTTTTCGGCAGCATAACGGCTGCGAATTCTTAACCAGCTTTCAACCACAATTTTGCATGATTTCAAAGCAAATCAAGCTTCAAATAATTTCATAAAATTAAACTTGATAAATCATGCAATTCATCTTATCCATACAACTCACACACTTCCCATTTACCTATCTAACGATACCGAGCTTTTCGGTAGCACCAATTGAAATCCGTAATTCCTAGCTGCATAATAATTTTATTAAAAATTATCAATAATTTTCCTCTTAATTTTAAGCCACTAACTTTCATAAAATGCAGCTACTAATTATACAGCATATGTATAGCCAATATACATTACACTTGTGCTAAAACTAATCTTTCTCGTTTTAGCTTCCTTTTCGGTTCCGATTTCATCGGTCTTTCTCTTTTAATTTCTATAGTCATTTTCTACCATTAAACCATAAAATTCAGCATATTTTCATTCCCAAAATGTCATGGCCGAAAACCCCCATTTGGCCATTTTCTTCACTTCCAACTTTTTCCCATAATTTATTGTTTCCAACTTGTAAGTTCTTGTCCACGTGAGCATCTCCTATTATTTTCCTGCATGAACCATAAAGAAATCCTACCTTCTCATGCTAACCTAAACCCCTCTTCAATAACTAATTTTTTATTCTCAACCATTTCATGAATTCAAGCTTTCTATTCATCTTATTCTTGTTCCTTTAACCATTTCTCACCATTTTTGTATAATTTCCAGCATGTTTTCCATCTTATTATCACCTACACCGAAACCCCGTTTTGTCCCATCTTCATGTTCTAATGAGGTTTAACTAAAAACAATGTTAGAACCATGTTTATCATGTTGTGGAACATAGAAATCTATCATTGAATATTGAGGAAACCATAAGAATATAGAAAGCTCACCTTGACCGGATTAAATAACTCCAACCAGAGCTGTTTCTGTTTCACGTCAACCTTTCCTTTCTTGGTTCTTAGATACTCTTAAGATGGAGGAAAGGTTTAATAGGATGGGTCAGAGGATTAGCTAGCAAGAAGATGATAATTTTTGCTAAAAATCTTTGGAAGAAACGGGAACAAAACAGAGCAAATTTGCAGCCAAAACAGTGAGGTCGATGTGCAGCAGAGTAAGTTGGCAAAGCTGAAGCAAATGGCAAAGTTCAGTTCTATTTAGTCTTCTTTTCCTCATATTTACCAGTAAAATTTTGCCACATAACTAACTCTTACATTTCTTTCATCATTTCTCTCTTTTAATTGTGTTTACACGTGCAGTAAAATGGTAGCAAGGATGAGAGGTGGTGAAGGCAGTTTTTGCTGCACGTTTTTGACTTGTTTTCCTTCTTTTTTGAAGGCTCCAATCAATGGAAATTAACCATATTTCGAAAAAAAAAATTTCCCTTTATTTAATTATCATTTGTTTGCATTTTATACCATAAAAATTGCAATTCAATTCCATTTAAATGGATCCAGCCAAGCAACAATATAGTAGCAAGAGAAGTGGCATGAAGACCAATTTGCTGCACGGTTTGACTCATTTCCCCCTCCTTTATATACTTCAACCAATCACAATTAATCACATGTCCAATTAATCCATTCCCTTCTCTTAAAAATCATTTTTTTTTGCCATTGAAATTGCATTTCAAATTCCAAATTTTTAGATTTACTTCGTTGTTTATTTCTATACCTTAATTCATTATTTAATATTTATTTCACCTTTTATACACCATATTATAAATCATAAACCCAATAAATCCAAAAATCCAAAGTGGAAATCCACATTCAATATTTATTTAATTTCACTAAATAATTTATTTCCACTATCAATGATTTACAAAATATGGTGTACAGTACTATAGGATCGGGTCTCACAGAAATACAAGAACCTATGATATGGACTTGGACCCATTGCTTAGCAAAGCAAGAACATAAGGTATAATTTGATGGAAGGTAGGAAAATGCCACAACGAAAACCTCAATAAGTTCATAAGTTCTCAGTAAAACCAAAGTGAAAAGTTTCTCAATTATAAAAACTTAGAATCTATATTGGTATGTTTTCCTTGAAGGGTTACAAGCCTTTTTATAACTAAATAAAATCCCAAAAAAACTGTAACTCTAAAATAATTAAAAAAACTAAAATATTATAACATTAGGTTATTTCATCAAGATAAAACTTCAAAAAAAAAATAAAATGTTAAATCAAATAGAATTGTCAGGGTATACAATCTTAGCAAACATAAGCCTAATAAAATAATAAGCCTAAAGAAATCCTAATAAATTAATAAGCCCAATACTTATAAATCTTCAAGAAGGTTGGACTTGGGCTTGGATCAAGTTGTAAAAGACTTTATCATCCACCATGCTCAAGCTTTGTTACACTGTCTCTCTAGCAATGTCAATGAAACCAACTAAAACTTGTTGCATCCTCCTAAATTTAGCTATTGTCATTAGACCTCCATGGATGCTTATAGGATCACGATCATCATGAACATGACTTGGGCTTGACAAGCTTGATAGGGCTCCATCATTCTCTCTCTCCTTGAAAGGATTTGTCCTTAAATTGAAATCACCAACATCAATATTAAAAAGAGAAAGATCAAAAACATTGAATGTACTAACATTTTACTCACTTAAGAGGTCTAACTTATAGGTATTGTCATTGATCTTCTCAATCACTTAGAACGGTCCATCTCCCTAAGGTTGCATTTAGAACAATGTTGAATAGGGAATCTCTCTTGATCTATATGTACCTAAACCCACTCACCCAGTTTAAAGGCAATTTTTTTGTGATGTTTTTTTTAGTTTGAGTAGCATATTAGTTAGTTCTCTTCTCAATGTTTTGGCTCACCTTCTCATGTAATTACTTGATAAAGTCGGCTTGCCTTTCCCTATCCAAACTAGCTCTTTCCTGAATTGGTAGCGGTAAAAGATCCAACGGAATGTGTGGATTTAACTTGTAGATGACTTCAAATAGGGAATAACTAGTAGTAGATGCATACTTTTATTGTAAGCAAATTCCACATGAGACAAAACAATCTTCCAATTCTTCAAGTTCTTTTGAATAATGGATCTCAACAAAATAAAAAAGGGGCGACTGACTACCTCAATTTGACTGTCGATTTATGGATGACAAGTAGTTGAAAACAATAGCTTGGTTCCAAACTTTCCCCACAATGTCTTCCAAAAGTAGCTAAGGAACTTCACATCACAGTCAGAAATGATGGTCATTGGAACACCATGTAGACAAACAATTTACTTGAAGAATAAATTGGCAATGTTGCTTGTATCATTAGTCTTATAACAAGCAATGAAGCAAGTCATCTTGGAGAATCTATCAACAACAACAAAAACAGAATCTTTACCTCTCTTTGTTCTTGGTAAACCCAAAACAAAGTCCACATAAATGTCAGTCCAAGGAGTAGTAGGAATAGGCAATGGAGTATAAAGACCATGATTCATAACTCTAAACTTAGCTTGTTTACAAGTGACATATTAATCCATCACTATAGGCTTCTCTAACAAGTAATTCTCCTAAAGAACTCCAAGGTACACATAATTTATTTTCTCTAAATAAGAATCCATCATGCCCATAGAACTTTCCAAAACCAGTTTGATCACATGCATTGAAAACATTTGCAAAATCCTCATCACTAGCATACAAGTTTTTAATATACTCAAATTCAAGTAGTTTACCATTAAGGTTGCAACTTAGAACAATGTTGAATAGGGAATCTCTCTTGATCTATATGTACCTAAACCCAATCACCCAGTTTAAAGGCAATTTTTTTGTGATTTTTTTCTAGTTTGAGTACATATTAGTTAGTTCTCTTCTCAATGTTTTGGCTCACCTTCTCATGTAATTACGTGATAAAGTCGGCTTTCCTTTCCCTATCCAAACTAGCTCTTTCCTGAATTGGTAGTGGTAAAAGATCCAACGGAATGTGTGGATTTAACTTGTAGATGACTTCAAATAGGGAATAACTAATAGTAGATGCATACTTTTATTGTAAGCAAATTCCACATGAGACAACACAATCTTCCAATTCTTCAAGTTCTTTTGAATAATGGATCTCAACAAAATAAAAAAGGGGCGACTGACTACCTCAATTTGACTGTCGATTTATGGATGACAAGTAGTTGAAAACAATAGCTTGGTTCCAAACTTTCCCCACAATGTCTTCCAAAAGTAGCTAAGGAACTTCACATCACAGTCAGAAACGATGGTCATTGGAACACCATGTAGACAAACAATTTGCTTGAAGAATAAATTGGCAATGTTGCTTGTATCATCAGTCTTATAACAAGCAATGAAGCAAGCCATCTTGGAGAATCTATCAACAACAACAAAAAAAGAATCTTTACCTCTCTTTGTTCTTGGTAAACCCAAAATAAAGTCCACATAAATGTCAGTCCAAAGAGTAGTAGGAATAGGCAATGGAGTATAAAGACCATGATTCATAACTCTAAACTTAGCTTGTTTACAAGTGACATATCTTTTACACAACTTTTCAACATCTCTTTTCATGTTAGGCCACAAGAAGTGATCAAGCAATATGTCTAAAGTTTTCTTAACTCCAAAATGTCATATTAATCCACCACTATAGGCTTCTCTAATAAGTAATTCTCCTAAAGAACTCCAAGGTACACATAATTTATTTTCTCTAAATAAGAATCCATCATGCCCATAGAACTTTCCAAAACCAGTTTGATCACATGCATTGAAAACATTTGCAAAATCCTCATCACTAGCATACAATTTTTTAATATACTCAAATTCAAGTAGTTTACCATTAAAAGTAGTGATTAACGTATACCTTCAAGACAATGCATCAACCACGGCATTCCCTTTACCTTGTTTATATTTGATCACATATGAGAATGTCTCAATTAATTCCATCCACTTGGTATGACGCTTGTTTAACTTGCTTTGTCCTTTCAAGTGCTTTAAGGACTCACGATTAGTGTGGATGACAAATTCCTTAGGGCATAAATAATGTTGCCACATTCCCAAGGCCCTCACTAATGCATGCATCTCTTTATGTACGTGAGATAGTTAAGGGCGACTCTATTTCTCACTGAAGAAAGTAATGAGGTGTTTCTCTTGCATTAAAATAGCTTAATATCAATACTTGAAGCATCACACTCAATCTCAAAAGTTTAATTAAAGTTAGGCAAGGATAATAAAGATGCAGAATAAAGTTTCTCTTTAAGTTAAAAGCATGATCTTGCTCAGGACCTCATTTAAATCCAACATTCCTTTTTAACAAATTCGGTTAAAGGGGTAGCTATAATGCTAAATTCTCTAACAAACTTACGATAGAGACTAGCTAATCCATGAAAACTAGACACCTCAGAGATATTCTTAAGTATTGCCTTAACCTTTTTATCAATATTATTATGCTCTTAGAAGAAACAACATGTCCAAAAAATATGATTTTGTCAATGCAAAATGAACATTTCTTAAGGTTAGCATACAACTTTTCCTGTTTCAAAATATTAAACACATTCTTTAAATGTTCAATGTGTCCATGCAAACACTACTTAGATTAGAATATCATCAAAATAAACAACTAAAAGTTTTCCAATGAATACAAGACATAGTTTATTAATCTCATGAAAATACTAGGAGCCTTAGTTAATCTAAAAAGTATAACTAACCATTCATACAAACCGTACTTAGTCTTAAATGCAGTTTTCTATTCATCACCTTCTCTCATGTGAATTTGATGATAATCACTTTTCGAATCAATTCTAGAAAAAATACAAGAACCATGTAACTCATCAAGCATATCATCTGATCTAGGAATGGGATAGTGATACTTTACAATGATTTTGTTGACGGCCTGGCAATCAACACACATCCTCTATGTCCCATCCTTCTTAGAAACAAGTAATATAGGAACAACACATAGATTCATGCTCTCTCTCATGTATCCTTTACTCATAAGCACTCCAACATGCCTTTGCAGCTCCTTAGTCTCCTTAAGGTTGCTTTTATAAGTAGGTAGATTAGGAATGCTTGCTATAAGGGTAAAATCAATTTGATGCTTAATTCCCCTCAAAGGTGCTAAACCATTAGGAATGTTCTCGAGAAACACATCATCAAATTCCTACAAAACAGACTTATCTTGGATTTGGCATATTGTATGAAAGATATTCTCTTGTTGTACTTCATTCCCATTTTTCACTTGCACACTTCACGCTTGACATGCTACAGATATCTTTCCATTCATAGGTAATTTTATACTATCCTCATCATGTTTTGATGGGGGCATAGAATCATTGTCGAATTTTTCTCCATAGCTGCTATACAACTCATTAACAACATTACCATGCGTATGAGAAGTATTACATAACTCCAACTCTATTCTCAAAAGTTGTTGCATGGCTTAAAACATGACCTTAATCTTACTCAAATCAGGCTTTTTGTTATTAAAAGACATAATTGTAACCTCAAGATTTTGATAAAGCACATCTATTCGGATTGCCTTTGACGTTGCACTTGTTACATCAAATATAATTAATCCCCTTATGAATTGCTTTTTTTTCTATTTTTTTCAAAATAAGAAATGCACCAAGGGAATAAAAAAGAACAAAGAAACGACACAAGACTTAAACATAAATCGATCAAGACAAGAAGACAAAGAAAAACACAAAAACACAAAAAAAACTAGACTATCACAAATCAAACCTAAACTCTGATACCAAATGACATGAACCTCACTAAAAAGATAAGATTCAATGAATAACACAAAGAACAAATAAACACAAATAGCAAAGAAAAACAAAAAATTAAATATAGAAACCAAGAGCTTTTGAGTAGAAACACAAGAATCTATGGTATTGGACCAAGACCCGTTACTTAGCAAAGCAAGAACCTAAGGTGTAATTTGATGAAAGGTAGAAGAATGCCACAAGAAAAACCTTAATAAGTTTAAAAGTTCTCAAGAGAACCAAAGAGAAAAGTCTCTCGATTATAAAAACATAATATGCATTTTTATGTTTTCCTAAAAGGGTTACAAGTCTATTTATAACCAAATAGAATCCCAAAAACACTAAAACTCTACAATAATAATAATAATAATAATAATAATAATAATAATAATAATAATAATAATAATAACTAAAATATTATAAATTAGGTTATTTCTCCAATATAAAACTTTAAAACAAATAAAAACATAAATCAAATAAAACTATCAGACTATATAATCCTAGCAAACATAACCTGTCATAACGTTTCCTAAGACTAGGACGCTAGACATTAAACAAATGGAGTCGCCACCAATCTTTTTTTAACCTAGGTGTGATTGGCCACCTAAATGACTCTAAGTACTGGTCTACATTTTAAGTTTTGGGTTCGGGAGTTCATTTACATGTAGGGAAGGTTATAGCACCCATACAACGCCCAAAATTAGTACCATTTTAATCTTGTGTTATTTTAACTTAGTCTTAGTTATGTGACCTTTATATTTTATTATTTGGATATTGAAAATTCTTTTAAAAATCTTCCATCATTCTGAATGAACTCTTAAAAAATCCTTCTCACCTCAAGAGTATTCAAGGGGTACCATTTGACTCCCCTGAAGAGGCTCCGTCGTCAGAAATATTTTAGAAATTTATTATTCCTTAATTTATTTTTTATTTAATTATTTCATTACTTTTATCCCTTTATTTATTTTAAATATTATATATATATATATTTTAAATATTTTTAGGACTTTAGTATTTAATTTTGAGAATATCTCCTAAATTTTCCATCGTTCTGAATAAACTTAGAAAAATCTTCTCATCTAGGAATTCCTCAAGTGTTACTCATTCGCAATCGCCTCGAGGATTCCATCATCGGATTTATTATTTTATTATTTTTTATTATTTTTTATCTTTATTATATAAATTTTATTATTATTATGTTATTATCTTTATTATTTATTTATTTGTTTATTTATTTTTGAAATGTCTTCTAAATCTTTCATCATTCTGGATAAACTTAGAAGGATTCTCTCACCTAGGAATTCCTTGAGTGTTACTCGTTCGCAATCACCTCAAGGATTCCATCATCGAAATTTTTATTTTATTATTTATTTATTTATTATTATATTAGAAAATAAATTTTTATTATTGTTGTGTTATTCAATTTTAATTATTTGGAGAATAAAATTTAACCTTCATTTTTTTTTTGAAAATACTTTTTAAATCTTCCATCGTTCTGGATAGACTTAAAAAGGATTCTCTTACCTAGGAATTTCTCAAGTGTTACTCATTCGTAATTGCCTCGAAGATTCCATCATCGGAACGTTTAGCTCATTCTCAAAATTTATTAAAGCATGATTTATTAATTAAATATCCATTGTAATGTAGATTTATTTTATTTATCTTTTTAATCATTTTTTGAAAATACCTTTTAAACTTTCCATCATTCTGGATGGACTTAAAAGGAATTCTCTTACCTAGGAATTCCTCGAGTGTTACTCATTCGTAATTGCCTCGAAGATTCCATCATCGAAAAAGTTTAGCTCATCCTCAACATTTATTATGCCATCATCTATTAATTAAACATCTATCTTAATAACTTTATTTATTTATCTTTTTAATTATTATTTCTTATTTTTTACTTTTACTCATTTTACAGTTTGTTATCTTAGTTACTTAAATTTTAACTTTATTTTTCTATTTTTGTTATTTGTTATTCTTGATTTTTTTAAGTTTTAAACTCCTATATTTTATTATTTTAATCATTTTTATTATGAGAAAAGCAACTCTTTTTTTTGAACAATATGAGAAAAACAACTTAAAGTATCAAATATAATGATTAACCATTAATAACAAATACCATACGTGGCATCATAAAAGTAAAGGAACAATGCTTACCTTGCAATTGGATCGGCCAAAGTAAAATAGTTTGAGCTTTGTAGGTTACTGACGTGATTTGCTCTTAGAATTGATGGCCAAAAAGCAACACCTTTAACCCGATCCTAGCCTTAAAATAGCAACAAATGTTGGGATTGTCTTTGAAAGCCAAAACAAAACGCTGTTATGTAGTGATATCGTCCGATTCGGAAACCCCTTAAGCAACCATAAGCCGCCGGCTATAACCCACCATTGCTTCGTTTGCCTTGTATATATTTTTTTTATTTTTTCTTTGAAAATTCTTTTTTTTATGCAGACTGCTTTTTTCTATGAATTTTTTTCTCTCAGAATTGTTGTCCCAAGTTATGGGGTTTGCCCCCTTTTATAGTCATAAACTTATTAGAGTCCTAATACAACTAAACCTATCATATTAGTTATCTCTTATTTTTTAATATTTTATCTATTTAATTTTTATGCTAATCCTAATCTAACTCTGTCAACTTTAATATTAATCTAAATAATTATCTTAAAAAATCTAATTATCCTATCTTAAAATTAATTTTATTTTCTCTTCTTATCTCTTCTTCTTTTTTTTATTTATCATTCATAAATCCTATTTTAACTTTAATTTACTAATTAATGTTAATTCTAAATCTAAAAATTCTAATTTAATTCTAGCCTAATTCTAAATTGTTAAATTAAAATATAATGTCACCTAATCAAATTAATTATTTTTTTTAAATTAAGACTCCGGACAAAATGAGGTGTCTACAGCTGCCCCTCTTTGCATATTTTTTGAAAACCAGGAATTGTGCAAAGACAATTAGACAACTATTTTGTCCGGATTTTTTTTGTTTTTTTACAAAATATTTATAATTTTTAAGAAACATTTAGTTCCTCTCACCAGAGGCTGTACAACTTCAAAAAATAATCTTGTGCTCCTCTCACCAGAGGCATTGAAACTTCGAAAAATAACCTTGTGCACCTCTCACCAGAGGCATTGGAACTTTGAAAAATAACCTTGTGCTCCTCTCACCAGAGGCATCGAAACTTCGAAAAATAACCTTATGCTCCTCTCACCAAAGGCATTGGAACTTCGAAAAAATAACCTTATGCTCCTCTCACCAAAGGCATTGAAACTTTGGAAAAATAACCTTGCGCTCATCTCACCAGAGGCATTGGAACTTTGAAAAAATAACCTTGTGCTCCTCTCACCAGAGGCATTGGAACTTTGAAAAAAAATAACCTTGTACTCCTCTCACCAAAGGCATTGAAACTTTGAAACATAACCTTGTGCTCCTCTCACCAGAGGCATTGAAACTTTGAAAAATAACCTTGTGCTCCTCTCACCAGAGGCATTGGAACTTTGGAAACATAACCTTGTGCTCCTCTCACCAGATGCATTGAAACTTTGAAACATAACCTTGTGCTCCTCTCACCAGAGGCATTGGAACTTTGAAAAATAACCTTATGCTCCTCTCAGCAGAGGCATTGGAACTTTGAAACATAACCTTGTGCTCCTCTCACCAGAGGCATTGAAACTTTGAAAAATAACCTTGTGCTCCTTTCACCAGAGGCAGTGGAACTTTGGAAACATAACCGTGTGCTCCTCTCACCAGAGGCATTGGAACTTTGAACATAACCTTGTACTCCTCTCACCAGAGGCATTGAAACTTTGAAAAATAACCTTGTGCTCCTTTCACCAGAGGCATTGGAACTTTGGAAAAAATAACCTTGTGCTCCTCTCACCAGAGGCATTGGAACTTTGGAAAAATAACCTTGTGCTCCTCTCACCAGAGGCATTGGAACTTTGAAAAAATAACCTTGTGCTCCTCTCACCAGAGGCATTGGAACTTCGAAACATAACCTTGTGCTCCTTTCACCAGAGGCATTGGAACTTTGGAAAAATAACCTTGTTCTTTTCACTCACTAATATACCAATTCCAATAGTCTTAATATTACAACACGACATAAGATTCAAAATTTCATTTCCAAGAATTTCGACATCTCAAGTTTTAATCTATTTCCTTCAATGTATGCACCTAAATAATGTGAATGTAAATGTATGTCAAATAATGCAAATGCCAATGCAACACTGACTCTTTTTTTTTAATATTAATGTGAAAGTAATGAAATTGAAAACATTCCTGATGGAGATTCACTTGCTCGTGATGTTCGTGATGCTAAGGATCCATTGGTCATCCAAGGAGGTCCAATTACCTGAGCTCGAGCTAAGAAGACGCAACAAGCCCTGGCCTCATTAATGCAACAAGCTCTAGCATCATTGAAGTGTCAAGGAAGCTTCCATGAAGAGTCCCAAGACATCTATACTTGCTTGGAAGCCCAAACAACATGAGCATGGTTTACTGTCTTATTTTAGCTTAAGAATAAGATGGGCTAAGTGTTTGGATAGCCCACGTTTGAGTCTTGTTGTGTCTTGGACTATTTATTTTATGTAACTAGGTTTAGGCATGAATTTGGGTTTAGTCTTATTTTCTGTTGGTGTTAATTCCAGCCTACTTGTTTATGGGCTTAAGTGCTAGGTATTATTATAAATACCTTGTAAACGCTATTGATGGACAGATCAGTTAAGTGAA
The DNA here is from genome assembly GCA_032173925.1 of Heritiera fomes. NCBI lineage: Eukaryota > Viridiplantae > Streptophyta > Magnoliopsida > Malvales > Malvaceae > Heritiera > Heritiera fomes. Next base: position 5,713,446 of record JAPDPM010000019.1, read on the forward strand.
TTTTCAGAAATTGAGTGTGCCTTTCTCTTGGGTTCCCTCTCTACTAGGCTTATCAAGGTCTTCTTCCTTGTGACGCCTCCTTCTTCACCATCCACCATTGCTATACCTTCGGTTCTCGAATTCTTATTCGTAGGGTCAAGGTCCAATACCTTTGGGTTCGAGTCTCTTTAGGCTTCGGGTCTAGGTTTTCAAAAGTTGTCATTCATCAACTTTGCTTCTGTCCTCTTGCGTTTCAGCTCCTTCAAATTCCAAGCTACGTTTTCCTATTGTCCGTGCGCATCAGTTGGTATTCAGAGCTCAAGTTTCGATTCTGGTTTGTCTGTGCGTCACTCACTTTTCAATTTTTGGTTTGTTGGTTTTGATTTTTTTCCTCTCTTGTTGGTTTTGATTTCTAGCCGCACCCCTCACAAAAAAAACCCTAGCCGCACCCCTCACAAAAAACCCTAGCTGCACCTTCAAAAAAAACCCTAGCCGCACCCCTCACAAAAAAAAAACCCTAGCCGCACCCCTCAAAAAAAAATCCTAGCCGCACCCCTCAAAAAAAAACCCTAGTCGCACCCTCCTCTCTTCAAGGAAACCGCAACACTCAGAGTAAAAAAAAAGAGAAAGAAGAAGAATTCAAAAAAAAAAGCAGAAATCGAAAAAAAAAATTTTGTTGTGGTACTGTTTAAACAGGAAAATTTGGTTGAGTTAGGAGGCGTGCAAGTACCTGTTTTAAAGAAAACGACGAAAAAAAATGAACCTGTGGAATTTATTCCACAGGCCCCACCCTATCTTGGCCAAATTCTATCGTTTTCCTATAGTTTTAGGCCATTTTTCATTTTTTTTGTCATTCTAGTAATTTTTTTATTATTTTATTATTTTTTTATTCTATCTTTCTTTCTTTGAGTCACCCTAGCCCTAACCACACCTTTCTATGCAAAAAAAAAAAAGAATTCAAAAAAAAGAATTCGAAAAAAAAAATCAAAAAAAAAATCTTGGTGACAATACTTGGTGAATTAGTTGATTCTACGAGGTTGAATCTTTGACTGAGTCTCTAGTGCGATTGTGAACCTATAGAGTTAAGGTAGAGTAAGGGAAAAAGGCATGAGTGTGTGAGAAACATTCGTAGAGAAAAGCCAAATTCCTTGAGTGAAACATGAGTGTAAACATGTGAGGATATCTTTGTTGAAAATATCTTCTGAAGGTGATAAATCCGACTTGAAAAAGATTGAATTCATGCTTCAGGCAATGCAACAACAGTTCCAACGGATGGACATGAAATTCAATGACATTCATGATAAGTTGAACCAACATGAAGTTCGGTTTGCAAAGATCCAGCAAGGTGATACTTCTCGTCTAAACAGTAAGGTTGTTGCCAATGACGAGTATGATGATAATGTTGGGTATGATTCTAACGAAGAGTCTAGGATAGATAGACATCATAGAAGGTACCATGGGTATAGAGATCGAGTTGATAGAGCCCGTGATAGAGGCAAGGAGAAGATGGATGGAAACCTTGGCAATATAAAATTGAAGATTCCTCCTTTCCAAGGCAAGAATGATCCTGAGGCATATTTGGAGTGGGAAAGGAAGATTGAAATGGTGTTTGACTGCCACCACTACTCCGAGGAAAAGAAGGTCAAACTTGCAGCAATTGAGTTCACAGAGTATGTTATGGTTTGGTGGGATCAGTTAGTCACTAGTAGAAGAAGATATGATGATCCTCCAGTGTCTACATGGGATGAGATGCAGCGCATCATGCGGAAGAGATTTGTTCCTACTCATTACTACAGAGAGTTATACCAGAAGCTCCAAGGTCTTACCCAGGGCTCAAAGAGTGTTGAGGATTACTACAAAGAGATGGAAATAACCATGATCCGAGCCAATATCCAGGAGGATGCAGAAGCTACTATGGCTCGTTTTCTCCAAGGCTTAAACCATGAGATTGCCAATGTAGTAGAGTTGCAGCATTACGTGGATTTAGAGGAGATGCTGCATGTGGCCATCAAAGTGGAAAGGTAACTCAAAAGGAAAGGTACATCCCGTTTTACTTCTAGTTCAATTCCTGTTTGGAAATCTAACACCTTTCATAGGGATGATAAGCCTGTGTCTACGCCTAAGTTAGAGAGCTTTGCTAAGCCCAAGCTTGAGGGCCCCCCAAAGCCCAAGACTGAATCTGCCCAAGCATCCCAAAGCAAGACACGTGACATTAAGTGTTTCAAGTGTTTAGGTCATGGACATATTGCCTCTCAGTGTCCCAACCGTAGAGTTATGATCATGCTTGGGAATGGAGATGTTGAGAGTGAAGGTTCTGAAATCGGTGTAGAAGATGCGATGCCTGCGTTAGAAGATGTTGACGAAGAAGAAGTTGTTGAGTATGCTGCTCATGGTGAAGCACTTGTTGCTAGGCGTGGTCTTACTACTCATGTGAAGTTTGAAGATGAGGCACAGCGCGAGAACATCTTCCATACGAGATGTCATATTAGTGACAAGGTATGTACTGTAATCATTGATGGTGGGAGCTGTATTAATGTTGCTAGCACATACCTTGTTGATAAATTAAAGTTGCCCACTACCAAGCATCACCACCCATATAAGTTGCAGTGGATTAATGACTGTGGTGAAGTGAACGTGGTGAAGCAAGTCTTGGTTCCTTTTTGTATTAGACGTTATCGGGATAAGGTGTTATGTGACGTGGTGCCCATGCAAGCTAGCCACCTATTGCTGGGTAGACCGTGGCAGTATGATCGTAGAGTCATCCACGATGGTTACACTAACCGTTACTCCTTTACTACGGATGGCAAGAAGTTCACTCTTGCTCCCCTTAGCCCCAAGGAGATTTATGAGGACCAATTAAGGTTAAAGGAGCAACATGATGAGCAAAGGCAGCAAGCTAAAGAAAAGAAGGAAAACAAGGACAGCAAAATAGTGAGCTGCTATGCCAAACCCCGAGATGTGAAGACTGCATTTCTTGCTAAGTCTCCTATCCTGTTACTCTTATTTAAAGATTCTTATTTTATTGATGTTGAACTCCATGATACTTTGCCTACTGATGTTGTCTCATTGTTGCAGGAGTTTGAAGATGTCCTCCCTGAAGAGATCCCAAGTGGATTACCACCGATTCGTGGGATCGAGCACACGATTGACCTTGTCCTTGGAGCTGCCATTCCTAACCATCCAGCCTACAGAAGTAATCCCAAGGAGACGAAGGAGCTACAAAGGCAAGTTGAGGAGCTTATGAGGAAAGGTTATGTGAGAGTAGTCTTTGAGCCTGGAGATTGGGTTTGGGTACATATGAGAAAGGAGAGGTTTCCTGTTCAGCGACGAACCAAGCTACATCCTCGAGGAGATGGACCATTCCAAGTCATAGAGAAGATCAACGATAATGCCTACAAATTGGATCTTCCTGGTGAGTATGGTGTATCTGCTACTTTTAATGTTTCTGATCTTTCTCCCTTTTCTTTTGATGAAGGTATATGCGATTTGAGGACAAATCCTTTTGAGGAGAGGGGGAATGATGGAGATTCACTTGCTCGTGATGTTCGTGATGCTAAGGATCCATTGGTCATCCAAGGAGGTCCAATTACCCGAGCTCGAGCTAAGAAGACGCAACAATCCCTGGCCTCATTAATGCAACAAGCTCTAGCATCATTGAAGTGTCAAGGAAGCTTCCATGAAGAGTCCCAAGACATCTATACTTGCTTGGAAGCCCAAACGACATGAGCATGGTTTACTGTCTTATTTTAGCTTAACAATAAGATGGGCTAAGTGTTTGGATAGCCCACGTTTGAGTCTTGTTGTGTCTTGGACTATTTATTTTATGTAACTAGGTTTAGGCATGAATTTGGGTTTAGTCTTATTTTCTGTTGGTGTTAATTGCAGCCCACTTGTTTATGGGCTTAAGTGCTAGGTATTATTATAAATACCTTGTAAACGCTATTGATGGACAGATCAGTTAAGTGAATTTTCAGAAATTGAGTGTGCCTTTCTATTGGGTTCCCTCTTTACTAGGCTTATCAAGGTCTTCTTCCTTGTGGCGCCTCCTTCTTCACCATCCACCATTGCTATACCTTCGGTTCTCGAATTCTTATTCGTAGGGTCAAGGTCCAATACCTTTGGGTTTGAGTCTCTTTAGGCTTCGGGTCTAGGTTTTCAAAAGTTGTCATTCATCAACTTTGCTTCTGTCCTCTTGCGTTTAAGCTCCTTCAAATTCCAAGCTACGTTTTCCTATTGTCCGTGCGCATCAATTCCTATCATGAAGTGAATGCCTATAACCTAAATGTATGATGCAAAATGTAAAAAATCAGTTTTTAGTTAGAATCTTCATTTTAATGTCCTCCAAGATTAACCCCCACATTTCAATTTCCATTCTTCCACTATTCCTGCCCCGCTCGAGATCAGTGTCATACTTCTATTGAATCAATCTTTATCTTTCATATTTTTGCCCCAAGTAATGTTGGCAATCATCATCCCTTTGTATTTCCTTGAATGTAATGCAAACACCCTCTTTTTCTTTAAAGACCCTATAGTACGTTATTCAATTCCAATTAAAACAAAAACAAGATGAATAAGATAAGAACACGATGGTATATTTATTTGAATAACAAGTGAACATTTTCAAGAATTGATAGGGATAAGTACAAAAGCAATGGCTAGTGAGTCACAAATAATGAATATCCAGACAACTACAAACCCATCATCACAGAATTTTGCTTTGGAAACTTCATTAGTGGATGTCCATAATCTTCCAAGAACCTTTAGATCAGAACTTTGCCCTCTTCACTCTGAGACTTTCCTCTTTTCAATCTTTGGCCCCAATTACTCTTCTTTGTTCAAGCCGCCTTTTTAGGTTTTCAACTTGAATTTTTTTTTTGAATTCAAGCCACCTTTTCAGGTTTTCAACTTGAATTCCCTCTTTTTTTTATTTTTTTATTTTATTTTTTTTCAAGCTGCCTTTTTAGGTTTTCAACTTGAATTCCCTCTTTTTTTTTCTTGAAATCAAGCTGCCTTTTCAAGTTTTCAACTTGAATTCTTTTTTCTTCAGGCATAGTATTTCTTCACTGCATCTGAATTTATTGGATTTGGTAAATCATCTCCATCCATTTCACTAAGTAACAATGCCCCTCTTGAAAAAGCTTTCTTCACCACATAAGGGCCTTCCTAATTTGGCACCCATTTTCCACGAGGATCTGGCTGATTTGGTAGAATTTTCTTTAATACCAATTCTCCTTCCTGAAAATGTCTAGGATGAACTTTCTTATCATGAGCTCGCATCATCCTCTTTTGATACAATTGCCCGTGACAAAGAGCCTTAAACCTTTTTTCCTCGATCAAATTTAGTTGTTCATAACGACAACAAACCCATTCAGCTTCTTCTAATTCAACTTTCATCAGTACTCATAATGACGGGATTTCTACCTCGATAGATAATACTGCTTCCATTCCATATACCAATGAAAATGGGGTGGCTCCAGTAGATGTACGAACTGAAGTGCGATAAGCATGCAAGGCAAATGGTAATTTCTCATGCCAATCCCTATATGTTTTTGTCATCTTGCTAACGATCTTCTTTATATTCTTGTTAGTCGCCTCTACTGCCCCATTCATCTTCGGACGATATGGTGCTGAATTGTGGTGTTTGATCTTGAACTGACTGCACACTCCTTCCATCATTGTGTTATTCAAATTAAGGGCATTATCTGAGATGATTCTTTTTAGAAGACCATATCGGCATATTGTCTCTTTCTTGATAAACCTACACACCACGGCTTTTGTCACATTAGCATACGAAGCCGCCTTTACCCATTTTGTGAAATAATCAATGACCACAAAGATGGAACGGTGTCCATTCGAAGCTTTTAGAGTAATAGGGCCAATGACATCCATACCCCACATAGAGAAAGGCCAAGGAGTTGCCATCACATGCAACAGCAACGGAGAAGCATGCATCTTTTTTGCATATATTTGGCATTTATGGCACCTTCTGGATACTTAATACAATCACCTTCCATAGTCATCCAATAATAACCTGCCCTCATAATTTGTTTAGCCATTCTCTGACCATTAGCATGGGTCCCACAAACTCCCTCATGAACTTCTTCAAGAATTCTTCTTGTTTCAACAGCATCTACCCACCTCAAAAGCACTTGATCTCTTCCTTTTTTTGTATAAGACTTCACCATCTAATAAGAAATTCATTGCCAGTCTTCTCAATGTTCTCTTATCATTTTCAGAGACCGAATCTGGGTATTGTTGATATTTCAAATATCTCAAAATATCATAATACCATGATTTTCCGTCAACTTCCTCTTCAACATTGCAACAATGTGCAGGAGACTCTTGTATCCTTAGCTTAATGGGATAAATTTCAGCGTTGGAGTTTATTTTGAACATTGTAGCTAGGGTGGCTAAAGCATCAGCCATTTGGTTCTCTTCTTGAGGTAAATGATTAAACTGAATTTCCTCAAACTGTTCAACCAACTTAACTATGAAGTCACGGTAGAGAAGTAACTTCAAGTATCTTATTTCCCATTCTTTTCGCAATTGATAGATTATTAAAGCTGAATCACCATAGACTTCTATCTTTTTGATTTTCTTTTCAATAGCAGCTTGAAGCCCCATGACACAAGCTTCATATTCTGCCACGTTATTGGTGTAATTGAAATTCAATCTTGCAGTGAATGAGCATTGATCTCCTTTTGGGGATATCAAGACAACTCCAATGCCATGCCCCAAGGCATTTGATGCACCATCAAAGTAGATTTTCCATGTATCCTTTTCTACTTGATCCTCATTAACTTGCATGACAGCCATTAAGTCTTCAACTGGGAAGTCAAAATTTATGGGCTCATAATCTTCTAAAGCTCGTTCTGCAAGGAATTCAGCAATGGCACTCCCTTTTATGGCTTTTTGTGACACGTACACAATATCATATTCAGAAAGCAATACCTGCCATCTTACTATTCTTCCAGATAGAGAAGGCTTCTCAAATATGTATTTGACAGGATCTAATTTTGAGATCAACCAAGTGGTATGATACAACATGTACTGTCTGAGTCTATGAGCTGCCCAGGCCAAAGCACAGCACATCTTTTCTAAGGATGAATACTTGGATTCATAGTTAGTAAACTTTTTGCTCAAGTAATAAATAGCCCTTTCTTTTCTACTTGTAAGATCATGTTGCGCCAGTACACATCCCATGGATTTTTCATGCACTGTTAAGTAGAGGATGAGAGGCCTCCCTGGAACAGGTGGGACCAATACTGGTGGATTTGAGAGGTACTCCTTAATCTTATCAAAAGCTGCCTGACAGTCTTCATTCCAATCCCCCTTATCATTCTTTCGTAGGAGTTTGAAAATTGGATCACACTTGGCCGTTAATTGAGAAATAAAACGGGCAATGTAATTCAATCTTCCAAGAAAACCCCTTATTTCTTTTTAAGTACGTGGTGGAGGCAAGTTTTGAATGGCACGTATTTTGTCTGGGTCCACCTCAATGCCTGTTTCACTAACAATAAATCCCAACAATTTTCCAGAAGTTGCTCCAAACGTGCACTTGGCGGGGTTTAACTTGAGTCGAAACTTTCTCAATCTTTCAAATAACTTCTTAAGGTTGTCCACATGATCTTCTTCTTTACGAGATTTGGCAATCATATCATCCACATATACTTCTATCTCCTTGTGCATCATATCATGGAATAGAGTCACTATAGCTCTTTGATAAGTTGCCCCTGCATTCTTTAATTCAAATGGCATGACTTTGTAACAGAAAGTCCCCCACATCGTAATGAATGTAGTTTTCTCCATATCATCTTTATCCATCTTGATCTGGTTGTAACCTGAAAAACCATCCATGAAAGAGAATAAGGAGTACCTAGCAGTATTATCAACCAAAGTATCGATATGTGGCAATGGAAAGTTGTCTTTTGGGCTAGCCCGATTCAAATCCCTGTAATCAACGCACATTCGTACTTTTCCATCTTTTTTCGGAACAGGGACAATATTTGCTACCCATTGGGGGTATCTTGCCACTTCTAGAAAACCAGCATCAAATTGCTTTTTAACTTCTTCTTTTATCTTCAAAAGCATGTCTGGCTTCATTCTTCTTAACTTTTGTTGAACTGGTTTACATTCTGGTTTCAAGGGTAATTTATGCACCACAATGTCTGTGTCTAAACCGAGCATGTCTTGATATGACCATGCAAATACATCCTGGAACTCATGGAGCAAATTCACCGGATTCTTTCTTGTAAAAGATGAGATGGAAGTTTCGATCTTGACTTCTTTCTTGACTTCTTCATCCCCTAAATTGATGACCTCAGTAGATTCCTTATGAGGCATGATTTGTTTTTCTTTTTGCTCTACTAATCTCAATAGATTGGGAGGCAAAGCATAATCGTCAGAATTCTCATCTTCATTAAGTTCACCCACACAACTAGACCTCTCAAAATCAAATCCTGGATCATCATTATAATTGTCTGTGTATTCATCATTTGTACACCTGGCATTGGGCAAAAAATAGGAAAATATAGAGAAGTGTATAGGTAAAAAGAAACAAATGCAAAAGAAAGGGAGAAAAAAAATATGGAAAGAGATATGAGCAAATGCATCATGCTTTTATTTTATTGAAATTGAATAAATGCCCTACATAAGATCTCTAATGCTTTTGGGCATACGCACTGAGAAAGGATTTATTGCATTACTTTGAAGAAGAGTTATAGATGGTAGGGATCTCAATAACATTCCAATTCTTCAACTCAAAACTTGGTGGGCAAGGGCGTATTTCCAACATCTTGGTGCTCTCTCCAATTTCTTCTTTATGTACCGTTTGGTTAGAAAGTTCTTCAAAAGCCTTTTCCAATGCGGAATTATTCACTCCAGGATAGACATATCCTGCTGAACGGAAGGTATCATACAATGGAGGGAATACCATCGGTTCATTTTCCAGATCTTCCTCGTTGAAAGTAGCCATTCTTTTCTTCCTCTTTTCTTTGACAAACCTCTTCATCTCAAACCCTTTTGGCTTGTAACCTAAACCAAACCTATCTTTCTTCATGATGACCTTCACCGGCATCTTGATTCCTTGTAGCCTCTTTCCCAAGCCTGACCTAGCACGTGTGAGAACTCGTTATTTTATACTGTACATGTACGAAATAATAAATTCCTTAATAAATAAATAAAATTAATTTATGACATTTTCTAAATATCGAAATAAGTCAGTACAATAGAAAATTTAACCAATACAAGAGTAAATTTGACTTTTCTCAAGGAGTGGTCAAAGTGGACCAAACAAGCCCTAATTTGGCTTAAGAAGTAAATTAAATAAATGAAATTTTAAAAGGAAAGTGGGCTGGAACAGAAAAGAGAAGGTGTAGTGGCAACATGAGTAAATATAGAGACTTTAGAGGACATTTTAGACTTTAAATAAATTATGTTAGAATTTTATTAATTCTAATTAAATGATGGCCAATTAAATTATAACAACAAAACCCCACTTTTATTATTTGTTTCCAGCTGGTTACATCGCCTTATGAAGTTGCATTCTGTTTCATTTTCATTCTCCCGTTTTCTCTAATCCTCCAAGAGCTTCTCCGATTTTTCCATGCTAAAGACCCCTCTTCCTTTCATTTAATCGGTTAAGACTTCTTTATAAAAGTTGTTTCCTACTTAAAAAGATTTATAAACACCTCAGCCTTTCGTGCAAGAAAACAGCAAGCAGACTTGTTTTGTTTCAGGCGGTAACATTTCTTGCACAGGTAAGAAAATCTTTAGCTCATGTTTTATGCATGTTAATCGTTGGATTATGATGTTGTTAGCTAAGTAAATGATAGGTTAGGATAAAGTTTAGAAGGAGAGTGTATAGGAAATTATTAAGGCTGAAACCCTTGATTGTTGATGATGTTACTGGAAAAAAATGAAATAAAATTGTTGTTACATGCGTGTATGGCATGAATAAGTGAAACCAAAATTTTCGCTGTGTAGATGTTGTGGCGTGGTTGAAGCTAAGAGAAATATAGAAAAGAAATTATGTATATAAGAGATAACCTTGTTGTTGAGCAGCCATGGAAGTTAGAAGAACAAAATGGGGTTTAAAAATTGAACCGAACAGCACAGGAAGACTGATTGAAACAAACAGACAAGAGTAAAACAAAATTGGCTGGAACCGAAACAAGAAATAGAAATAAACTAGTATGGAATGAATTAAATGAATGGTCAGCCATGAGGGTTCAAGGAAGCTTCAATGTAGGGTTGTAATAGTGTGAAAATAGAACAAAAAGGGGCTGAACAAAATAGGAAATACAAGCTGGAAACCGAATGGAAAGTGTAGACTGATTAATTATTATTAATTGATTTAACAGAGATAGCATGAAAGTCCATAAGAGGGGCTGACTTTGGCATGGAAAGAAAGACTAAATACATAAGAAAATAACTAGGAAGCAAATGGTTAACAATAATGGACAGTGGCGTGAAATGAGAAGAAAGAAAATGCTAGTGGTGACGTGAAAAGAGGGAAGAATGAGAGCTGAAATTGGTGATAAATAGTCAATAGTAAAAGTCAATAAAAAGGGCTGAAATGTTGAGGAAATAAGAAAGAAATTAGACATGTGCTGTCGTGAATCAAAGAGAAACATGGACTCAAAATTAGGTCAAATAGTCAAGTAAATAAAGTCCAAAAGAAAAGGCTGAAAATGAAGAAAATATGACCCTAAAAATATAGTTAAAATATACATGTAATCAATGTACATATATATGGCTGCCGATTGTGGAAAGAATAAAGGAATGTTTTAATTAATTCTTAAATGGTGGAAAAATACAAGAAATAAGGCAACATAATTAATTGATACATTGAATTAAGAACTGAAGCAATAAAAATTTAAATAGATGAAGACCATTCGGCCAAATCGGGAAGAAAGAAAGAATGGCATTGATAGTAGCCATTTTAATTACGAAGCTTTATTTACATCTATAAATTTTTATTAATCATAGCTTGAAATTTAAGGGTAATTAAGCTAATGAATTTGGTGGAATTATATTGCAGTCGGAAGTTCGATGTTCATGTGGTGTACGAAATAACGTGATCTCGACATACAGGTAAGGGATGCATGTGCAGCACTATAGGGATATTCAGTCTGCATGATTTTAATTATGAAATATTTTATGAAAATATTTATGAAAATATTGAGATGAATGATTGGTTGGAAAATTGGGGTGAAGTACCGGTTGAAATTATAAACTGTATTTTTCGTGCAGGAGGCTAGCCAATCGGCAGCCGTTATACTGCCGAAAAATTATCGAAAATTATCGAATATTTCTAGAAAATTTCATAAAATCATAATAAATGATTTTATTTCACGAGAAATGATTTTCAACCATAAAAATCGAGAAAATGAGTATTTTCCATAAAAACATGAATAAAATGAGAGTGATTTTAAAATTTTCATGTTTTCAAGAATGGTGATAATGAAATCACCGAAAAATCTCTTCGAGAATGGTGATAATGAAATCACCGAAAATTCTCTTGATATGTAAGTTACACGTAATACGAGATGAAAAATGAAAGGAAATAAAGTGAATATTTTTATATATATTTCTTAAATATTCACTAAATGGTTTTATAACCTTTATGGTTTTAAATGATGAAATTATATATTTTTATAAATTCCATAAAGGTTTTCTGATGATGAAAAATACTGTTTTGAGACTAGTTGGCATCCTATCATGCTGATATGTGATATGTGATATGTGACATGTAATATGTGATATGTAGTCCCGGCCGACACCTGATCAGTGATCCGCCGAGGACAATTATAGACTATGGCCATAGATCTGACATGATTATTCATACCCTTCGAGGTCTATAGCATGATACAAGTAACGACACAGTGGACGGGCTGGGCGTGTGTGCCTAAGTCTCCATATATAAAAATGTTTTATATGATATGTGATACGTGAAATGAAAATGTTTTACATTATATGTGATAAATCAAATGAAAGTGTTTTACAGCATTTTACAAAATGCTTATTTCAGTACTGATTCTAGTACTACGATATGATTTTCATATGACATGTGATATGAACATGTAATATGTTTTAAAAAAAAAGTTTATAAGTCTAATATTCTTACTATGATTTTTAATTGAATATTAGACTATATGTGACATGAATATGTGATATGTTTTCCAAAAAGGAAAGAGGAGGAAAATAAATCTAATATTCTTATTTTAGTTTTTAAATTGAATATTAGATTTAAATGATATATATGTCATACGAAAAGGATTTAATAGCTGATTTTGCTATTTAAAGTACTGTACTAATTATGGTTGTACAGTAAAATATGAAATGAGTTTTGAATGAAAATGATGATGATTTAACTAATATTCTTCTCAAAGAATATATGAATATTAGTTATTTTATTTAAATGCTTTATTTCATAAAAGCATTATTTTGAAAAGAATATGAGAACGATATGGAATAGAAAGGAAAAAGGATTTAAATTCCAAACGAAAAGAAACATTACTCTCTACAGTTGCTTCTAGGTTCCGGGACAAGATAGGTATTTCAAAATACCGACCTTACTCCGTCCGGATCCCTAGCCGACTGTAATATCCTTTTTACATGCGAGCCTAGAGCCCTATAGGAAAAATGAAAAAGTTTTTCAGCATATAGGAAGCTGAATATCAAGTAAGCATATAATTCCCTTACTAAGCCGTGGTTTGCTCACCCCTTAATATTAACATTTCAGGTTTTCGAGAACAAAGAGTCTGACATCTAAAGGATTTCGGCTGCACATTTGGGGACGATGCGACAGCTTGATTTATTTAATAAGGTATGATCATTTATTTTCTGTATTTAGACTTATCTACAGTACTACTTCTTTATGAATTTAAAATAGGGGATGTAATTCATATTATAATTTAATATGAAATTGTTTATATGTAAAAGAAAAGTAAAGTATCACAGATAGCCCAACCAAATAAGATGTATAGAAAAAGGTGAAAAATAGGGTCACGGGCTGTGACAGCACGTCATCCTTTTCCTACCATTTGACAAACACCTGCTTTAGTAACCTTAGACAATCGTGGCACAGGCACAGTAGATCCTTCTCCTACAAAGTTGCATTGACTAACTCCAAAGACCTAAAATAACATTCAACGGCATCTTCTGCGATTTCCACATATGGTGTTGACAAAAAGGTTGTGGCAATCATATCCTCTTCAGCATTCACAGTCACTAAGTGTTCATCCATGACGAATTTAATCTTTTGATGCAAAGTTGAAGGGACTGCACCAGCTTGATGAATCCATGGTCTTCCTAAAAGACAATTATACGAGGGAGTGATATCCATCACTATGAACTCAATGTTAAATACATGTGGCCCAATCTCTATAGACAATTCAATCTCTCCTATTATCTCTCGACGAGTACCATCAAAAGCTTTGACTATCGTGTGGCTTCTTCTCATGTGAGACTTATCAACTGGTAACTTAAACAGAGTAGCCATTGGCATTACATTCAGAGCTGAGCCATTGTCAATAAGGACCCGTGGTAGGATATGATCTTTGCATTTGGTAGTTATATGCAAAGCCTTGGTGCTACCTCTTCCATCCGGAGGAATCTCATCATCACTAAATGAGATAAAATTATCAGCCGTGATATTTCCCACCAATCTATCTAACTTTTCTACCGAAATGTTATGTGCCATGTGTGCTTCATTGAGTACTTTTAGCAAGGCATTCCTATGTGGCTCTGAATTTAGCAATAAAAAGAACATTGTTATGCGAGCCAGTAGCTTATTCAGTTGCTCTACAACACTATACTCACTATGCTTAATGAATTTTAGGAATTCACAAGCCTCCCTTTCTGTCACGGGTTGCTTAAGTTCTGCAGGTATTACTGTCTTTCCTTTGTCATCCTTCAACGAAACCTCTTCAACCTCTTTCCCTTTCTGTGACATCAGCATTTGGGGTGTATAACAACGCCCACTACGGGTCATCCCACCTTCACTTGTTAGATTCCCAAACATTGCAGCACTATCAACGTCTGATGCATTTTGGGTTACAATACTGCAATTATAGTTCCATGGAACTGCTTTATTATCTTTATATGGGAATGGTTTTGGAACTTTGATGGTGACTTTGGGAAACATTGCGTAGTATTAAGTGCTGGCTTCTTCTTATAAAATATGGTCACTGGCTCTATTCCTTCAAAAGGGTGATCTTTTTTTGAATCTTCTGCCATGGCAACAATGGCATCTTCCTCCATTTCCTCATAAAATTCAATTGTACCCTCATTCATCATCATCTGTACTTTCTCTCGAAATTGTTCACAAAATTGAATGGTATGTCCAACTAATTGTCCATGATATTTGCAAAAGGTTTCCCCACCCTTCTCTCCTTCAACTCCTAATCCCATATTAGCAGGTTGAATCATCTTTGCTCTTGTCATTGCATCCAATACCCTTTCCATTGGTGTCTTAACTTCATTGACGCTACCCTTAACCAAGCACATTTTTCCTTCAATAATAGCATTGACTTTTCCTCCATGATCCGGTGAAGGATTCCCAACTACATTTAGTTCTTTTTCAACATCGAAGTTCAAAATTACTGCTTTTATGAGATCACGAACTTTGAACTTTAGCCCTGTGCAATTTTCTGTCGAATGACCAGCAATCCCATAATTATAATCACAATGAGCATTAGGATCATACCATTTAGGAAAAGAAGGTTTAAATGGCTCAATGTGGACTGGTGCTATTAGGTGTTTTTCAATGAGTTGGGGTAGCAATTTAGTGTAGGTCATTGGGATGGGATCGAATTGGTATTTGTTTTGATTATTCCAAGACCTTCCTGCGTTGTGGCCTGAATTGTTAGCTTGGTATTGTGTTTGTGGAGTGAATGGGGTTATTAGACGATAGGTTGGAGGTTGGGACACCGATTGGTAAGGGTAAGGATTTTGGGACACTGGTTGGTAAGAGAAGGGGCTTTGTGATATATTATTGCTAGTAGGGTAAGAATTGTAGTTAGATCTAGCATGGTAAGGAATATTGCGTGGTTGCCTACTTCCAAAGCTAATGTTGTTGGCCTCCCCTTCTTTCTTCTTGGAGTTTGCCCCTTTCTTGAAACTTAGAGCATCGCTTGCTTCAATCCTCCCATTTCTTATTGCATTTTCAATCATTTCTCCTTCTACTACTAAATCTGCAAAGTCTTTTGTTGCATTGCCAACAAGCCTCTCATAATAAGGTGTTCGAAGCGAATTAATGAACAAAATGGTCGTCTCTTTTTCTGTGAGAGGTGGGTAGACTTGGGTAGCCATGTCTCTCCATCTTTGTGCATATTCCTTAAAGCCTTTGCTCGACTTCTTTTCCATATTCTGAAGAGATAACCTATCTGGGGCCATATCCACTACATGTTTATACTGAGCTTTAAAAGCTCTAGCCAAATCTTTCCAAGAGCGAATTCGCTCTTTATCGAGTTGAACATACCATCTAGCTGCAGATCCTATCAAACTATCTTCGAAGCAATGGATTAGTAACTTTTCATTGTTCGTATACCCAGCCATTTTCTGACAAAACATTGTGATGTGAGTCACAAGGCATGTCGTTCCATCATATTTTGAAAATTCAGGAACTTTAAATTTTGGCGGAATCACTAAATCAGGAACTAGACTTAGTTCACTTGCATCAATACAATCAAAATTATCTTTCCCTTCTATGGCCTTCAACCTTTCTTCTAACAAATCATATTTAAGCTGAATTTCTTTATCTTCTACAGGTTCAGAAGTTTTTCTTCTCAGCTTTTCCTGTTCCAAAGGATCGTCTAGATTTGGAACATATAAAGGGTTCAAGAAGCCTCCTCTAAGGTTTGATTCCACTTGAGCTTGATCTCTTTGTTGCCCCATAGGAATAAATGGTTGCTCTACAGTTGGTGGATGACCTTGAATAGTTATGCCATGAGAATTCTGTGGTGGGGTAAACCGCAGTGGATAAATTGGTTCAGCACTGAATTCATGAGACCTGGCTTCATCTTTTGAGGGGGATGTTTTGACAACAGCTTTCCCTTTTGTCATAGCTTTCATCATTTGCATCATCTTAAACATTTGCTTCCTCATTTCTTCCAATTCTCCTGCCATTTGTTTTCTCATTTCTTCTTGCATTCTCTCCATCTTCTTAACTCTTACAGACTGTTCATTCTTCATTTATTTACTTCGAATACGGGTACTATATGGATGTTGAATAGATCGACTTGCCACTTTGGATCTTGTCACCTCGAGACCTTGGTGATTGATATACATCCCAATATTAGTTCTTTTATTCCCATTTTGTTATTAAAAAAAATGAATGATTTTATGCATGTATGCAAAGAAGACTTGGAACATAATTATTTGTTAAATGAAAGATCCTTTATTAAAAAATTTGAAATTACATCCAAGAGAAAATCTAAAGAACTTGTAGCGTAACATAAGCATAAAATGAAATCTACTACATAAAGAGGACCTATGGTCTCCATAATAGCCTCTTGATTAGGTTATAGTGATGTTGCACCTCATCAAGTAACTGCTCTAACTGCCTCCCATGATCTGAAATAGGGCTTATCCCTGGTTTTAACTCTGTTATCCTTTCTTCCATTTCTCTGGCTTTGCGCGCGGCTAGGTTGAACTGCTGGACCATCTTCAATAACAATTGAGATCCCTCAGCTTTCCTCCAACCATTACATTCTTCTCTTAGAGTAGTCACTTCTTGAATCATTTGTTGAAGTGCCTGTCTATAATCTTGGGTTTTAGAAAGTGTGGCTTGCATCTGTGCTTGCATCAAATCCTTCTCTGTTTGAAATTCTTCTTGCTTAATGATGAGTGTCGTCAGTCACCAAAAATAAAATTTCCTAACTCTACTATGTAGATAGCGGAGTAAGGGTCGAACCCACAGAGACTGAATTCTTTAAGTTAATTATTAAATTAAAAATCTAATCTTAGGGTTTAGGGAAAGAAGAAGTTTGGGGGTTTTGGAGACTATTCTAAAATAAAGAAAACAAGAATTATTAAGTATTAAAGACAAATAGCAAAAAAGGCTTCAGTTACGAGGCAATTAATCATTCTTAGATTTTGATGTTGATCATTGATTACAAAATATCACTGTCAATTAAATAGTCAACCGTAGCATAACAACAAGCTCTGTTACACCATCTTTCCTTACTAAGTCGTTAGTTAAAACAAGCTCTTTAACTAATCTCTAACTACTTAACCTACCTAGAACAAGCTCTCTAGATATAAGTTGTAGCAGCATTAACAACAAGAAAGATATGGGTTGACATTAGATAACAAACACATAAGCTCGGTTCATTTAATCTAAACCTTAATTCTCCTCCATCCCTAGTGATTAACTCCACAAGCAATTACGGACTTATGTTTTTAATCTGGCGGTAGATTATTTAATTTAACTAAATAGTGTGCACCCTATCTAATCAAACAAACAATCATTATAATGTGCTCAGAGAATCTTGGATACTTAATGAACAATTATATTATAGGTTCAAAGAATCTCACAACATGCTTTTCCCAAGAATAATCAATTTACCTCATAACTGAATAAGAAAACTACTCACTAGACATATTCAAGATCATAAAATTCAAGTTTAATATTATAAAGAAGACAATTATCATGCAAGAAACAATCAAAGAAGCAATCTTTAATAATATAAAATCAGAATTAATAATCAAAATTATAAACTAGCAAGCAAGAACACAAAAAAAATATAAATTTAAATAAAGAAAACAAAATCAAAAATAATAATAATAATAATAATAATAATAATAATAATAAAGAAATCAGCAACTAATTAAAAATAAAGAAAAAATAAAATTTTATTAAAAACTCTAAAGAAAATCCTACAAGACTAAAAGAGAAGAGGGATGAGAGGGGTTTGAAGGATTTGAGGGCTAAGAGGGATGCTGTTTATGAGAGCCTTGTGCTCTTTATATAGGCCTAAGGAAGAGTTTAAAAGACTTTCCTAAGCAATGTGGGATTCAGATAAGAGTTTACTTGGGAAACAAGTAATTTGACTAGTCAAACTCTTACCTTTATCTCATCATCTTTTTACAATTATTTTCTAAGCAAAATTCCTAAGGCCTATTTTTATTAATTAATTACAGATCTAAGACAAAATAAAATTAAGAAATTATCTTCTCTCAACAAAATCTGGTCTTGAACTTGCTTTGTTGGAATTTCTTCTCAATCTCATTTTTCTGCCCGGAATTTCGTACTGATTTTGTCCAGACGTTTGACCCACCAAATGAACTCCGATTTTTACGATCTTGGACATTTTGGAAACCTTGAGAAGTCCTCTACAACTGCCATGAAGGCCACTTCTTGAGATCAGGTCGTTAAATTGGTCAAAAATGTCAATCTTTCAAGCTGGATAGAAAATACTGCACTTTGCTCTTTTTAGCTTCTTTTTATTTCAACTTTGATATTTAATGCCTAAAACATAAAATAAACATTAGTAAGCTCTTTTAGGCATAAAACATCAATAAAGCAAATATATTAGCATATATAAAATTCACAAAATATCATCCTATCAAATTCCCCCACACTTAGCTTTTGCTAGTCCTCTAGCAAACCTAAACTAACTTCCTAAAGAACTAAATCCTAAAGTCCTAATCTTAAAATCCTTTTCCTAAAACGTAACTCACTTTCGTAGGAATCACAATTGCATTTAGCTTATGCAATAAGCCTTTAAACCCCTAGGTCACCCCTAGTGGACGAGTTGTGTCTCGTGAGGGCTTTCAAAAGATATACCCACAAAATCTTTTACTTAAGACTCAATCCTAAAAATTCAAAATAAGACTCAAAACAAGATTAAGATCATGAACATATTTTCAAATCTTTCAATTCTTAACTCATAACTTCAACAAGAGTCAAATAATCAAGTCAATCATATTCTAATCATTACTTCTCATATTCATGCATACTTCTAAATAAATTCATGCAAAATTCACAATCAACACAGTTGAAACATATAACATCAACTTTGCAATTATCCAATTTACATTGCTACAAACAAAGTCAATAGATCAAGAATTTTTTTTTCTATTTTCTCTTCCCTCTTTTTCTTTTTTTTTCTTTTGAGGTTTCAACAATGGTTTCCCTAAGTACTTACTTGCCTTTTTACGCGAATGTTAATATTGGTGATACCAACACCCGGTTACTCAACAAGTAAGCCCTCTTTTAGAGTGCTTTGCATACTCATATTTAAGTCACTTCAAGAATTTAATCAACAAGATCGAGTAACTCAAAACATTGGAGTAGAATTTAAAGCTTTCAACCTCTATTTTTCTTCTCTTTTTATTTATGTTCTTGTCTATTTATCCTTTGCTTATACCAACTTCAATGAAATAATCACATTATCAATATCATATGAGCTATCATAGTTAATCATGAACTCACATAAATTCTTTAGAAAGTACTCACTTCAACAATAATAACAATCAAAATACTCTCAACTTTCCTATAAAACTTTGTTTTAGTTTAGAATCAATCCTTAAAAGAAAGAAAACATATCATGATCTTTAAAAACTCTTAAAAATTTTGACCACTTTTTTTTCAGAAAAAAAATTTTCCAGTTCCTAAAAAAAAAAATTCTATAAACTCATAAACCAATATTCCCCCCCACACTTAAATCTTACTTTGTCCTCAAAGTAAGTCTAGCATGCAAAGAAGAACAATAAAAAACTCAAAAATTAAATGGTAATACAAGTAAGGAAAGAAATACTCCCTCGTTTTACGTCCTTGGGTTACTTCCCAAGTAGCGCTTTTGTTTAATGTCGTTAGCTCGACTGCTCCACCTTCCATCATCCAATCCCCGACCTCAACTTTTTTATCGGTCTCTCGAGTTCCTCATTCTCAAGATTTTTACTTGTGGCTATTTCTAGCTCATCTTTAAGAACCTGCTTTTCATCACCTTTTAATTTCCTCTTGGAAGTGCATAGTTCCCTTAAAAACTTGGCATCACAAGGCACTTGATCATTAATTTCATCAAGGAGAGGAATATTGATTTCCATTTTCCTAAATGTCTTCAAGGTCTCCTTGTCTTGCTCTTCGTTTGTAGCTCTTGCAAACCTACTAGGAAAAGGAGAAGGGTAAGTAGAAGAATTAAAAGGAATTTGTTTATCACTTACCTCAGCTTTGAATTCCTTGATTTCAACATCCTCATAGTGCTTTATAAAATTGTCAAAATTCTCTCTCCCTTTTACATTGTGCATGTCAACAACTCCACCTTTAATATTGAATCGGTTTCATCCTCCCTTTTTATAAAGTCATCGACATCTTCATGTGCACTTTCCTTGGAATCAATTTCCCTTTCACTTTTCAAGGTGATGTTAGTAACATTATCTCTTGGATTCTCCACAGGTTGAGAGGTCATAGCTTCAATGTTACTTAAAGAATTCAATATTTGACTCACATGGTGATCAATATTCTTAATATAAACATCAGCCTCTTGTGACAATTGTAAAGTTTTAATCTCAAGAGTCTTAACAATATCTTCAAGAGACATACTTGATTCATGAGGTGGAGGCATACCTGAGTCTTGAGGTGGAGCTTGATATGTATCTTGGAATGGCATATTGTAAACCTCATATTGATTCCCATAACTAAAATTAGAATGATCCCACCATCCTTGATAGTAGGTATCGTAGTGTGGTTCATAATTATAGTATGGGTCATGATCATAGTATGGTTCATAAGCTTGCTCCATGGAGTCGTCTCACTTCTCGTCTTGGGAGGTAGTGGTGGTGGATGTTGTAGTGCTTGTGCCACAGCGCTTTGGGTTGCTTGTATATAGTCCCTAATCTTTGGAAGTTTGTGATTAGAATCCTTGTCAGACAGGCAATCCCTGAAAAAGAAAAGAAAAAGAAAAGAAAAAAAATTAGACTTTAAATTAAAATAATTAACCTAAACAAATTTCAGTACCCGGCAACAGCGCCAAAATTTGATGAGTGTCGTCAGTCACCAAAAATAAAATTTCCTAACTCTACTATGTAGATAGCGGAGCAAGGGTCGAACCCACAGAGACTGAATTCTTTAAGTTAATTATTAAATTAAAAATCTAATCTTAGGGTTTAGGGAAAGAAGATGTTTGGGGGTTTTGGAGACTATTCTAAAATAAAGAAAACAAGAATTATTAAGTATTAAAGATAAATAGCAAAAAAAAGCTTCAGTTACGAGGCAATTAATCATTCTAGGATTTTGATGTTGATCATTGATTACAAAATATCACTGTCAATTAAATAGTCAACCGTAGCATAACAACAAGCTCTGCTACACCATCTTTCCTTACTGAGTCGTTAGTTAAAACAAGCTCTTTAACTAATCTCTAACTACTTAACTTACCTAGAACAAGCTCTCTAGATATAAGTTGTAGCAGCATTAACAACAAGAAAGATATGGGTTGACATTAGATAACAAACACATAAGCTCGGTTCATTTAATCTAAACCTTAATTCTCTTCCATCCCTAGTGATTAACTCCACAAGCAATTACGGACTTATGTTTTTAATCTGGCGGTAGATTATTTAATTTAACTAAATAGTGTGCACCCTATCTAATCAAACAAACAATCATTATAATGTGCTCAGAGAATCTTGGATACTTAATGAACAATTATATTATAGGTTCAAGAATCTCACAACATGCTTGTCCCAAGAATAATCAATTTACCTCATAACTGAATAAAAAAACTACTCACTAGACATATTCAAGATCATAAAATTCAAGTTTAATATTATAAAGAAGACAATTATCATGCAAGAAACAATCAAAGAAGCAATCTTTAATAATATAAAATCAAAATTAATAATCAAAATTATAAACTAGCAAGCAAGAACACACAAACAATATAAATTTAAATAAAGAAAACAAAATTAGAATTAAAAATAATAATAATAATAATAATAATAAAGAAATCAGCAACTAATTAAAAATAAAGAAAAAATAAAATTTTATTAAAAACCCTAAAGAAAATCCTACAAGACTAAAAGAGAAGAGGGAGGAAAGGGGTTTGAAGGATTTGAGGGCTAAGAGGGATGCTGTTTATGAGAGCCTTGTGCTCTTTATATAGGCCTAAGGAAGAGTTTAAAAGACTTTCCTAAGCAATGTGGGATTTAGATAAGAGTTTACTTGGGAAACAAGTAATTTGACTAGTCAAACTCTTACCTTTATCTCATCATCTTTTTACAATTATTTTCTAAGTAAAATTCCTAAGGCCTATTTTTATTAATTAATTACAGATCTAAGACAAAATAAAATTAAGAAATTATCTTCTCTCAACAAAATCTGGTCTTGAACTTGCTTTGTTGGAATTTCTTCTCAATCTCGTTTTTCTGCCCAGAATTTTGTACTGATTTTGTCCAGACGTTTGACCCACTAAATGAACTCCGATTTTTGCGATCTTGGAAATTTTGGAAACCTTGAGAAGTCCTCTACAACTTCCATGAAGGCCACTTCTTGAGATCAGGTCGTTAAATTGGTCAAAAATGTCAATCTTTCAAGCTGGATAGAAAATACTACACTTTGCTCTTTTTAGCTTCTTTTTATTCCAACTTTGATATTTAATACCTAAAACATAAAATAAACATTAGTAAGCTCTTTTAGGCATAAAACATCAATAAAGCAAATATATTAGCATATATAAAATTCATAAAATATCATCCTATCACTTAAGCTTCATTCTTTGTATTTCATCTTTCAATTGTTCATTTTCTTGCTTTTTCGTCTGCACTTCTGTTTTCAACTGCTCTTTTTCTTGCTTCAATCGCCTATTTTCAGATTTGGACAATTCCCTTCTCAGTCTGGTGACTAGTTCTGTTAATTCCTTCTTTTCTTGGTTAGCTTTCTTGATTGTCTGGTTACATTGTCTCAATTCTTCCTTCATATCTACTTTGAGCTTCTTATTTTCTTGCTCAAGTTGCTCTTTCTCTTCTTGAAGCTTTCTCTTAGAAATTTCCAAATCTATCATGGGGTCTCGTGGAGTAGGTTCAGTCGACTGACCTAACTTTACTTCTTTAGGAATTACCACATCCTTGGCTCTCCTCATGTGCCACACCGCATACTCTGGAATCACATTATTAGTAAGTCTTCCTTGATCGATCCTCAAAGTTTGTTTCCAAGCCTTTATAACTTTTTCAATCTTCTTCAAAGCTCCTGCTTCAGTGTATGCAAATTCCAATTTATCCAGTCCTTTGGTCATAGGAATGAATTGTTCATAGCCTACCTGTCTCCTTACCATTTTTGGTGCATAACTAATAGCACCCCACAGCCAAAAAAGTGGAACCCATGGTTGACCCCCACAACTAAACAATACGGCATTATGTCGCATCCAAGGTGCCATCCATACTATCTCTTGACTGGAACTAGAAAGCTTGCGAAAAATTGAGACCCACTCATTCTTGGATTTTGGTTTTGGCCATTGACTCTTGCAAAATTCCTTGATAGGGAAGCTGGTATTAAAGAAAGCTCTGCGAAATTCACTTTTCTCGCATACAAGATGACTTCTCATCCAAAGGTATAATAATTGGGCATAGCCGATGAAGCGTCGTTCCCCATTTCGTTGACAAAAGCTCAAAGATCTGACAGTTTCAGCTAGAATAGTTGGAACGGGATTAACTACATACTCAACCTGATCAAGGAAATCTATCACTGTGACATCTATATATCCCAAGACTTTGGGAAAGACCACTAAGCCATATATCGCCAATGCCATCATGCTCATACTCTGATCATTCTCCATATTCTTCCTAATGTGATCTCGTAAGAAATCCCAAGGCATAAAATCTTGCCCTCCTTTCTGTCTCACCTGTTTATCAATTTCTAGCAAACTGACATTCATCATTCCAGCGAGCTTCCTACGATAATCGATCTTCTTGTTCTTCCAATATATCTTATCTGCATTGGAACAGTGGATGCGGAGTAAGAGTGAGTACTCTTCAATTGTTGGAACCATGTCAACTTCATTAAAAACAAAGCATATATAAGAAGGGTCCCAAAATTGTGTTATAGCTCTAATCAAGTCTTTGTCTATAGGAACTGCAATTAATAATGCTATGTCACCGTACTTCTTTTCAAAATCTTCTTTTTTTGAAAGACCCCAAAGCTTCCAAAGATCAATGAACTCAGTAAAATCATTTTGTTTGAGATCTAGGTGAACTTTTTCAGGGAGTGGTGATATAAATTCTTGAGGTAAACAGTCTTCTTCTCTTCATTGAGCTTCTTCAGATCTGATTCTGACAGTGTTGGAATTCTCAGTGGGGAAAGGTGTGGCTTTAACGCTTGATAAATCCTCTATGGATGTAACTGAGGTTCAATCAATTAACAAATTGTTATGTAAAAAGCCTTCTTTTATATGATATGACAATGCATGAGAATGCAACTATAGGAAAGATATTGGGATTTTGTTCCCTCATGTGTCCTAACTTTGGCTTACTACTTCACGGATAGTCAAGGTTCTAACTTAAGGGTTGGCTCTTAGGCTTTTTATATGCTAGGTTTGGACATAATAGTCACTAAAGGTTCCTAAATCGTTCCTCATTGTCATCCACTCTGGACTAGTAAGGCACCCCAATCCTCACCCATGACAGGCTACAAACGGAAAAGGTTCAATTTGAGTGGGAGTATTTGGCTAGCCCATGTGAAGGTTACCACCTCACGAGAGCGGTAGCTACTTTACTCCCTCATAGAAAGGACTGAGCTCGGGTCGAGAGCTTTATGCATGCAAATGCAAGGTGTGGTGTGTGAGAGGGAACTTTATTTTAACCAACTCTTCAAAACACTAAACAAATCAAATAGAACATCAAATAAGATTAGTGCAATAAATTCCAACAAATTTTAGGCCATCAAAATTTAGACTTAGTATAACACAAGATCAAATTATGGCTCGACTCACTTTGACGTTCCCCAGTGGAGTCGCCAAGCTGTCATAACATTTCCTAAGACTAGGACGCTAGACATTAAACAAATGGAGTCGCCACCAATCTTTTTTAACCTAGGTGTGATTGGCCACCTAAATGACTCTAAGTACTGGTCTACATTTTAAGTTTTGGGTTCGGGAGTTCATTTACATGTAGGGAAGGTTATAGCACCCCTACAACGCCCAAAATTGGTACCATTTTAATCTTGTGTTATTTTAACTTAGTCTTAGTTATGTGACCTTTATATTTTATTATTTGGATATTGAAAATTCTTTTAAGAATCCTCCATCATTCTGAATGAACTCTTAAAAAATCCTTCTCACCTCAAGAGTATTCAAGAGGTACCATTTGACTCCCCTGAAGAGGCTTTGTCGTCAAAAAAATTTTAGAAATTTATTATTCCTTAATTTATTTTTTATTTAATTATTTCATTACTTTTATCTCTTTATTTATTTTAAATATTATTTTTACATATATTTTAAATATTTTTAGGACTTTAGTATTTAATTTTGAGAATATCTCCTAAATTTTCCATCGTTCTGGATAAACTTAGAAAAATCTTCTCATTTAGGATTTTCTCAAGTGTTACTCATTCGCAATCGCCTCGAGGATTCCATCGTCGGATTTATTATTTTATTATTTATTATTATTTTTTATCTTTATTATATAAATTTTATTATTATGTTATTATCTTTATTATTTATTTATTTGTTTATTTATTTTTGAAAATGCCTTCTAAATCTTCTATCATTCTGGATATACTTAGAAGGATTCTCTCACCTAGGAATTCCTTGAGTGTTACTCGTTCGCAATCGCCTCAAGGATTCCATCATCGAAATTTTTATTTTATTTTATTATTTATTTATTTATTTATTATATTAGAAAATAAATTTTTATTATTGTTGTGCTATTCTATTTTAATTATTTGGAGAATAAAATTTAACCTTCATTTTTTTTTAAAATACTTTTTAAATATTCCATCATTTTGGATAGACTTAAAAAGGATTCTCTTACCTAGGAGTTCCTCAAGTGTTACTCATTCGTAATCGCCTCGAAGATTCCATCATCGGAATGTTTAGCTCATTCTCCAAATTTATTAAAGCATGATTTATTAATTAAATATCCATTGTAATGTAGATTTATTTTATTTATCTTTTTAATCATTTTTTGAAAATACCTTTTAAACCTTCTATCATTCTGGATAGACTTAAAAAGAATTCTCTTACCTAGGAATTCCTCGAGTGTTACTCATTCGTAATCGCCTCGAAGATTCCATCATCAGAAAAGTTTAGCTCGTCCTCAACATTTATTATGCCATTATCTATTAATTAAACATCTATCTTAATAACTTTATTTATTTATCTTTTTAATTATTATTTCTTATTTTTTAAGTTTACTCATTTTACAGTTTGGTATCTTAGTTACTTAAATTTTAACTTTATTTTTCTATTTTTGTTATTTATTATTCTTGATTTTTTTAAGTTTTAAACTCCTATATTTTATTATTTTAATCATCTTTATTATGAGAAAAATAACTCTTTTTTTTGAACAATATAAGAAAAGCAACTCAAAGTATCAAATATAATGATTAACCATTAATAACAAATACCATACGTGGCATCATAAAAGTAAAGGAACAATACTTACCTTGCAATTGGATCGGCCAAAGTATAGTTTGAGCTTTGTAGGTTACTGACGTGATTTGCTTTTAGAATTGATGGCCGAAAAGCAACACCTTTAACTCGATCCTAGCCTTAAAATAGCGACAAATGTTGGGATTGTCTTTGAAAGCCAAAACAAAACGCTGCTATGTAGTGATATCGTCCGATTCAGAAACCCCTTCAGCAACCATAAGCCGCCGACTGCAACCCACCACTGCTTCGCTTGCCTTGTATATATTTTTTTTATTTTTTCTCTGAAAATTCTTTTTTTTATGCAGACTGCTTTTTTCTATGAATTTTTTTTTCTCAAAATTGTTGTCCCAAGTTATGGGGTTTGCCCCCTTTTATAGTCATAAACTTATTAGAGTCCTAATATAACTAAACCTATCCTATTAGTTATCTCTTATTGTTTAATATTTTATCTATTTAATTCTTATGCTAATCCTAATCTAACTCTGTCAACTTTAATATTAATCTAAATAATTATCTTAAAAAATCTAATTATCCTATCTTAAAATTAATTTTATTTTCTCTTTTTATCTCTTCTTCTTTTTTTTTATTTATCATTCCTAAATCCTATTTTAACTTTAATTTACTAATTAATGTTAATTCTAAATCTAAAAATTCTAATTTAATTCTAGCCTAATTCTAAATTGTTAAATTAAAATATAATGTCACATAATCCAATTAATTATTTTTTTAAATTAAGACTCCGGACAAAATAAGGTGTCTACATAACCTTATTAAAATAACAAGCCTAAAGAAATTCTAATAATAAGCCCAATATAGATAAATCTTTAATAAGATTGGACTAGGACTTGGGCTTGGATCATGTGTAAAAGACTTTATCATCCACCATGCTCAACTTAACAATTTTCAATGTCATTCTTAACATTTCCACCCAATCAAATTTAATTTGATAAAATACCACGTTAACATCCTACATCAATTCAACAAGTTTCTAACTTCATTCTATAGTAGATCAATTAAATAAAATCTCTAACAATATAATCCTACAACCAATTTATATAAATATCTTACTTAGCATCAAAATTCGCAATTTAATCTCTTTCAAGCTCTGTCAAGCTCCAATTATCACTTGTATATCTCTATAATCTCTAAATCATATACACACTTAGAAAATTCCATAAATTATTCAACAATTTATTAAATAAATAACAATATAATAAAACAAAATTTCTTTACCCTTTTTCTTTTATGTCTTTTTCTTCCTTTTTTTGTCCTGTTCTCTTTTTTTCTCTGGTTTGGCCTGTTGTTGCTTTGGACTGTAGCTTTCTTGCCTCTTCCTCCACTAGCCACCGGCAAGAAGGCGTGGACAACTCCGATGGAAGGCGATGGCGGTGACGA
The DNA here is from genome assembly GCA_032173925.1 of Heritiera fomes. Lineage (NCBI taxonomy): Eukaryota > Viridiplantae > Streptophyta > Magnoliopsida > Malvales > Malvaceae > Heritiera > Heritiera fomes. Next base: position 5,741,411 of record JAPDPM010000019.1, read on the forward strand.
AAATAGTAGTAGGGCAACAGTGCAGGAGCTTCTTCCTCCTTTCTCTCCTTTTCGTCCTTTCTTTTCTTTTTCGATCTACTCCTCTCCTTCACTATCGTCGGCCTTTCTTCTCTCCCTTGGCCAGTGGCAATTCGAGCTTCTTCGCTTCAATCGGTTCTCCCCCCTTTCTCTTCTCTTTCCTTATCTTTTCTTTTTTTTTCTTTCATTTCCCGTCACTGCCGACAAGTGATCTCGGGACCAGCAACTTCCTTTCCTTTCCCTCATCTCACCAGCATCGGTCTCTCTCTCTCTTTCTCTCTCGCCGATTAATGGCCCTATCCATGGAATTCTCCTCTGTTTGTCTACAGAGGAGAAGAGAAAGGGGATCGGGTTTAGTATTCCCAATTCCCTTGTTTCTCTCTTTTCTTTAATTATTTATAAATATATTTATATTTAATACAAATATATTATAAATATATTTTCTATTTACAATATATAAATATGCTTTATATTAACAATTATATATATATATATTCTTGACATATATATTATATATATTATATATACATATATATATATATTTTTTTTTTTATACTTAAAATTTATATTTGCAATATAGCTAATATATATTAAAACACATTTATTTACATATAATTTACATATTATAAATGTAATCCTTAAAATATCTATTTTTCCATTTTATTTTATATATATTTTTGATATATATACTTTAATTCAAAATAATATTTATTGTTTATATATACTTATATATTTGTACATATATATAATAATATATATTTTCATACACATTTTTTATTTCTTTAAAATTTTTTTGATTCCTTAATACCAAAATAAATTTCGTAATTATTAATTCTCTAATTTATCAATGGATCAAGTACCATAATTTAAATATTTCGATCTCATAATAAATTTATTTATTTATTCTTACTTTATCTACTAACATGAGAAGTTGAATTTACAAAATCCATAATTCCAAAAATGAGAGAATTCTCGATTATTACACTATATGTGTTTTGCATAACTATTGATCCTTGCTGCATTTTGTGAAATCTATTTTTGTGAACTCTAGATCCCTTTGGGGATATAATGTTTTGTATTTTAGAGATATGGGCTCTCTATTAGGATTGAGTAGGATTTTTTTCCTATGACTGAATACACCCCACGAGGATTTTTGTGTACCAATTGTCTAATGACATTGGGTTGATTTATGGGTGTCGCCCATTGATATTTCATGATCGATCAAGGCATCGATGGGTGGTGGAGTACCCAATCTCGGTGCACAGACAGGGCCCATCATTGTATGCATATTATTATTATTATTATTATTTTGTGTTCCTGGCGGGGAACACGTTACTAAAATGTCCGTGTAACAATAGTAATGCTTGACCAATGATGGAAGTAGGTGTATACGTTGTATGACATGAAGAATGCTACCCATGTAATAGCGAGCTTTGTGACCTACCACATTAGTCATAGGAGATCATTACCTACCTCTAGCAGGATCACAATTTTAGTATTTTGCTTTTGTATCAGTGATTTGTGATTTCATTTTAAGGCTATTAAGATGGGATTTTGTATCTATATTTTGAAATTAACCAATGCATGTGTACTTTTTATTTCCCTATGATTTTCATATACATGCACTACCATCAGGACATGCACTTATCCATTTTGGTCTATTAATAATTACCTATCATTTTAATTACTGATTTTAAATTACCTATTGTCATGGTACCTTTAAAATCGAACTTGGTTTTTGAATAATTTACCGTTTTAATTCGTATATGTCTGTTTATGATACTAATCATATGTACCCGTATTAGATGCTTATTGGGCATTAGCTCACTAATCCATTTTCAAATGTTTTAGATTAAGTAGCCTACAGATCACTTCCGAGGACAATGTGTCTCATGCAGCTCATAATCACACTCGAGAGGTAATTTTAATATGTTCGTACTATTTTCAGTAGATTTGTGATTGGATGTTGTGATAACCGTAAAATTTTCAATTATTTGAAATAATAAATATTGAAAATAAATATTAAAGAAAATAGATAAGAGGAAATAAATAAATAAAAGTAAATAAATAAAATTTATTTACAAGATGGGAATATCGTTGAAATTCCCGAAATTAAGGAAAGTGAGGAATTTAAAATTTAATAAGGGAATAAGAAAATAAATGAAATATATTTATATAATTATATATTATTATATAAATGTATTTTTATACCAATACATATGTATTCAAAATATTATATAGTATATTTTAAAATACGTTGTTATATATATAGAAATATATATATACTATTTCATAAATTCAAATAATACATATGTATATAAATATAATGTTTTATGTGTATATATAATTATGTAAATACATATAGAAGAAAAGTAAGTATGGTTTCATATTAAAGTTTATATGTATAAATATTTTATTATAGCATTTATATAATTTATATATATAAATGTTACTTAATTTTAAGTATATATATAAATATACACATATATACTAGACATATATTTTGTAATGTACAATATGTATTTTGTATATAATATATATTGTATAATAAATAGTATATAGTATACTAAAAAATAGAAATGAAACAAAAAAAAAGGGGGAGAAAACAAGCGTTTCCCGATTCCCATCCCAGCTGGAACCGGCGGCAACAGATGCCGTCGGTGAGAGGAGAAAAGAGAGAGGAGGGTACGAGAGGACCACCGGCTAGCAGAAAGGAGGAAGATGGCCGCCGGCGATGGTCCAAAAAGGAGAAAAATTGGGACAGAAACGGAAAATCGGAAGAGAAGAGAAGAGAGGAGATCGACGGTGCCGATCGATCTGGGCATCGCCACCGCCACCAACGCCACCGGCAAGGACCAACGAAGGAGAAGTAGGACACCGGCGGTGAAGGAAACGGCGGAGGAAGGAAGAAACGGAGGAGAAAGAGGCCGAAACCCACGGACCCAGATCCGGTGCCGTCGCCGGTGATGGGGTGAAACGGAGGCCAGATCTGGCATCCCCGCTACGTCGGCCAGCTGTGGGAGGCGCGAACTGGCGGAAAGGAGGACCGCCAGCTGCCGAATCGGTCGAACCGGCGGGATGAGGCACAAACCGGTCTGAACCGGTCCGGCCAGAGAAAGAAAAAAAAAGAAAGAAAAGAGAAAAAGGAAAGAGAAAGGAAAGAAAAGAGGAAAAAGGAAGAAAAAGAGGAAAAAAGGAGAATTTCGGGAATTTGGAAAATTCCCGGAAATTCGACAACCCGGGATTTACGAAAATTCGGTAAGAAATTTTCCAGAGAATTAATTTTCAGAAAAATTAAATAAATTATGAAAAAATTCTAAAAATTAGAATTTTAATTCCAGAAATTATTTTCAGCAATTGGGATAAGGAATCGGGAGAAATGGAGTGTGGGCGCGATCGATAAACGAAAGTCGCCGACCCGAAAAAAAAAGTAAGGGATGCATGTGCAGCACTGTAAGGATACTCAGTCTGCATAATTTAATTTGAAATATTTTATGCAATTCTTTTATGAAAATTATTATGATGCATGATTTGTTGAAAATAATTTGGGAAGAAGTACTGGCTGAAAGATTTTAAACTGTATTTTTCGTGCAGGAGGTTAGTGAATCGACAGCCGTTATGCTGCCGAAAATTTTAGAAAAAACTTTATAAAATCATATTAAATGATTTTATTTCCGAATTTCGATAGTAAATCACGAAACATGAGGAAATTACTAAAATTTCATAAAACATGAATATAATGAGATGAAATTCTAAAATGTTTATGTATTCGAGAATGGTGATAATGAAACCACCGAACATTCTCAAAATAGATAAATTACACGAATTACGAGACGAAAGTTGAAGTGAAATATAGTGAGTATTCTTATGAATATTCTTATAAATATTCACTAAAGGATTTTAACCCTTATGGTTTTAAATCAAGGAATTATATATTTATATAAATTCCATAAAGGTGTATTTTATGATGAGAATTACGGTTTTGAGACTGGTTGGTATTTTTGTCATGCTGATGCATGATATGTTTAGTCCCGATCGACACCTAATCAGTGATCCACCGAGGACAATATAGGTTATGGTCATAGATTTGACCGGTGTACTTCCTTACCCTCCGAGGTATATAGTATGATAAGATTGATGTTTATCTTAGACTCCATAAATGATAGGTAATATGTTTTCAAAAGGAAGAAATGATAATTCTAATATTCTTTCTATGGTCTCAAATGAAATATTAGATCATAAGTACTACATGAGATCTGATAAGACAGTGGAAAGTACATATGGCATAAAGGCCAAACCGAGCAAAGACTCGATGATTGTACCGTGTGAGCCACCTCTAGAATCCTTCGGGAACTAAGTGCTGCACGTGTTCTGATGTGTTAGTAAAGGCCAAACCGAGCAGAGACTCGATGATTGTACCGTGTGAGCCACCTCTAGAATCCTTTGGGAACTAAGTGCTGCACGTGTTTTGATGTGTTAGTAAAGGCCAAACCGAGTAGAGACTCGATGATTGTACCGTGTGAGCCACCTCTAGAATCCTTCGGGAACTAAGTGCTGCACGTGTTCTGATGTGTTAGTAAAGGCCAAACCGAGCAAAGACTCGATGATTTTACCGTGTGAGCCACCTCTAGAATCCTTCGGGAACTAAGTGCTACACGAGTTCTGATGTGTGAGTAATCAGTCTAAGTTCTGATGGGGATGCGACAAATGTCGAAGGATGAAATAGATCTTGTGCACATGACATATGATGTGTGTGATATATCTGATTATGTTTATATATGCCACTCAAACATGTGCTACTTGAATGTTCGTCTCTTCCACACTTAATCATACTGATATAAAGAATGATGCCTTGTGAACTTAAGAATGGAATAGATTTTAATAGCTTATTTTGCTTTTTAAAGGACGGTACTAATTAAAAGAGTACATTAAAACATGAAATGAGTTTTAAAGAAATAAGATGATGATTTAAATAATATTCTTTTAAAGGAATATACGAATATTAATTATTCTATTTAAATGCTTTATTTCGTAGAAGCATTATTTTGAAAAGAATATGAAAAAGGTTATGAAAGTTTAACAAAAAAAGGAAAAAGGATTTATTAATTCAAAACAAAAAGGAAAAAAATTCTCTCTATAGTTGCTTCTAGGTTCCGTAACAAGTATGGTATTCTAAAATACCTACCTTACTCCATTCGGATTCCTAGCCGACTGTAATATCTTTCCTACATGTGAGCCTAGAGCCCATAGGAAAAATGAAAAAGATTTTTAGCATATAGGAAGCAGAGTATCAAGTGAGGCATATAATTCTCTTACTGAGCCGTGGTTTTGCTCACCCCTTAATTTTAAATATTTCAGGTTTTGATGAATGTGAGTTCAGTGGATTGTGGATCCTGGCTGTACACGAAGGACAATGTGTTAGGCCGACTGTTTATTTGAGGTATGATCATTTATTCTCTGTATTTAGACATGTCAACAGTACTACTTATCTGATAAATTACTATAGGGGATGTGTATAATATAAACAATACATTGTAAAATTGTTTAACAGTCAGTACAAGGGAAGTATCACAGACATCCCAACCGGTTAAGATGTGTATAAGAAGATGAAAAATGTGGTCACGGGTCGTGACATATTTAATGGTATCAGAGCAATGGTTGGCTTGATGTCTGTGAATACTTTTGGAAGGAAAAGAATTAAACATCCCCTGTAGTACTGTGTAGTCTGAATACATAGAAAAAATAAATGATTGTAAATGGAGTAAAATGATTTAAAGGGAGTGAGAAAGTATAAACTGAGAATGTTAAAGAAGAAAATAGGCTCAGAAATTACCGAATTATTGGTGATTCTTCTAGTCTAAATGAAGGCCTATTCGGTAAGGAACAGAAATGGACTCGGTGAGGGCCCCACCAGTACTTTTCTATCCGAATCGAACTGAGACCTGAAAGTGATGGTATGAAGTAGGGGAATGAAATATTATCATTAAATAGACTTTAAGATCACCGATTGAGGGTAATTTGAAGAGAGAGAAAATTTTTAGCCAAAAATGACCAAAATACCCCTACCCCAAAATTTTATCGGGAGTCAAAATAGATCACCAGAAGTTGGAATTGATCGATTTGACAGAGAAATTAATGAAATAAGCTAAATTACAAGCAAAATAATCCCATTGTGGATTTTAGTGAACTTCTCTGTTGAAAATCGAATGAGATCTAAATTGCTGTTATAAGTATCAGAAAGGATACTATCAACATATAGATGATCAGTTCATTGATTTAAATGTATATTGAGGAGATAGAAATAAATGTCGAAATGACGAAAATGCCCCTATATTGGGTGATGTTCGGAATAGTGTTAAAATCGAGTTGAATTGGAATCCATTGATAGTAATGGAATTATTAATGGCATAGAAGATGTCATATGAATCTAACGATCCCTATTACTGATTCCACTAACACTTTGATTATGGACGCGAAAGAAAAACCCCGAGTGGACTGTGGGCTATAGGGGATAACAGTACGGTTGAGTGAGGCGGCCAGGGCTCCCCCACGAGTGGACTTTGGGCCATAGTGGTAAATCCTGGGCTTTACAATAAAACAATCCGTGAGGGACTAAGTGCCACGTCTGTGTGACGGGGGCCACCTCTAGAATCCAAAGCGGACAGTACTTATGAGTAAGATACTGGGGTGGTAAATCCCTGGTTAACGGAGATCCAGGCACTCCCGGTCCTTATAATAAAACGAGTAAAGATGAGTGAAGTGGCTCGGTAAATCCCTGAAAGAAACGGTAAATCCGGGGCTTCACAATAAAACGGTATGATGCGATCCAAAGAGTGTAGTGGAATGTCATCAGATGTTTGACCTGGTTATTGACTGTAAGGGTCAAAAAATTAAGAGTGTATTGAATGGGATCGTTAAATACTATGAAAAGTGAAATGATTACAAGAATTGACTGATGAGGTGAAAAGTACAGATAATGAAATACATACTGGTGTGATTACTTATGGTTCTGTACGTTTTCATTACTTTGAGGTATCAAACAGATAATCGTACATAGAACCGATGTATCTTGGAATATGTGCTACAGAATGAGGTACTGTGTGGAGTACTGTGAATTAGAGGATAATTATAAGAACAGTGAAGTGATAAAAAGAAGATGACAGCTAACCTAAGTTCTTCAGGACCCTTGATGACAGAACTATGACGGGCGACTCAATGATAGACGACCCGTAGTGGATCATGTGATGTGAGATACAGGTAAATTATATTATCGTCGACTCACTAGTAAGGGTAAACCTGGGCGAAAGGATCGCCTAGGGGATGCTCGCCGACGGTCGATGTGAACGGGCGGGGCTCTTACAATTGTCTCAATGGTAACACGAGTGTAAGGAACTAGGTACGTAAGGGGTGCCAAGGTTCAAACCTCGTGGAGAATATACTCAAGAGAACAAAACCTGAATTTAGTAAATGGAAATGGTTTTAAAGTGAATAACTGAGTTGAAACAGGTAGCTGTAAAGTCTGTTGAGAACCGTTGTACTTGATACAGCTTACCAGAACGAGATTCGTAACGCTGTAAAGTATGACTAAGTAATGAAATCAAGGTAGAGTATGTATCAAAATGATTTGAATATTGAATGTCTCTGCCTTGAGAATACACTGTGAAATGATGGGACACAATGATGAAGGTCCAAAATGATAAAAGAAGTGTGGTTAAAGAAACTACCGGATGAGAATCCCGATAAATTTCAGAGTAACATAGATTGAGAAATCAAGTTAATGTTGACTCGATCGTGGATATGAAATTTATTCTTAAGCTTATATCGAAGAATATGGAAGAAATCCGACAAGTTTAAGAAAAGAATTTTTGTAAAATATTGTGGATGATGAAATTCGCATGTATCGATGTAAAGGATGGAAATACAAATGATGTGATTTAAGGATGAATTAAATGATGTATTAAAATTTTTGGTTATACACTAAAGTTCTTATGAAGAACAAATAAATATCATATGGAAGTGATGACTTAAATATGATTTAATCGGAGATGTATAAGGAGCTTATAAGAGCAATCTTTGTAAAAGGCATCATCAGATGAAAAGTTAAAGAACGATGGTCACAAGATGATAAGAAAGGTACGATTAAAGAAAGTATCAGATTTGATTTCCGATAAAACTTCCAAAGTTATATAAATTAGAGGAATCGAGATAACATTGACTCGATTTTGAATATGAAGATTGGTGTCCATAAGATGATGATTTGAACTCGGAGTGAATTTTACGAGTTCCGATTGAAGTTACAAGGGTAATGAGTTGCCTTGTAAAGTAGATAAGCCTAAAGAATGAGGCATCCTTACATGAGTAAATTGATGAAATACTTATAGAGTCTAAAGTATAAATGGAACATGAGCAGCATTGTGATATGATCCTTAAACTCTTAAAGGCTGTGGAATTGTGCTAAGATTTGCAACTAAAGATTTGGCTAGATAGTACCTCCTCTTGAGATATAAGATCTCGAGACGACAGGATGACAGTGAACCTGTCTATGATATAAAGATATGATTGAGATACGAAAGTAATGAGTCTAGCTAAATACTATTGTCAGCCTATAAAAGAGTGATGAGACTAGCTGCTTGATAGATGAGATCTAATTAAAGAAATTAAAGTCGGCAGATGGATAAGTGTAAAGAATAGATGGTATGCGAGATTTTAAAAGATCTTAGCTGTATAGTATCATACCAATCGAGAAAACCGACAAAAAGGGATGAGAGTAAGAATATGAAAACGAAAGTGAAAGTGGAATAAGGAAATAAACTGCATGATGAGAAGGGAACATCAATATGAAACAGTTCCTGAAGTTAAGACTGAGGGTGATTTGTGTTGGTTATCACATAATTGTGGCAAGATGTAAAAGCAAGCCAACTTTGATAAGTACAATTAATGATACTCCAAGGAGTAAGATAATTGATACGTTTACTGCCAGTATATAAATAAGAAATGTTTGTGCATATAACCAACTCGAAATGATAGAGATGGTGGAATTGTATAGATAATGTGGTACTTAAATGGATAATTCGAGGATTCAATCACAGAATCTAAAATATGAAAAGAGTAAAAGTGAATAACTCTCGATTTGAGAAAATGAAATTTCATGAGCATCGACATATATGATGAAAGACAGCATGTAGTGGTCTAAAGTACTCTTGATGTCGGAAGTGTACTGGCAGTATTACTTGGAGGATGAACTAGAGATCAGAAGTCGTAAGTATACGGCATATACCACCTTTGGACTTAAGTTAAATTCGGAGGACCGAATTTCTTAAGGTGGGGAGGATGTGATAACCGTAAATTTTTCAATTATTGGAAATAATAAATATTGAAAATAAATATTAAAGAAAATAGATAAGAGGAAATAAATAAATAAAAGTAAATAAATAAAATTTATTTACAAGATGAGAATATCGTTGAAATTCCTGAAATTAAGGAAAGTGAAGAATTTAAAATTTAATAAGGGAATAAGAAAATAAATGAAATATATTTATATAATTATATATTATTATATAAATGTATTTTTATACCAATACATATGTATTCAAAATATTATATAGTATATTTTAAAATACGTTGTTATATATATAGAAATATATATATATATATACTATTTCATAAATTCAAATAATACATATGTATATAAATATAATGTTTTATGTGTATATATAATTATGTAAATACATATAGAAGAAAAGTAAGTATGGTTTCATATTAAAGTTTATATGTATAAATATTTTATTATAGCATTTATATAATTTATATATATATAAATGTTACTTAATTTTAAGTATATATATAAATATACACATATATACTAGACATGTATTTTGTAATGTACAATATGTATTTTGTATATAATATATATTGTATAATAAATAGTATATAGTATACGAAAAAATAGAAATGAAACAAAAAAAAGGGGGAGAAAACAAGCTGGGAATCGGGAAACCCGATTCCCAACCCAGCTGGAACCGGCGGCAACAGATGCCGTCGGTGAGAAGAGAAAAGAGAGAGGAGGGTACGAGAGGACCACCGGCGAGCAAAAAGGAGGAAGATGGCCGCCGGCGATGGTCCAAAAAGGAGAAAAATTGGGACAGAAACGGAAAATCGGAAGAGAAGAGAAGAGAGGAGATCGGCGGTGCCGGCCGATCTGGGCATCGCCACCGCCACCAACGCCACCGGCAAGGACCAACGAAGGAGAAGTAGGCCACCGGCGGTAAAGGAAACGGCGGAGGAAGGAAGAAATGGAGGAGAAAGAGGCCGAAACCCACGGACCCAGATCCGGCGCCATCGCCGGTGATGGGGTGAAACGGAGGCCAGATCTGGCATCCCCGCTACGTCGGCCAGCTGTGGGAGGCGCGAACCGGCGGAAAGGAGGACCGCCGGCTGCTGAACCGGTCCAACCGGCAGGATGAGGCACAAATCGGTCTGAACCGGTTCGGCCAGAGAAAGAAAAAAAAAGAAAAAAAAAGAAAGAAAAGAGAAAAAGAAAAGAGAAAGGAAAGAAAAGAGGAAAAAGGAAGAAAAAGAGGAAAAAAGGAGAATTTCGGGAATTTGGAAAATTCCCGGAAATTCGACAACCCGGGATTTACGAAAATTCGGTAAGAAATTTTCCAGAGAATTAATTTTCAGAAAAATTAAATAAATTATGAAAAAATTCTAAAAATTAGAATTTTAATTCCAGAAATTATTTTCAGCAATCGGGATAAGGAATCGGGAGAAATGGAGTGTGGGCGCGATCGATAAGCGAAAGTCGCCGACCCAAAAAAAAAAGTAAGGGATGCATGTGCAGCACTGTAAGGATACTTAGTCTGCATAATTTAATTTGAAATATTTTATGCAATTATTTTATGAAAATTATTATGATGCATGATTTGTTGAAAATAATTTGGGAAGAAGTACTGGCTAAAAGATTTTAAACTATATTTTCCGTGCAGGAGGTTAGTGAATCGGCAGCCGTTATGCTGCCGAAAATTTTAGAAAAAACTTTATAAAATCATATTAAATGATTTTATTTCCGAATTTCGATAGTAAATCATGAAACATGAGGAAATTACTAAAATTTCATAAAACATGAATGTAATGAGATGAAATTCTAAAATGTTCATGTATTCGAGAATGGTGATAATGAAACCACCGAACATTCTCGAAATAGATAAATTACACGAATTACGAGACGAAAGTTGAAGTGAAATATAGTGAGTATTCTTATGAATATTCTTATAAATATTCACTAAAGGATTTTAACCCTTATGGTTTTAAATCATGGAATTATATATTTATATAAATTCCATAAAGGTGTATTTTATGATGAGAATTACGGTTTTGGGACTGGTTGGTATTCTTGTCATGCTGATGCATGATATGTGTTATGTTTAGTCCCGATGGACGTCTAATCAGTGATCCACCGAGGACAATATAGGTTATGGTCATAGATTTGACCGGTGTACTTCCTTACCCTCCGAGGTATATAGTATGATAAGATTGATGTTTATCTTAGACTCTATAAATGATAGGTAATATGTTTTCAAAAGGAAGAAATGATAATTCTAATATTCTCTCTATGGTCTCAAATGAAATATTAGATCATAAGTACTACATGAGATCTGATAAGATAGTGGAAAGTACATATGGCATAAAGGCCAAACCGAGCAGAGACTCGATGATTGTACCGTGTGAGCCACCTCTAGAATCCTTCAGGAACTAAGTGCTGCACGTGTTCTGATGTGTTAGTAAAGGCCAAACCGAGCAGAGACTCGATGATTGTACCGTGTGAGCCACCTCTAGAATCCTTCGGGAACTAAGTGCTGCACGTGTTCTGATGTGTTAGTAAAGGCCAAACCGAGCAAAGACTCGATGATTTTACCGTGTGAGCCACCTCTAGAATCCTTCGGGAACTAAGTGCTACACGAGTTCTGATATGTGAGTAATCAGTCTAAGTTCTGATAGGGATGCGACAAATGTCGAAGGATGAAATAGATCTTGTGCACATGACATATGATGTGTGTGATATATCTGATTATGTTTATATATGCCACTCAAACATGTGCTACTTGAATGTTCGTCTCTTTCACACTTAATCATACTGATATAAAGAATGATGCCTTGTGAACTTAAGAATGGAATAGATTTTAATAGCTTATTTTGCTTTTTAAAGGATGGTACTAATTAAAAGAGTACATTAAAACATGAAATGAGTTTTAAAGAAATAAGATGATGATTTAACTAATATTCTTTTAAAGGAATATACGAATATTAATTATTCTATTTAAATGCTTTATTTCGTAGAAGCATTATTTTGAAAAGAATATGAAAAAGGTTATGAAAGTTTAACAAAAAAAGGAAAAAGGATTTATTAATTCAAAACAAAAAGGAAAAAAATTCTCTCTACAGTTGCTTCTAGCACTACAAAAAAATGAACTTTCAGCAACGGAATTAGCGACGGAAAATTCCGTCGCTGATAGTTAAATTCCGTCGCTGATGGTCTTCAGCGACGGATTACCTACGGATTACCGACGGAAATTTTTCTGTTGGAAAAATCGATGTCGCTGATGCTCACTCCGTCGCTAAAACTTCATTTCCGTCGGTAATTCCGTCGCTAATTAGCGACGAAATTTTTTTACATCAGCGACGGATTTTATGTCATTAGTGACGGAAAATTCCGTCGCTAAAAACATAATTTCGTTTTTTAATTTACATGAAAATCCGTCGCTAAAAGGCATCAGCGACGGAAATTTCCGTCGCTGATAGTTTTATTATTATTTTATTTTATAAAAAAAATCCGTCGCTAAAAGGCATCAGCGACGGAAATTTCCGTCGCTGATAGTTTTATTATTATTTTATTTTATAAAAAAATCCGTCGCTAAAAGGCATCAGTGACGGAATTTCGGTCGCTAATTCCGTCGCTGATAGTTTGTTATTTTTGTTAATTCAATAAATATTCTGTCACTAAAGAGCATCAGTGACGGAAATTCCGTCGCTAATGTTATGAATTCCGTCGCTAATTTGATGAGTTTTTTCACTTATTTAACAGATTTTGTTGCTAATTTCTATGAATTTTGTCAAAAAAAATGTTCTGAAATTAATTATTTATATTTATATTTATATATATATATATATGAGAGAGAGAGAGAGAGAGAGAGAGTGAAAGAGAAACATTTAAAATAAACCTAATATTTATACTTAAATCCATAAACATTATCTTAAAATAAATTAACTAAAAAAAACAAAAATACATTATCTTCAACATCAGTATCACCACTACCACTAGCACCTCATCGTATCATCAGCATCATCTGTAAGTAAAAAACAAAAATATAAGTATTAAAGTTTATCATATAAAAAAATTGACAACATAAATATAAAAGAAAAATAGAGTAAATTTACAAAAAAAAGGAAAAAAGTAAAAGGAAAGAGGGATAAAGAAGAAAAACAAAGAAAAAAACGAGAAGATGGACAAAAAAGAAGATAGAGAGGAGTGAAGAGGAGAGAAAACAGAGAATATGAGAATATATAGAGTCTTTGGCGCGCATACAGAGGAATTACCGACGGAATTACCGACGGATTAGCGACGGAAATTCCGTCGCTAATGCTATGTCAAAATATTTCCCGCTAAAGCTTAGGCGGGAAAAATTCAAAAACAATTTTTTATTTTTTTTCGAATTTAAGGCATCAGCGACGGATTTTTTCCGTAGCTAATTCCGTCGCTGTTGCTTTTTAGCGACGGAAAAATCCGTCGCTGATGCTTAATGAACAAATTCATTTATTTATATTTTTTTCGATTTAAGGCATCAGCGACGGATTTTTTCCGTAGCTAATTCTGTCGCTGTTGCTTTTTAGCGACGGAATTAGCGACGGAAAAAATCCGTCACTGATGCTTCATGAAAGAAATTTATTTATTTATTTATTTTTTTGATTTAAGGCATCAGCGACGGAATTTTTCCGTCGCTAATGCCATTTAGCGACGGAATTAGCGACGGAAAAATTCCGTCACTAATTTCTGCTCATATTGTTTGAGAAAATGTAAGGAAATTAGCGAGGGAATTTTTCCGTCGCTAATTCTGTCGCTAAAGGGCATTAGCGACGGAATTAGCGACGGAAAAATTCCGTCGCTAATTTCTGAAAAATATGAAGAGAAATTAGCGACGGAATTTTTCCGTCGCTAATTCCGTCGCTAATGCCCTTTAGCGACGGAATTAGCGACGGAAAAATTCCGTCGCTAATTTCTCCAAAATGTAAGGAACTTAGCGACGGAATTTTTCCGTCGCTAATTTCGTCGCTAAAGGGCATTAGCGACGGAAAAATTCCGTCGCTAATTTCTCCAAAATGTAAGGAACTTAGCGACGGAATTTTTCCGTCGCTAATTCCGTCGCTAAAGGGCATTAGCGACGGAATTAGCGACGGAAAAATTCCGTCGCTAATTTCTCTTCATATTTTTCCACTTCCACCGTGAAAAATATGAAGAGAAATTAGCGACGGAATTTTTCCGTCGCTAATTCCGTCGCTAATGCCCTTTAGCGACGGAATTAGCGACGGAAAAATTCCGTCGCTAATTTCTCTTCATTTTGTTTGAGAAAATAAGTAAGGAAATTAGCGACGGAATTTTTCCGTCGCTAATTCCGTCGCTAAAGGGCATTAGCGACGGAAAAATTCCGTCGCTAATTTCCTTGCATTTTGTTTCACGTGATTATGCAAGGAAATTAGCGACGGAATTTTTCCGTCGCTAATTCCGTCGCTAATGCCCTTTAGCGACGGAATTAGCGACGGAAAAATTCCGTCGCTAATTTCCTTACATAGTTTTGGGTTTAGCGACAGAAATTTCTGTCGCTAATTCCGTCGGTAATATTTGGCGCGATTGAACAGCACCTCCCGCCATAATTAGCGACGGAATTAGCGACGGAAAATATTCCGTCGCTAATTACCGACGAATTTCCGTCGCTAATTCCGTCGCTAATTTCATTATAAATTCCGTCGCTAATCCGTCGCTAATACCACTTTTCAGCGACGGAAAAATTCCGTAGCTAAATTTCCGTCGCTGAAAATCAATTTTCTTGTAGTGTAGGTTCCGTAACAAGTATGGTATTCTAAAATACCTACCTTACTCCATTCGGATTCCTAGCCGACTCTAGTATCTTTCCTACATGCGAGCCTAGAGCCCATAGGAAAAATGAAAAAGATTTTTAACATATAGGAAGCGGAGTATCAAGTGAGGCATATAATTCTCTTATTGAGCCGTGGTTTTGCTCACCCCTTAATTTTCAACATTTCAGGTTTTGATGAATGTGAGTTCAGTGGATTGTGGATCCTGGCTGTACACGAAGGACAATGTGTTAGACCGACTGTTTATTTGAGGTATGATCATTTATTCTCTGTATTTAGACATGTCAACAGTACTACTTATCTGATAAATTACGATAGGGGATGTGTATAATATAAACAATACATTGTAAAATTGTTTAACAGTCAGTACAAGGGAAGTATCACAGACAGCCCAACCGGTTAAGATGTGTATAAGAAGATGAAAAATGTGGTCACGGGTCGTGACAGATGTAAAATGTGTCAAAGTAGGATTGTAATTTAAATTTTAAGGATATATATACATGCAGATTCGTGGTGTAAGATTTGTTTTGTTATATATGACAAGTATGGTTGGAAACTCTAACTTAATATGCATGATTTGTTGTATGAAGCTTTTGAAAAGAACCATACTCTTAATAAGTAGGTTGCATGTACTTTGAGATGTTATTAGATATTTTAAATGGATTAAGGGTTTGTTGCCTATCTAACCCGCGACAAACATGATAAGCATGATTAGTGTAGATAAGTCCTCCTCATAAGTGCTTGTTTATAGTTTTGGATTGTGACATATAAAGTTGGCATCAGAACAAAGTTTTTCTCATAAGATTAATTGTTAGATAGGTTAGTAACATCCCAGTTTATTGATATAGTAGTTAAACTACTTTGAATTGTGTATGCTACTTCTAAACTTTGATTTGATGTGAAGGTAGAAACATGAGACACACTTGCAGCTAAGGTTTTGGCCCTCATCATACAGAACCTAGCCTAGAGCCTACTAGGCAAATTACAAATGCTTGATTAGACTGAGTTGATTGGGTTTTAGAAAATCTCACTAATACTGTGGCTGGACATGTCCAAGGCAATAGAAATGAGACTAGTGGGTCAAAGTGGATAGAAATTTAGCTCGCCTTAAACAGTGCCAAAAAATGAAGTCTCTGGTATTTAACGAAACCCGAGACCCCACTATAGCAAAAGCTTGGGTGATGAAATTAAAAAAGCTATTTGACTATATGTGTTATGGGGATGAAGAAAATTTGACTCTAGCTTCCTTTATGTTAGAGGAAGAGGCAAAACATTAATGGAAAGCCACCAAGAGGATTTTGCTGGCTGAGCAGGACTCAATCACATGGAAGGCATTTCTAGAAGCCTTCAACACACAATAATTTTTTAAGTGTGGCCAACAGAAAAAAGAAAAGGAATTCCTTAGTTTGATACAAATAAGCATGTCAGTGGCCGAATATGAGGCTAAGTTCACGACCTTATCTCGGTTTGCTCTGCACTTAGTCAGTGATGTTGCCTGAAAGGCCCAAAAGTTTATGAGACGCTTGAAACCCTTCATCCATGGGAAGCTAGTGTCCCATGACATCACTACTGTTCGCTTTAAATTGACATATATATTTTGAAATGACAAAAACTTAAGCAAGCTTTAATGTTTTAATTTACATTGTAAATTTGCCTTATCACACATGATTTTCTCAATACATTTTAAGTGATCATATCAAACATTAAGACCATGACTTATTGATACATTCTTATTGGTCTTAATACTTTATAAAATGTATTGAATATATTTTAAGAAAATTACTTGATAAATTTTTTGGACTCAAATTCATGTTTTCAAAATCATGTCATATTTAAAAATACTCAAAATTGGTTTTAAAATGTTTTTAATGCCTAAAGACCTAGAAAAGGCAAATAAATATTGTAAGGGATGGATCCCCTGTCTGAAGGGATCGATCCCTTTATGGCAGAAAGGTCCCTCAACCCAGAATAAGTATTCTGGAATGAAGGGATCCCTTTACCCGAAAATAGCCTGTAACGACTAGTTTTTGTGAGACAACGGTCATATTCGAGTTTTGGCTCCAACCAACATCTAGAACACATCCAAGGGACTATAAATAGAGGCTTAGAAGCTAAAGAAAGCAAGAGGAACTACTCAGCAACTCCAAAACTCATATTCCTCAAATACTCAAGCCTCAACAACAAATCAAGAGCTACAAAGTCTTCATCTTCATCATTCACATATCTCTTGTATTGCTTAACACAAATATTGTATAGGCTTTTCTTTGTGCCTAATTTCTGTAATCATTTACCTACTTAGAGGTCTTCTTTGATTACATCTCTTGTAAACCAAATCATTCCTTGTAAAAGAGGAGGTTTCTCTTTAGCCTCAGAAAAAGAGGGAGGTTTCTCTTTAGCCTAAGAAAAAGAGGGAGGTTTCTCTTAAGCCTAGAAAAAGAGGGAGGTTTCTCTTGAGCCTACAAAATGAGAGAGTGTAACATAAATTCAAGAATAGTGAATTTGGGGAAAATCCTTGGGAGCGTCTCAAGGTAGAGGACGTAGGCAAGTTGCCGAACCTCTATAAATGGCTTGCGTACATTTCTCTGTCCCTACTCTCTTTATTTACTTGCAATTATAATTGTGCTTATTGTATTGAATTTGAATTGCATGATTGAATAGCCTAGAGAACTTAGAAAACATTTATATAGGCTAGAGAATTTAGAAGAATCGAAAAACGAGCTTAAGGTTAGTTAAAAACCGATTCACCTCCCTCTCGGTATAGCCTATAGAGCCAACAATTGGTATCAGAGCTTCAGCTCGAGATTGATTTAGACTAACCTCTATCGAGCAAAACGATCATAAATGGCTCACTTGAACGTAGGCACACCCCTAGGAGAAGAGGGATAATCATTAGTTAGACCTCCACTCTTCAATGGAGAGAATTACTCTTATTGGAAAACAAGAATGATGTTGTTTGTCCAATCAAATGATTATGAAGTGTGGAGAATTATAATGAATGGTCCTAAAAATCCTATAAAGAAAGTAGATGGAAAAGATGTCCTTAAGAATGAGGATGAGTGGGACACAAATGACATGAGAGTGGCACAATTGAATGCCAAGGCTATGCACACTCTCTTTTGTGCATTAGGTCCCAATGAATATAATAGAGTGTCTCTATGTGAAAATGCTAAGCAAATATGGGACAAATTGGCCATCACACATGAAGGGACCAATCAAGTGAAAGAAACCAAAGTAGGTATGCTCACACATGATTATGAGCTTTTTAGAATGAACGAAAATGAGTCCATGAGTGAAATGTACACTAGGTTCAATAACATAATTAATGGACTTAAAGCATTAGGCAAGAACTATTCCAATCTAGAAATGGTTAAGAAAATCTTGAATAGCTTGCCAAAATCTTGGGAGACAAAGGTGACGGCTATAGAAGAATCTAAGGATCCTAACACCTTGTCTCTAGATGAACTTATGGGCTCCCTACTTACATATGAAATGAAATTAAAAAGAAATGAAGAGCCCTCAAAGAAAGTAGGGTAGCACTTAAGTCTTCCACTCATGAGGTCATTGAAGATGATAGTGATGAGAGTGGAAATGAGGAAGAAAAGGAAATGGCAATGTTTGCCAAAAGATTTAATAGGTTTATGAGAATGAAAGAGAGTGAGAATGATAGGAGACATCAAAGAAGAGGGGTAATGAGAGGAGAGTCAAGTAGGAGAGAAAAAGACCCCTTAGTGTGTTATGAGTGCAATGAACCGGGTCATACTAAGTTAGATTGCCCCTTACTTAGGAAGGAAAAAGATAGGAAACCTAAGAAGAAAGCATTCGTGGCTGCATGGAGCGATAGTGATAGCTCCGATGAGGAAAATGTAGATGAAGAGGTAGCCTACTCATGCTTTATGGCCATTAGTGATGATAAGGCTAGTAGTAGCTCTAGTGAAAATAATGATTTTACATTTGATGAGTTACGAAATGCCTTTAATGATTTAGCAAATGAATTTCAATGCATGAACTCCAAATATAAGAAAATCATTGCTAAATTAAAAATAGAAAATGAAGCCTTGACAAATGCTAAGCTAGAATTTGAAAAGAAATTAGAAGAGGCTAACTTAGAGATAAATGAGTTGAATGAAAAGAATACAAATTTGCATAACTCATTTACTAGGTTTTATATGGGTCAACAAAAGCTAGATCATATGTTAGAGACCCAAAGAGCTTTCTTTGACAAAGATGGGCTAGGCTATAATGAAAAACAAAAGGAAACTCATCTTAAAAATTTCCTAGTGAGCAAAAATACTATGTATGATTTATCTCTTACATGCTCACTATGCAATAGGATATGCCATTCTTCACAAGCATGCACAAATAGAAAAACCACATTTAGAGGAAGAGTGGTTAGAAAAATGTGGGTGCCAAAGCATGAAATAAATAATGATGATTTGAGTTTGACATGGATCTCAAAAGGATCAAAAATTATTTGCACTAACTCTCAAGGACCCAAGAAAATTTGGGTACCAAAACATGCTTAAATTGTTTGTTGTAGGAGTGTTAGAGCATGAGAATACAAAGAAACAATGGAGATCAAATGCTCTACACACCCCCTATGGAGATTGCTTATGCCAATGAGAAAGAGAAACAGCTTAAGAATCCATCCTTGGCAAGGTCACAACAATTCTTCAAAGAATGGCACAAGGTGGATCCAACTATTCATAGCAAAGCACTCCCAAGCAAAGGAGTTTTGTAAGCTTAATTTCTTATTCCTTAAAGTTTTTATTAAATTATTTGTGCTTAGATGAGAAATTTGGTTGATAATCTTTAATGCATTGTGATTGAGCAAAAGGCATGATAAATGATTGTTGAGTGTTTGATGGACAATTCTTGATGAATGAATGAAAGGCATGATTTATGATTTTAAAATGATTATTGGATTTATGCATTTTGAGCAAGTTTTCTATGTGTTGAAAATGTATTTACTTGTCTCAAATTACCAAATATGTCATTTATGCAAAATGCCATGTCATGAGCATTAATGAAGAAGTTGTATGTTGAAAATCATGGCATGTTGTTCACAAGAAGTATGCTTTAATGATATATATGCTTAAAACCTATGTGAACAAGTTTGTTTTGACATATTTATGTAATTCAATGCATTGGCTTTGCCAAAACATGCATAACTCTCAAAATGATTTCCTTTGAGGCCAAAAATGCATTTATTGGTGAAAATCCTTTTAAAATTGCAAAATCTTTTGTTAAATGGTTTTTCATTCATACAAGTCCAAAATTATGTTTTACAAATGTTTAAACCTTTACTTGGACTTAAAATACTCAAAAACAAAATTTTGGCACCTCAAAGGTTGAATTTTCTGTCAAAACTGCAGAAAATGTATGAGGGATCGATCCCCCTCCTATAGGGATTGATCCCCCCCAGGCCAGAAAGGCCAAAAACTGCAGAAATCATATGAGGGATCGATCCCCCTCCTATAGGGATCGATCCCCCCAAGGCAAAATGTCTTCCCTGCACTATTTCAGCCAAAAATTGAGAAGAACTTTTCATTGTCTTGATACCTTCTTTCTTCTCAACTTAAAATTCATTATTTTAACTTCTTTTTGATGATCTATAAAATATGAAAATTCATTTTTCATTGATATCATGCCTTAACTCCATCAATTTGTATTATTTCCAACAAATGGTATCACTTTCAACAATCAATATCATTTTTCATTGATCTCACAAGTGTAAAACCAGTTTTCTCATTGAAAATGGTCATGAATTGCATAAATCTTGAAATAATCTTGAAATATACTTCCAATGAATGTTTAAACATAATTTTGAGAAATATTTCAAGATTTTATGGATATATTTGAGAATTTGATGAACTTGTGCATAATGAATATTCTTTATTACTTTTTGTTCATCTTAGTCAAGCATGCTTATAGGATTATGTCTCTTAGCTTGACTTATCAATTCCACACTAGGTTTCATGATAATTATACATCTAGTGGATTGATTTCAAATGTAAATTCAACAATTGGTAATGGTCATTGGCCTATAATTTGTGATGGTAAATGGATTCTAAATGTTCAAATGCATGAAACTTTATCATCCATGTACTTAAATTTTTCTTATGGCCAAATTATTAAAAAACTTGGGCTTTTATGACAACATCAACATTCAAAAATAAATGCAAACTTGAACAAATGTACTTTGATTGATATCCTTACATTTATTATTTGAATCTTTCCTTGCTCATAATTGATTAAGGACTTGAATTGTAAAATGAGCATAGGATTTTTGTACTTGAAACCATGGAAGAAAATGTGTTTGCTTGAATACCTTTTTTGTTTGAATCTTCCATATGGTATAATTTTGTAAATATGAATATGGATTAATACTTTATGATAGTATGCTAATGTTTAATTAATCCATATGCATATTTGATGGTGTATGATTGTGTTCTTGCATATTTAGAATGATTATTTTCTTGACATAAACACACTACACATAAATATTGGATTCATGCAAAATGTCTAAGTCAACCATTAGTAACAATTGGTATTTAGATCGAAATAACAATTGGTATCTAGATCGAAATAACAATTGGTATCATTGGTAACCATATTTTCAACAATTGGTAAGCCAAAACTAAATTGACAATTGGTTTGAGCTTTAAATTGACAGTTCTTCTTGTGCTCTTTAGTTTGAAATAACAAATAAAGAAGAATCCATTTAGGATATCTTTGCATGAAACTCTTGTGTGCTAGAACTTGTAGTTAATTGCTATATGTCTTAATTCTATGCACACTCTTGCTTGAACGTGATTTATGAGCTCATGCATATGATATGTCATCTAATTTCAGTTGATAATCATGATGTATTGCCATGCACCTTAGTTGGACTTAAGAGAACAATTGATATACTTAGGTGTTTGCTTAATTTCTTACCAATTGAGAACTTATTGCAAAATTATTTATAAACAATTGGTATAGGATCATAAGTCATATTCTTTGCATGAATATTTCATACTCTTTGTGAATATTGACTTATTTATTTGTGCTATGAGTCCCATGTACTAACATGTTTCTTGTTGGATGAAGCATATTTATTTGTTCTCACATAGCCAAAATTTTAAGGGGGAGCAAACTTTTTATTTTTTCTTCTTTTTGCTATGACAAAAAGGGGGAGAGATATTAAGGTATTAAGGGGAGAGATAATGGGGGAGAAAAACTCTTTTGGAAATTCTCTTTAAACCATGCTTACATTAAGGGGGAGCTTTATAAAATCCTGCTTTATTTGAAGGGGTATTTTATTAAAGAATTTTTAAAGCATTTTTACATTAAGTTTTGTCATATCAAAAAAGGGGAGATTGTTAGCTTTAAATTGACATATATATTTTGAAATGACAAAAACTTAAGCAAGCTTTAATGTTTTAATTCACATTGTAAATTTGCCTTATCACACATGATTTTCTCAATACATTTTAAGTGATCATATCAAACATTAAGACCATGACTTATTGATACATTCTTATTGGTCTTAATACTTTATAAAATGTATTGAATATATTTTAAGAAAATTACTTGATAAATTTTTTGGACTCAAATTCATGTTTTCAAAGTCATGTCATATTTAAAAATACTCAAAATTGGTTTTAGAATGTTTTTAATGCCTAAAACCCTAGAAAAGGCAAATGAATATTGTAAGGGATGAATCCCTTGATCAAAGGGATGGATCCCCTGTCTGAAGGGATGGATCCCCTGATCAAAGGGATGGATCCCCTGATCAAAGGGATCAATCTCTTTATGGCAGAAAGGTCCCTCAGCCCAGAATAAGTTTTTGTGAGACAACGGTCATATTCGAGTTTTGGCTCCAACCAACGTCTAGAACACATCCAAGGGACTATAAATAGAGGCTTAGAAGCTAAAGAAAGAAAGAGGAACTACTCAGCAACTCCAAAACTCATATTCCTCAAATCCTCAAGCCTCAACAACAAATCAAGAGCTACAAAGTCTTCATCTTCCATCATTCACATATCTCTTGTATTGCTTAGCACAAATATTGAATAGGCTTTTCTTTGTGCCTAATTTCGATAATCATTTACCTACTTAGAGGTCTTCTTTGATTACATCTCTTGTAAACCAAATCATTCCTTGTAAAATGAGATGTTTCTCTTTAGCCTAAGAAAAAGAGGGAGGTTTCTCTTTAGCCTAAGAAAAGAGGGAGGTTTCTCTTAAGCCTAGAAAAAGAGGGAGTGTAACATAAATTCAAGAATAGTGAATTTGGGGAAAATCCTTGGGAACATCTCAAGGCAGAGGACGTAGGCAAGTTGCCGAACCTCTATAAATCGCTTGCGTACATTTCTCTTTCCCTACTCTCTTTATTTACTTGTAATTATAATTGTACTTATTGTATTGAATTTGAATTGCATGATTGAATAGCCTAGAGAACTTAGAAAATATTTATATAGGCTAGAGAATTTAGAAGAATCAAAAAACGAGCTTAAGGTTAGTTAAAAACTGATTCGCCCCCCTCTCGGTTTAGCCTATAGAGCCAACAACTACATATGCTGATGTGGCAAGATTGGCATAGTTTGTGGAGCAAGTTACAGACTATGCTCAGGTTGAATATGACAAAAAGCAAGGGTAAAAACAAGAACATACAGTTAGATTCTAAGAAATCGAGTAAGAGATTTTGGGAATTTTGGAGGAAACAAAAATCAGACGGGCCTAAGTTATCCTTTGCCAAATGGGATACCCCTAAGTACTATGAAAAATGCAAGACAACTCATTTGACTGGGACATGCTATTGGGATGCTTGAACCTGCTTTAAGTGTGGTAATATTGAGGATATGATTAAGGATTGCCCACTGGTAAATGCATAGGGCAAGCAACCTAAGGACAGATCTACGGGTATTATAATCGAGTTCTACCGATAGAATGGCCATCGAAAGAAGAGTACAAATAAAGGAAAGCAACGGGTGACCCAACGCAAAGCCTATGCCTTAGGTAGAGAAGATGATCCCGCATCTACAAAAGTCATCAAGGGTAAGCTCCTAGTCTCTAATTATTAAGCTACAGTTTTATTTGATACTATTTCTACATATTCTTTTGTATCATATTTATTTGCATGCAACTTTGATGTAGAACCTGAGCCTTTATGATATGTTTTACAAGTTAGCACCCCTGTTATAGTGTCTTTAATATCGGATATGGTATTTAAATATTGTGTTGTGAATGTGGGAGAGAGGGATTATTGGTATATTTGATTTTGTTGAGTATTTTTGGATTCGATGTGATCTTGGGAATGGATTGGCTAGCCACCAATCATGCTAGTGTAGACTGCCATAGAAACGTTTAACCTTTTCCCCACTAAATCTGTTTTGTGAGTAAATAAATGAAATGCTTGAATTTGATTTGTTAATTTGGTTTTGTATTTATTATGGAGAAAATATGGATGTCGATGTTATGGAGAATGAGGAATAGGCAGGATTGTATAATGTTCCCATCATCGAAAACTTTCACAATGTATATTAGAAAGAGTTGCCCAGGTTGCCATTAGAAAGGGAGATTGAGTTTGCCACTTAGTTGTTACCTGGCACTCAACACATCTCTAAACCTCCCTATAGAATGGCTCAGATAAAGTTGGAAGAACTCAGTAAACAACTGTAGGAACTATTGGATAAGGGATATATTCGTCCTAGTATGTCACCATGGGGAGCCCTAATTTTGTTTGCCAAGAAGAAAGATGGATCCATGAAACTATCATTGATTACAGACAATTGAATATGGTGATAATAAGAATAAGTAGCCCTTGCCTAGTATTGATGATCTACTTGATCAATTACAGGGTGTACAAGTATTCTCTAAGATCGAACTTCGATCATGGTATCACCAAGTAAGAATCAGGTAGGAAGATATCCCGAAAACGACCTTTAGCACCGGATATGGCCACTCTGTGTTCTTAGTCATGCCATTTGGTTTAACAAATGCACCCACAGCCTTCGTGGACTTAATGAACCATGTGTTCAAGCCTTATCTAGATAAGTTTGTGATAATCTTCATAGATGACATCCTTATTTATTCTCAATCCTATAAGGAACATGCTGAGCATCTGTCCATAGTTCTCCAAACCCTTTAAGAGAGACAATTGTATGCCAAGTTTAGCAAATGTGAGTTTTGGCTAGAAAAAATTGCATTTTGGGGACATATGGTTAGTAAAGAAAGGGTTTCAGTGGATCCATCAAAAATTGAGACTATGGTAATGTAACAGTCGCGCCTGTCTCACCAGGCCGTCGGCAAGCATCCCCTAGGCTCCTCGCCCCAGGTTTGCCTTGACAGCGAGAGTAGGCGATCGCCCATAATCACTAACAACGTATTGTCCGCTCTGGCAGTCGCACACCTCACGGCTTTGTCCAAGGCTCCTGAAGAACTCAGGATTAATGCCTTAAGCGCGTTTGCTGAGGCTCGAACCCTAGTACCCTTAAGCACTCGAGCCTTACACTCATGTTACCATTGAGACAACTTGTTTCAATGGTAACATGAGTGTAAGGCTCGGGTACTTAATGAGAAGTACCAGGGTTCGAGCATTTCATGTAAAACGCTCTCAAGAGATTATTCTTGAGTTCTTCAAGACCCTTAAGGCAAAGTCGTGAGGTGGGCAACCGTCGAAGCGAACAATATGTAAGTGAGAGTGGGCGATCGCCTATCTCGTGTGTAAGAGTAAACCTGGGGCGTAGGAGAGCACCAAGGGGATGCTTGCCGACAGCCTTGTGAGACGGGCGAGGCTCTTACATAAAAATGGCTCTTACATAAAAACGCGCATTTTTATGTAAGAGCCTCGCCCGTCTCATCAGGCCGTCGGCGAGCATCCCCTTGGTGCTTTCCCATGCCCCAGGTTTACTCTTACACACGAGATAGGCGATCGCCCAATCTAACTTACGTATTGTCCGCTTCGACGGTCGCCCACCTCATGGCTTTCCCTCAAGGGTCTTGAATAACTCAAGAATAATCCCTTGAGCGCGTTTGCTGAGGCTTGAACCCTGGTACCCTTAAGTACCCGAGCCTTACACTCATGTTACCAAGTACCAAGGTTCGAGTGTTTCATGTAAAACACGCTCAAGGGATTATTCTTGAGTTCTTCAAGACCCTTAAGGTGAAGCCGTGAGGTGGGCGACCAATGAAGCGGATAATACGTAAGTGAGATTGGGCGATCGCCTATCTCGTGTGTAAAAGTAAACCTGGGGCATGGGAGAGCACCAAGGGGATGCTCGTCGATGGCCTGGTGAGACGGGCGAGACTCTTACATAAAAACATTCATTTTTATGTAAGAGCCTCGCCCGTCTCATCAGGCCATTGACAAGTATCCCCTTGGTGCTCTTTCGCACCCTAGGTTTACTCTTACACACAAGATAGGCGATCGCCCAATCTCACTTACATATTGTCCGTTTCGACGGTCGCCCACCTCACGGCTTTTCCTTAAGGGTCTTGAAGAACTCAAGAATAATCCCTTGAACGCGTTTGCTGAGGCTCGAACCCTGGTACCCTTAAGTACCCGAGCCTTACACTCATGTTACCAAGTACTAGGGTTCGAGTGTCTCATGTAAAACATGCTCGAGGGATTATTCTTGAATTCTTAAAAACCCTTGAGGCAAAACCATGAGGTGGGCGACTACCGAAGCGAATAATACGTAAGTGAGAGTGGGCGATCACCTCTCTCACGTGTAAGAGTAAACCTGGGGTGCGGGAGAGCACCAAGGGCATGCTTGCCAATGGCCTGGTGAGACGGGCGAGGCTCTTACAGGTAAATTGGGATAGGCTTAGTACTGTAACTGAGTTTCGAAGCTTTCATGAGTTGGCAGGTTACTATCAAAGATTTGTAGAGGGGTTTTCTAAGATTGCTGCACCCATTAATTCACCTCGCTCGAAAGGATGCATCATTTGTGTGGGATGATACTTGTGAATACAACTTTCTACAATTGAAACAAAGATTGACATCAGCACTAGTCCTAACCATTCCTAGGGGATCAAGTGGTTTTTCCATCTATAGTGATGCCTCTTATCAGGGACTAGGATATGTGTTGATGCAACATGATAGAGCGGTTACTTATGGTTTGAGATAACTAAAGAACCATGAAAGGAACTACCCCACACTAACTTGGAACTGGCAACCATTGTTTCTACTCTAAAGATTTGGCGTCACAACCTTTATGGTGAGAAATTTGAAGTGTATACAGATCACAAAAGCTTGAAGTACTTGTTATCTTAAAAAAAGTTGAATATGCATCAGAGGAAATGGATGGAATTGTTAAAAGATCATGATTGCACGATTTTATACCATCCTGGTAAAGCAAATATGGTGGCTAATGCTTTAAGTAGAAAACATGTCGGAGTGTTATCCAATATGATGGTGTATGAATAGAGACTACTTGAGGATTTTATGAATCTTAATCTGAATATGGAGGTGATGACTCCTAATGGTTTTATGGCTAATTTGAGTATTAAGCCAAGTAATATTAAGTAGATTAAAGAGGCTCAACAACAAGACCCAAAGATTAGCTCCATTATATATGAGGTTTATAAAAGCTCAAATTGGTGATGATGGGTTATTGACGTTTAAGGGTCGATTATGTATACCCAAGGATGAGCACTTGAGGTGACAAATTTTAGAGGAAGCTCATTACTACAAATGCAATATGCACCTAGGTAAGCTCATTACTGCAAATACACTATGCACCCAGGTAACACCAAAATGTATCATAATTTGCGTAGTGTTTAGTGGTGGAGTGGGATGAAAAGAGATATTGTTGAATTTGTGTCCAAGTGTTTGACATGTCAATAGGTAAAGGTGGAACATCAGAGACTTGCAGGGTTACTTCAACCTTTACCAGTCCCTACTTGGAAATGGGAACATGTGACTATGAATTTTATAACGGGATTACCTAGAACCTGAAGCTACCATGATGCCATCTGGGTAATCGTGGATAGGCTGACAAAGACAGCTCATTTTCTAGCAGTCAAAGAAACTAATTCCTCAAATCTTTAGCAAAGTTATACATCCAAGAGATAGTAAGCCTTCACGATGTCCCTACAAGCATCACTTCAGATAGGGATGCTCAATTTACTTCCTGATTGAGAAAGCCTTTCAGACAACTTTGGGTACTAGATTGCAGTTTAGCACTGCATATCATCCTCAAACTTTGTGGATAGGCTGACAAAGTCAGCTCATTTTCTAGTAATCAAGGCTACTAGTTCTCTCAAATCCTTAGTAAAGTTGTACACCCGAGAGATAGTAAGGCTTCATGGTGTCCTTACAAGCATCACTTCATATAGGGATGCCTGATTTACTTCCTAGTTCTGGAAAGCCTTTCAAATAACTTTGGGTACTAGATTGCAATTTAGCACTGCATATCATCCTCAAACTGATAGGCAATCAGAGAGAGCAATTCAAATGCTTGAAGATATCTAAGGGCCAATGTACTTGATTTTGGAGGTGCATGGGATGAATATTAAGCCCTAATAGTGTTTGCTTATAATAAAAGTTACCATGTAAGGATCAAGATGGCACCTTACAAGGCTTTGTATGGTAGAAAGCGTAAATCACCCATTGGATGGGAAGAGGCAGGAGAACAAAAATTTTTAGCACTAGAGCTAGTTGAGAAAGCCACTGAGGATATAAAGATAATCTGCCAAAGACTTAAGACAACTCCGAGCCAACAAAAGAGTTATGTAGATAATCGTAGGAGAGATTTGAAATTTAAGATAAGTGATCATGTGTTTGTAAAAGTTTCTCTTATGAAAGGCATTATGAGGTTAGGCAAGAAAGGGAAGCTTAGTCCAAGGCATATAAGCCCCTTTGAGATTTTAAATAGGATCGAAGATGTTGCATATCAGCTAGCTTTACCTCATTGCTTGTCTAATATGCATGATATGTTCCATGTTGAGGAAATATCACCTGATTCATCTCATGTGATTGAGTATGAGCCTCTACAATTAAGAGGAGACTTGAGCTATGTAGAAAGGCTTATGCAAATCTTGGATTATAAGGATAAAATACTCAGATCGAAAGTTATCCCATTGGTAAAAGCCTTGTGGCAAAATCATTTGGTGGAAGAGGTTATATGGGATTTAGAAAGTAATATGAGGGAAGCCTATCCTTATTTGTTTTGAATGTATTGTACTCAAATTGGGAGGACCAAATTTTCCAAGATAGGGAGAGCGTGAAACCTTTCCTATGCTAGATTGTATCAATTAATATGAAATTTGAAATTTTATTGGAGTTTAGTTTATAAGTGGTAGTGAGTGAGAAGGAATTTTGACCCTTTAATATTGTTTCGATAATAACTGGGGATTTAGGAGCGCAATTGACAAACTGTAAACTTTTTATGAAAGTCAACTCAAATAAATTTTCAAGCATATAAAGCTCACATCCTAATGTGTTTTGAGTCATTACCAACAATTTTTCAAATTTAGCCTATGTGAAGTGACGTTTAGGCAATGTAGTTAGCCAACCTTCATGCACTAAATTGCACATAATTTATATTAGCAATCTCCAATCAGGGTGATTCAAAAACCATTTGAAAGCTAACTTAAACATCTTTCCAAAAATATAAGGCTTGCAATTTATCTCATTATGGATTAATTTATATGGATTTCTAAATTGGACCTTTGTGTAAGCTACACTACCACTAAGCAACCTGTAATGAATCGTAGATTCCTCATGCTAGGAAGCTTCAAATTGAGTGATTTCAATTTTGGTAGAAAGCAAACTCAATTACCATTCAAATGATATGTGGCTCAACCACTAATTTCCCGGGGATGAATTGGAATGATTTTTCAAACTTAGATTATAAGTTGAGTTGTGCTAGTAGTGGACTGAATTGAGAGAATCTGAAACCAACTCAGGCATGGGACCATTTTGCAATTCTTAAAACACCACTTCCTACTCTTTAATTTCTTTTTTGCATGTTCTTTCTATAAAATTGCAGCCACTCCCCATTATCCAATGAGGAGTTGGCATGTGGCAACTATGGTACACTAAGGGTGTAATCAAGCCAAGCCGAGTAGATACAATGGGGTGTTCAAGCTCGAGCATGACTCGAAGACTCGATCCTCGATACTCGACTTGAGCTCGATCGAGCCTCTCAGCTCGAGATCAAAATTGAGCTACTCGAGCTCACTTGATTAAGCTCAATTATCCTAGCTCGACTTTCATGCTCGAATTCAAGCTTGGTTTTCATTCTTAAACTTGAGCTCGAATTTATTTTTATATATTTAAGAATATTATGTATCAATTAAATATAATAATAAAATATAATAAAAAAGACAAATCAAAACATTAAAAAAATAAAAATTGAATATCAATAAGTTATTCAAACCCCTTCTTCTAAGATAAAAATCGAATATTATGCTAAAAATCAATATAGTGATTGGAAATTTGGCAAAAAGGAAAGCACATAAAACATCTAAAGGCAGACAGGTTGCTAATACACAGATTCGGAACTTGACCATTTAGTTTCTTGCTTTTTTGCTAATACACAACTTAATTTAAGTGATGTAAAATTGATATCGACAACCATATTTGTAAGTTGAAAGCACATGCATTCAAATCTAGAATCCCTTCAGTTTCTTTATCCTTCATATAAACTTCATTCAAATATTCTTCAGTGAAGCTATTTTTCTTTTTCCAGGATGCAACCAGTAATTTCTTTGTTTTATTCCTGTAATGTAGATTAGTGAAGAGATACAAACATATTATTCTTTAACAGAGATGAAGAAGAAACCCATGATACAATGTATTAATAAATTTATTTCATATATTTCTCATAGATTACAGAATAAATTGAACAAAAAAGCTTCGTGTATACTTAGATTTACAAGATAAAACTAATCATCCTTTCCTTCCTATATATAAATGAACTTGAAACAATTAACAAATTAGAAGCTTGTTCTTACCAGGTGTGGAAAGGGGTAAGGGGCCAACCAAAAAGGGGACTGGGGAAGTAGTCTAGGTACACGTGAGGAAGAGGAGCTTGGGCGTGAGGAAGAGGAGCTTGGGTGTGAGGTTGTGGGACCTAAGGAGGTGTGCTATACATGAGTGTGGGGTCGCTAGATTTATGGGAAAAAGGCGAATGGCTGGGTTTCGGTATGAGAGGTGGGATGCTGCGGGTTTGGAGATTAAGGAAATGAAAGACTGAAGACAATGTTCGGTTAGGTAGAGTTTCAAGAATTTAGGGTTATATTTTAAGGGTAATTATGTAATTTCATGGTAAAAAATAAAATATATACTAAAATAAGAAAAGCTCAATTAGGCTCGTGAGCTACTCAAGTTAAGTATTTTAATAGTTGAACTCAACTCACTTGATAGCTTAAGTAGCTCTGTGAGAACTCATTATTTTATACTGTATATGTACGGAAAGATAAATTTTAAAAATAATTAAATAAATAAAATTTTGATATTTTTCTAAATGTCCAAATTAAGTCGGGATAGAATCGAAATTTCAAAGTTGTACAAGGGTAAAGTTGACTTCCCTTAAGGGTTGATCAAAGTTGATCAAATTTGTGATTTGTTTGGCTTAAGAAATAACTAAAATATATGAAAAATAAAGCTAAAAAGGGGCTGGAACGGAAAAGAAAATAGACGGTGGCAATATAAGTAAATATGGTGAAATTAGAGGACATTATAGACTTCAAATAAATAATATCAGAAATTTACAAATTAAAAAGAAATTATGGCCAATTAAACTAAGCCAACAAGTAAACTTCATTTATTTCAGCTTGATGTTGCACCGCCTCAACACTTTCCATTCAGCTCCCGTTTCTGTTTTCTCCTCCTCCACCGAACCCTTGTCCAGCTCTGAAATACCACCCTCTCATCAAGAAGTCAGCCAAGCTTCTTCATATAATCTTCCCCTCACCACCTTAACTTCATCTTTCTTCCAAAAGTTCAGCCAAAAAACGCCTAAGGAGGATTCCCCTAGAGCTGACCAGTAGCGTGAATCAGGTAAAAGAAGTTTCAGCCCACGTTTCATGCAGTAATTTTTTATTTATGGTGATGACTTGTAATTAGGTGATGCATATGCACATAGCTTGGCATGAAAAACATGTAGGAAATTAGGTATGGCTGAATTTCTTGGTGATGGGTGACGTTAATGGCTGAACATAATTTGTTGTTCTGTACGCGAGTGGCATGATTTAACGAAGCAGAAAATTCTGCTGTTCATACGTGTGATTTGAAGAGCAGAATTTTAAGATCTAGCATGAAAAATATATATTATATGCATACATGATACCATACGGTTATGGTTAGCCATGAAGGTTGCAAAGAGGTATGAACATGGCCAGTGGTGAATCTTGACCTTTGATTTTGGGGGGGCCAACTAAAAATGTAAAACTATATATATATATATATATATATATATATATATATATATATATAATATAGTTGAGTTCTATCTTTACGTTTTAATAACATAAAACATATATGTAAGAAATTATAAATTTTAATAATCATATAGAAAAGTATAAAGAAAGAAAATACGTCAAATAAATAATTTTATCTAAAATTGTGAGCGACGTTCTTTTAAAGAAACAAAATCTTCAAGAATTGAGTCTGAACTAAATGTTTCAGCAATCTCTCTTTCGATGTTGACAACTAAATTGTCTGCAAGAAATTCATCTTCCATCTTGTTTCTTAGTCTTGTTTTGAGGATCTTCATAGCTGAAAATGCTCGTTCACTAGTTGCAGTAGACACTGGAAGAGTTAAAACAAGTCTAATCAATCTATCAAGAAGATAATATGTTTTTGATTTTTCTGTCTCTGTTAGAACAAGGCACAACTCTGATAAAGAAGACAGATTTTGTAGTTTCACATCATTGTGCATATCATACTCAAAATGTTTCAACTGGAATTTCAAATTCAATCTCTCTTGCTCAGTAAAATCAAGAGGATAATATTTTTCTGCAAGAGTGGAAATATCATCAATATTGAAAGATTTATAATCTTCCTTTGGATCCAAAGCAGAACTAAGTGTCAAAAGATCCATTGCTTGATCACTAAACCTATTGTTTAGCTCTTGCAATTGAAAATCAATGACTTCATTGAATATGTCAAAATGATAATGGTGCTCCATAGTGATTTGATTTTGTTTCTGTCGACGTCGACCTTCAAAATATGGATCATTCAAATCAGGAACATTCAAATAATACTTTTCACAAAATGATAGCACATTTTCAAGCAAACTATTCCAACCAGATTCTCTTAAATTCTGAATCAACATCTTTGTACTTGAAACCAAATGCATAGCATTCAAAATATCTTGAGATTTTTGTTGCAAAGCTTGGCATAATACATCGGTAATACCCATAACCTCTTTCATCAAGTGCAAAATAAAAATGAACTCAAATGATTGAATAAACTTTAATGCAACACTAGCATCCCCTCGTTGAGAATAAGTGGATCCTTCTTTTTTAATATTTTCAAGCACGAAACAAGTTGCATCAAACATCGTTAGAAGACTGCATATAGAATAAAAGTGAGAACCCCAACGAGTATCAACAGCTCGTTTCAAAGTTCCAATCTGATTGGCACCTTTTCTGGTCTCAAGCTCATCAATAGATACCATGCATGCAAT
Source organism: Heritiera fomes (assembly GCA_032173925.1). Lineage (NCBI taxonomy): Eukaryota > Viridiplantae > Streptophyta > Magnoliopsida > Malvales > Malvaceae > Heritiera > Heritiera fomes. The sequence goes on from JAPDPM010000019.1 coordinate 5,775,196, forward strand.
TTCAGCTGCTTGAGCAGTTTGTAATTCTTCATGACGTTTTCTTGAGGCATCAACAGAATTGATAATAAAAGTCAAATTATTAAAAAAACTCATGAACAGAGTGTACCTCTCTAGAAGCAGCAACAAGAGTTAATTGTAGCCGATGAGCTAAACAATGCACATAATAAGCAGAAGAACAATCATTAAGGAATAATGCTTGCAATCCGTTCCATTCCCCTCGTATATTACTTGCCCCATCGTATCCTTGACCACGAATATTCTGAACATCAAGACTATGACCAGAGAGAATATCACATATTTCTTTCTTAAGAGTTAATGCAGATGTATCTTTAACATGAGCAAGATCAAAGAAACGCTCCCTAATAAAGCCATCTTTGTCAACAAATCTCAAAACAAGAGCCATTTGTTCTCTTTTGGATTCATCTCAAGCCTCATCAACAATTATGCAAAATTTTGAATCTCCAATGTCTTCACGAATCTTATTTCGTACTTTATTAGCAAGAACATGCAAAATCTCTTTCTGGATTGAATGAGAAATATACTTGGCTGATTTGGGAGCATTTTCTAATACAACTTTTTTAACATCATCATTGTAGGAAGCCAAAAGTTCAATCAACTCAAGAAAATTTCCCCGATTTTTTGAATCAGGTGTCTCATCATGACCTCTAAAAGCACAAGCTTGGAATGCAAGCCATCGAACAGCATCTATAGAAGTCTTGACTCGTAACCTGTTATTCAAAATTTGTTGTGAACTTTGTGCATGGATTACTTTATCAATGTGCCCAGATTGTTTCATCAAATTCTCACAAGATCTCATGGCATTATTATGCGGTGATAAAGGATCATCTCCAATATGATTAAGAAAAGCACAATCCTTCCCAGCATTGACTTTTTTCCAATTTCTAAATCCTTTAATAGTGAATACATCCCAACCAGGTCGCCCATTGGATTTCATGTTAAAAAGATAACATGGTAAACAATATGCAGCATCTTTAGTTGGAGAATACTCAAGCCAAGAAGAGAATTGAGAAAACCAAGAATATTGAAAACGCTTAGGATGCTTTTCTAATGAACATGGATAACTAGAAAGATGAATTTGATATGGACCTGCTCTTAAGTAAGCTCGTCGAATTTCATCCCGTTGATGAATCGGATATTCCAAAATAGGTCGACGTAATCCAGGATCACGCTCAATGGAGTGAATATTAACTTCTTCAACACGAACAATAGGAGAATTTGGAGGAGATTGATTAGAACTTTGGTGCTCAAGCCTTGGAGATTTGGATGGTATACTGCTTTCTAAATTATCATCATCTTTCTTTTCAAAACATGAGTCTAACCTGTTTTGCTTACCCATGAATGATGAATCCTTTAGACCTGCAATTATATAAATTTATTAGTTTACTTTTCATAATAAATTCTTTAACAAATTTATACTCACGTAATATCATTTATAACTTATAAAATTTATTTATAAATTATAAAACAAAATTATCACTACAATTACAAACACAATACATCGATATAATGTGGCTAACATTCTCTAAAAAATTTATATTCCCAACATAATTATATAAATTATTACTATTTACTAACCCATTAAAATTTAAATTGTTAAAGTTAATAATGCAGACTATACAAGAAGCCTAGCAAACAATAAATTATAATTATTTTTCTATAGTTATTTTTCTAATCTCTATGCAAACATCTATATAGGAAGAGCTTTTAATTTCCATTCACAAAAACCCTCGTTGTCCTCATGTGTGTAGAAAACATGACTTCTATCAATATTTTAATTGCATTCATATAACCATAAAATTATGTAAATAATAAACATATATTAAAAAAATTAACATACAATTATACAAACCTTGATAATTTTGATAGTCTTGCTTTTGAGAGAATGATGGGCAAAATTATGAGTAAACGTGCAAAGGATATGGGAAAAAAATAAAATAGAAAAGAAGTTATGTTGGGTGGCTGATGAGTTATAAAATATTCTAGGTTTATTTGTTTTTGAAGTTGATTGAAAGTTTAATTGAGTTTTTTAAGTTCACATGATTGTGATATAATATTTGTGACAACCCAATTAAATTTAAATATTTGTTAAAGAGATTGTAAGTAAAATAAATAAATAAATATCAATAGAATTTTATTTTTTTAAATTTTTTGAGAGACCAATTTAAATTTATTTAATTTAATATATTTTACATATAAATAAATACATGACTTCTACAAAAATATTGGGAGGGGGGGGGGGGGGGGGGGGGGGGCATTGCCAACCAGTCAAATATTTGGAGCAGCTTCTTATAATGCTTATCAGAGAATTTTTAAAATTTGGGGGGGGGGGGGGGGGGGGGGGGGCATGCTTACCACCGTCCGCCATTAAACATGGCGTCTAAATGCTATGAAAACAGAAAGTAGAGATTCAATCGAACAGGTAAAGCTGGAAACACGAATGATGGAATATGAGAAAAAAATTAAATAGATATGGGACCCCACTACTACGATCAACTAAGAGAGTTTTAAAGGAGTAAATGTGGAATTTTGATGGTGCTAACAGAAATTAAAAAGCTGAACCGAAACAGAAAACAAAAGCTTGAAACCAAAGATGAAAATGGAAAGAGAAGTAGAGTGTTGACCATTTTAATAGCAATTATGCTAGAGCTCGAGCTACCTTAGAATTTGTCTAAGTCCTTAAGGAGTAATAGCAATTATGCTAGAGCTCGAGCTACCTTAGAATTTGTCTAAGTCCTCAAGGAGAAAAAATGAATGGTAAAACTCAAGGCACTAAGAATTTGTCTAAGTCCTTAAGGAGCAAAAATGATAATGCTAAACCTTACGACACCCAGAATTTGTCTAAGTTGTTAAGGAGCAGAAACGATTATACTAGAGCTCGAGGCACTAGAATTTGTCTAATTCCTCAGAGCCAGAGCAATTATGCTAGAGCTCAAGGCACCTAAAATTTGTCTATGTCCTCAAGGATTAAAATTGATTATGCTAGAGCTTGAGGCACCTAGAATTCATCTAAGTCCTCAAGGAATAAAAGCTATTATGTTAGAGCTTGAGACACACAAAACTTGTCTAAGTCCTCAAGAAGCAAAAGATATCAAGCTAGGGCTCAAGGCATGCATGAATCTAAGTCCTTAAAGAGAGCTAATGTCACACCACGAATTTTCTTAATATCTTACGGAAGCTTAATTTGTGGAAATTTGTTTTTTATCCCTTATATCACTATCCATTTGTAGGTGAATATGTAGGCCAATCCCAACTTCATATAACTCCTTTAATATATTTAGGCATATCTACCAACATACATAATGCCAATTCCAAAAATATATTGATCGTCATATTCCAATAATACATAATCTAGCTTACATCCTAGACTCATCACATAAATATATATATATACAATCAAAAGAATTCCAATACATTGTGCCATCATTCGTCTATGTCTATAGAAACCGCTGGGAGCCATATATCTTAGACTGTGCGGGGAAGTCCACTCTCAAGAAGCTTTCCAAGCCAAAAAGAACAGTCACTGTATCGATCACTCTGAAAGGGAGGGGAAAGAAGAGGGGAGTAAGTCACAACTCAGTAAGTAACAACAATAAGCAACTAAATAATACCAAGCATCCCTTAATTTTCAAAGCTCATTCAAATCACTTTCAATCATATCAAATCAATTATGCTGCATTAAAACTTAAATACGATATGGAAACTCAATAACAATTTGTAGTCAAATAAAGAGTTCCATCAATAGACTAAAAGTCTCAATATCAATCATACATAAAGTATGATGTGCGATCAATAAAAACCAATCATAGTACCAAGGGAGTCCACATAGTATCAATCGATGTTACTTAGAGCTAACACTTAACGATCTACAGTAGCTAACCGTAGCGATCATCCCATAAGGGACGTGCCTATGCATAGACCCTCAGCATCATTGCGCACATGACATCGGGACCTGCCCAATGTAATATACGGGACAAGCCGATCGTTTCCGAGACTTATAGTCGCGAAACAGTGCTCCAAGTCAATCAAATGTGTCTATAAAGTTCTCAAGGTACGGTGCCCAAAGGTCTCAATACCCCGGGTCTAAAACAGAAATCCATTAGTCTTTAAATAAAGTTCATTCTTATCAAATCGACCATCCAAGATTTCGTATCACAATCATAGTGTATAAATATGTAGCTAACAATCATAGGCTCGCTAAGCCTTTTAAAGCACTTTGAATTTTAAAACAAAATCAGAAAACCATATCATACCAAAAGCTTAGCTCAATTTGGAAACTAAAATGGGTTATCACATTAGAGCAATAATACATAAAACCAAATCAAGATTTGGCGAGCCTATAGCATGCTTGTAAAACATTTTCAGAAAGCTAAACCGATCAATCAAGGATAGGCCCAATATGCAGCATTCATTTTATTTCAATTGCCAAATTCCAAGAATTTATAGCATTAAACAATTTGGATGCAAGTAATCGCTTAGGGTTACTTACAGTACTTCCTTAGCTTCTAAATCAGTTCTCCCTCGCCTAACAAGTCTTGGAGTATTGATTGATTTCGAGTCAAACTCAGTCCTTAGGACAACCCTATACATAACACATAGTAGATTGAATCAATCTCTATACATCCATCGATCTTAGTATATCCAATCATAAGCTAACATTAAGCATTGTATAATTCAACAAGAAACAATACTTGGCTGTGTTTCCAGAGTTATTCAAACGTTACTAGCACCGTTTATTGCCTTTTCGTTCATTTGAACTACTTATGACCCATTTGGTCCATTTTTGCTCTTTAAGGTTTTGGACCTTATGGTATTGTGCTAGCTTTAAGTATAATTTCCAGAACCTAACTATCAAACTGTAATTTTTTATATTACTTCTTGTTCAGATCCCTATTTAGACATATAAGGCTCATTTCCTAATTCATTTTGTGCCATTTCCTATCAATTTTTAGACCTTGGTCCAAATCTGGCACAGTAGGCAGGAAATTTCCTGACCTGTGTTCAGTAAAATGCTTACTGCCAACTATAGGGATATAAGATCTGTACAAACCCAATACCATGTCAATCATGACTCATTTATCTTTCTGAACATGTAACGTTTGCAGTCATATTTGATCTGGGCAATTTTCTATGATTATTTGAAGTTTACATTAAAAATCTGTCCCCAGCAGTGAGTATCCTGCATGCATTCATACATATCTTAAGCCATGAAGTTCCAAATCTGGAAATTCCAAAACTAGATGAAATTTAACTCATTTCCCTATTTTGAAATGTAAGATTCATAATTTAACTCTTCCAATATCATCACCAGAAATTTCCCAAAGTTTCAGTATGTCCAGCAGTTTCCTGACACAGTAAAACACTGACCAATATGCACAAACTATCTCATATCTGGTTATAGGAGTATCCAAATGATGCAAACCCAGAACCATCATGCTCCTAACTTAAAGACCCTTTCTAGACATGTAAGGCTTGCACCCTAATTCAATTTAGGCCATTTGCTATGATTTTTCAAAGTCAAGACTGTGATTTACTTTTCTGGACAGAACACCCTGCACTCATTTGTGCATAACTCAAGCTACAGAAGTCCACTTCAAGAAATTCCAAAACTTACTTTCTTGTAACTTAAAGGGCCATAATTCATAATTTTTCCAGAATTTTTCTCCATGCAGAACTATTAAACTGCTCATTTTAATTTTCACCCAAACAGAACAGCAAATTCCAGATTCAACATCAAGTCAGAATTTCAGTTTATCTTTATCTAACAGTAGCCATTTAAATTTAGTTCATCACAACATCATTTTCATGCATAATAATCAATCATTATAGAGGTAGAACCTTACCCCTTAAATCAATGCAAAACCCAGAATTTTGTTAAACAATCCCATAACAGAACATCAATTCCAAGCAATCCATTGAAACTGAAGTTATAATTAGTTTCTAATATATTCAATTAACTAAAATGTAACTTTCATTTCATGAGAATTTAACTCACCCAAAAATCCCCAATTCCCTCATGTTGGGCGAAATCCCTAGGTCTCCATTCTTAAACAATTTCTTCAATTGAAACCATAGAAACACTTAGAATCAGTCCTTAAACAACATATTAAGAGATCAAAACTAACAACCAAACAATTCTTTACAAATCTAGTAAAAACCGAATTCCCTTACCCATTCTTCATTTTCGGTGGTCTTCCTTAATTTCCATGGAAACAACTTGCAAAATGGAAGGATAGGCTGGTTTGGTAGTGAAGAATATTCAGCTAGCACCGATTTTATCCATTCTCACTTGATTTTTTTTTTTTTGAACTTAAAGGAGGAAAGGGGGAGAATGGCGTGAAGATGAGTATGGGAGAAGGAGGCTCACGGTTTCTTGCTGAGATAGAAAGCCAAAATTGACTTTGAAATAACTAAAATTCAAGGTATTTACAATTATGTCATTAATGAAGCCTTTTAGCACATGTAAAGTTCCTTTACACTTAGTTTTTCTTCTAATTTCATAAGCTCAAGTAAGTTATCTTGAATATTTATGACTTTAAGGTTAAAATATTTAATTTAAATCCTTAATTCTATTCTCATTAGGTCTTTTCAGATTAGCTTAAATCGAATTAAACCTCAAGCCCTATAAACTTCTCCGGCAACCAAATTTCATCGATAAATCTTGCAATTGCTCACTTTTGAGCCTGACTTACAATAAATAACTGTATCGATCTACAAGGATTCTAGGAGCATGCCATACTTGATCGGAAGGGGCTCCAAATTAGCTTTTCAACAAAATTTGAATCACTTGAATCGGAGTTCTCTATCAAAAGTTATGCCCGTTTTTTTACCAATTGCTCACGATCAGAATTTTCAGTCTGTGACGTGAATCTGTAAATTCATGGTTGCTGATCCACATTGAATTAGATAGCAAGTCCTATATCGTCGGAAATATTATCGAGTTAGCTTTTCAACAAAATTTTAATCTCCTTAATTGGAGTTTCCTACTAAGAGATATGCTCGATTCTTTACAGAGGTGTCGACTGACAGGTTTGACTGCACATTGTTCAACTTCGGAATTTTTCTGGTATTAATCTGTCGGGGATTAAATTGTGAGCTTTTTATGGCTAAAAGACCTTTAAGTTAACTTTCATAAAAATTTTATGGTTTATCCTTTGGATGCTCCAATCAAGAGATATAACTGAAACAAGGCAGATTAGTCATAAGCCAAAGGCTGAAATTTTCGGTTATTACATCCTCCCCACTTTTAGGAATTTGGTCCTCCAAATTTGATCAAGATCATATTGAAAAGGCGAGGTTGCTTTTCTTTATCACACTTCTCGTATCCATTTAATCCACAACAGCTGAATTCAAAGTCCAATTCAAAGATTGCCACTTATCCATGAATCAAATTTATTTTACATTAGATCTCAATCTCAATATTCAATCAATCCACAAATTAGATGTATCTCATTGATTTACACATTAAAAACGTACATCATTTTATAAATCCAAAACCCTCAAGTTGAGCTAAGATCCATGCCATTTTAAGGCGATCTTGATTATCTTATCTCACAAAATCCTAGCTTTGAAATCAAGTTATCACCTTGCTTCACATTCTTTAAAGGTCTCCACTAGTACTCAAAGATTCATATAATTAGTCGTATTTAATATCAACTCCACTAAAACCTTCTTCATTAGTAGAGTTTGAAGACCAAAGGACTTTTCAAAATATACATGATCTAACACATACTTCAATTTCAAATGAAGATCAGACCTTAACTCTTTGTTGAGACATATCCATAAAGCCCCTTTTTTTTTGTCAAGCATGGTGAACAAGTTTAATAACCGTTTCTTGCCACTATTGTGGACAAGTCCAAACCTTATTGGTCAAATCTAATAAGCACAATTGATATCACACTTGGGACTCTACTAAAGCTCATCAAGGATGCCCAATCCTCAAAATTCAAGTTTCTTAGTTTAAAATCGCAATTCCAAATTTCATATAGCTCTCAAAGCAAAGCTAGATCATGTATTCGATCAAATCTTATATTCTCTTCATAGGAAAATAAAGTTAGCATAAGGCCTTAGGTTTGAATGGCTCTATAAAATATAAAGCTCAACGCATAGTTCGATTTCTTTTCCTGTCAATCAAAACAGCCCACATATTTAAGATTTCCAAATGTATTAACCCTCAAATCCATGCATGATCAAAATCAAACGATTATAATAGTTCAAGGCTTATGCTAAGTATGTCCATGTGTTACATCAAGACACATGTTGAAATACTTAAGGTTCGTAGCTATGTCAATGAATTCAATATGCAATTAAGCATATTCATCACATGCCATCCTCTTGTGGCTATCCAAAAATCATGTATAAATATGGCCTAGGTATGATCATCAATCATTCTCATGTTACATATGATTCATACTGTTCATCACCCATCTTTCTTATTTGGTGCCAAGCCGATATAGTTTGATAATTATCAGTTACCCAATTTAATCAGTAGTATGTAATTGTCCCAGTAGCTTTCACATCTCGTGCACACGCTCTCTCATTATCATAGAGCGTTTATATATCACACTCATATATTTACATTAGTACGAAGCGGTGCTATCAGTACATTTGGGGTCTCAAGCCTTTTGCTATTTTTTATTAGTATATGACAACTCAAAGATTCCCTTTACATGTAATGCTCACTGGGCTTGTACATATACATTCTCATCGTTTCATACTCATACTCCGACTATGGCATTATAGAATCTAGGAGTTTGATAATGGAATTTGATTCTATTTAGACAATCAGTCTTTAATCACTTTCATATCATCATATCTCTTTTAAACTCTTTATCGTTCACAACATTCATTTTCACATTTATTCCATCAAGGCTGCATCTCATTGCAGATTTTACTGTGAATCATCTCTTACAGTAATAAATCATGAGACAATCCTTTTCTCTCCATGTCTCTTTTCATGTAGTATGGTCATTACATCTCTCATTCTTATGGTATATTCAAAATCAATTAAATTTTTAGAATATACCCGGGAATATTCTCTTTTCATAATTTAGATTCTACGATTGAATCCTTGAATTATCCATTTAAGCACCACATTATCTATACAATTCCACCATATCTATCATTTCGAGGTGGTATATCTATATAATATTTTTCCATTCACATTACTAGCAGTAAAAATGTAATTCATTTATTTACTCCCTTGAGTATCATTAAATTTCCTCTATCGAATTTGGCTCAATCTCACATCTAACCATAATCATGTGATAACCAAAAGAATCACTTTGTCTTAGTTTGAGAACTGTTTCATACTCATGTTCCCTAGTCCTCACAAAATTTTATCTCCTTATTACATTTTCATCTTTTCACTCTCATCATTTTATCCGTTTAGGGTCTAAAAACCTCATTCCTTGGGCTTACATACCTCACATGGTATTTTATTAATCTTGTAAACCCCAATAGGAACTCGTAAGAAATTGTCAAGTTCTAAATATTATCTTATGGTTATCAGTCTCCAACTATTAGCTGATGACGCCTTGTACAGAGACTAGTCTTATGAATTCCTTATACATCTCTGATTAGATCAATTAGGCATCAATTCCATACAGATGAATATTTGTTCTTAGCAAGAACTCTTTTAAACAATAGAAATTTAATTCACAATTATAAATCCTCAATTCAAGTCATCTGTATTTCCATCATTTACACCAATACAAGTGAACTTCATTATCCACATAACCTATTAGACCTTTGTTAGTATCATTTCGAATCCACTATTATTCCACAAGGTTCTATATCATTCTCGAGTTGTCCATGCGTACTCAAGCAAAAAAAAAATCAATCAAGGTCCACTATTACTAGGTTCTTTCCACAGACAATCCTGAATGATATAACAATTCTTCATTAAATTTAGTGGACTCGATATATCAATACATTATCGCTGTCACAATTTTACCTGGCCATATTCCAACATCATATCATTACACCACAAGTTAGGACACTTAGTATTTACTTGCGAAGTTAAAATCGCTAAGCAATCGTATCATCACTCAATCACAATCAATCTTCATTTTTACAGACAATCTATCTTAATGGGGAATCCTCTTCCTGTTTCTAATGAATCTGATCAATCAGTTCAGGCTTTATCATTTATTACTGCTCAATCCACTCCTTAGCTACCTCTGGATCTTTCACACCAAGGTAGGCGGGTTCATCTTCCAGAATAACCACAATATATTCAAATTCTTATCCACCTGTTCCTTAGTCTACGGTGGAGGCACTAGAGATGGCATTGGCAACACTAGTGGTTGTGGTGTCGTAGCCCGCTACCGTGGAGTAACCTAAGGCTATGGCGCATAAGGAAGGGTTGGTGCTTGTACTGGAGCCTAAGCTGGAGGTTAATTAGGGTTGCCTCCAAATTGATAAGCCATAAAGATTGTCAAGTTCTATATGGTCTATTGCAATTCTCCTACAGTCCTTGTTGACTGGCCCATTTTGACATTGAGATTTGGGACCAAAAAGTCATAGAGGAGGTAGAAAGGTCGAAGACCTAAATCACTCTTAAGGAGAAACTCGTTGTAGTCTACGTCTCCTCCTCATTTTCACTTTACTTCCCTCAAACATAAACAAACAGTTTAGTACAGTTTATATGGCAACCACAGTTCAAGAATAGACATTGGCACAGTGTACAGGGATGTAAGCTAACTTTATTGACCTACACAGACACGAACAAACCCGCTCTGATACCAAACAGTCACACCACGGATTTTCCTAATATCTTACGGAAGCTTAATTTGTGGAAATTTTTTTTTATCCCTTATATCACTATCCATTTGTAGGTGAATATGTAGGCCAATCCCAACTTCATATAACTCCTTTAATATATTTAGGCATGTCTACCAACATACATAATGCCAATTCCAAAAGTATATTGATCGTCATATGCCAATAATACATAATCTAGCTTCCATCCTAGACTCATCACATAAATATATATATATATATATACAATCAAAAGAATTCCAATACACTGTGCCATCATTCGTCTATGTCTATACAAACCGCTGGGAGCCATATACCTTAGACTGTGCAGGGAAGTCCACTCTCAAGAAGCTTCCCAAGCCAAAAAGAACAGTCACTGTATCGATCACTCTGAAAGGGAGGGGAAACAAGAGGGGAGTGACTCGCAACTCAGTAAGTAACAACAATAAGCAACTAAATAATACCAAGCATCCCTCAATTTTGAAAGCTCATTCAAATCACTTTCAATCATATCAAATCAATTATGCTGCATTAAAACTTAAATACGATATGGAAACTCAATAACAATTTGTAGTCAAATAAAGAGTTTCATCAATAGACTAAAAGTCTCAATATCAATCATACATAAAGTATGCTGTGCGATCAATAAAAACCAATCATAGTACCAAGAGGGTCCACATAGTATCAATCGATGTTACTTAGAGCTAACACTTAACGATCTACGATAGCGAACCGTAGCGATCATCCCATAAGGAACGTGCCTATGCATAGACCCTCAGCATCGTTGCGCACATGACACCGGGACCTGCCCAACGTAATATACGGGACAAGCCGATCGTTTCCAAGACTTATACTCGCGAAACAGTGCTCTAGGTCAATCAAATGTGTCTATAAAGTTCTCAAGGTACGGTGCCCAAAGGTCTCAATACCCCGGGTCTAAAACAGAAATCCATTAGTCTTTAAATAAAGTTCATTCTTATCAAATCGACCTTCCAAGATTTCGTATCACAATCATAGTGTATCAATATGTAGCTAACAATCATAGGCTCGCTAAGCCTTTTAAAGCACTTTGAATTTTAAAACAAAATCAGAAAACCATATCATACCAAAAGCTTAGCTCAATTTGGAAACTAAAATGGTTTATCACATTAGAGCAATAATAAATAAAACCAAATCAAGATTTGGCGAGCCTACAGCATGCTTGTAAAACATTTCCAGAAAGCTAAACCGATCAATCAAGGATAGGCCCAATATGTAGCATTCATTTTATTTCAATTGCCAAATTCCAAGAATTTATAGCATTAAACAATTTGGATGCAAGTAGTCACTTAGGGTTACTTACAGTACTTCCTTAGCTTCTGAATCAGTTCTCCCTCGCCTAACAAGTCTTGGAGTATTGATTGATTTCGGGTCAAACTCAGTCTTTAGGACAACCCTCTACATAACACATAGTAGATTGAATCAATCTCTATACATCCATCGATCTTAGTATATCCAATCATAAGCTAACATTAAGCATTGTATAATTCAATAAGAAACAATACTTGGCGTGTTTCCAGAGTTATTCAAACGTTACTAGCACCGTTTACTGACTTTTCGTTCATTTGAACTACGTATGACCCATTTGGTCCATTTTTGCTTTTTAAGGTTTTGGACCTTATGGTATTATGCTAGCTTTAAGTATAATTTCCAGAACCTAACTGTCAAACTGTAATTTTTTATATTACTTCTTGTTCAGATCCCTATTTAGACATATAAGGCTCATTTCCTAATTCATTTTGTGCCATTTCCTATCAATTTTTAGACCTTAGTCCAAATCTGGCACAGTAGGCAGGAAATTTCCTGACCTGTGTTCAATAAAATGCTTACTGCCAACTATAGGGATATGAGATCTGTGCAAACTCAATACCATGTCAATCATGACTCATTTATCTTTCTGAACATGTCAAGTTTGCAGTCATATTTGATATGGGCAATTTTCTATGATTATTTGAAGTTTACATTAAAAATCTGTCCCCAACAGTGAGTATCCTGCATGCATTCATACATATCTTAAGCCATGAAGTTCCAAATCCAGAAATTCCAGAACTAGATGAAAGTTAACTCATTTCCCTATTTAGAAATGTAAGATTCATAATTTAACTCTTCCAATATCATCACCAGAAATTTCCCAAAGTTTCCGTATGTCCAGCAGTTTCCTGGCACAGTAAAACACTAACCAATATTCACAAATTGTCTCATATCTGGTTATAGGAGTATCCAAATGATGCAAACCCAGAACCATCATGCTCCTAACTTAATACCCTTTCTATACATGTAAGGCTTGCACCCTAATTCAATTTAGGCCATTTGCTATGATTTTTCAAAATCAGGACTGTGATTCACGTTTCTGGACAGAACACCCTGCACTCATTTGTGCATAACTCAAGCTACAGAAGTCCAATTCAAGAAATTCCAAACCTTACTTTCTTGTAACTTAAAGGGCTATAATTCATAATTTTTCCAGAATTTTTCTCCATACAGAACTATTAAAATGCTCATTTTAATTTTCACCCAGACAGAACAACAAATTCCAGATTCAACATCAAGTCAGAATTTCAGTTCATCTTTATCTAACAGTAGCCATTTAAATTTAGTTCATCACAACATCATTTTCATGCATAATAATCAATCATTATAGAGTTAGAACCTTACCCCTTAAATCAATGCAAAACCCAAAATTTTGTTAAACAATCCCAGAACAGAACATCAATTCCAAGCACTCCATTGAAACTGAAGTTATAATTAGTTTCTAATATATTCAATTAACTAAAATGTAACTTTCATTTCATGAGAATTTAACTCACCCAAAAATCTCCAATTCCCCTATGTTGTGCGAAATCCCTAGGTCTTCATTCTTGAACAATTTCTTCAATTGAAACCATAGAAACACTTAGAATCAGTCCTTAAACAACATATTAAGAGATCAAAACAAACAACCAAACAATTCTTTACAAATCTAGTAAAAACCGAATTCCCTTACCCATTCTTCATTTTCGATGGTCTTCCTTAATTTCCATGGAAACAACTTGCAAAATGGAAGGATAGGCTGGTTTGGTAGTGAAGAATATTCAGCTAGCACCGATTTTATCCATTCTCACTTGATTTTTTTTTTTTGAACTTAAAGGAGGAAAGGGGGAGAATGGCGTGAAGATGAATATGGGAGAAGGAGGCTCACGGTTTCATGCTGAGATAGAAAGCCAAAATTGGCTTTGAAATAATTAAAATTCAAGGTATTTACAATTATGCCATTAATGAAGCCTTTTAGCACATGTAAAGTTCCTTTCCATTTAGTTTTTCTTCTAATTTCATAAGCTCAAGTAAGTTAACTTGAATTTTTATGACTTTAAGGTTAAAATATTTAATTTAAATCCTTAATTCGATTCTCATTAGGTCTTTTCAGATTAGGTTAAATCGAATTAAACCTCAAGCCCTATAAACTTCTCCGGCAACCAAATTTCATCGATAAATCTTGCAATTGCTCACTTTTGAGCCTGACTTCCAATAAATAACTGTATCGATCTACAAGGATTCTAGGAGCATGCCATACTTGATCGGAAGGGTCTCCAAATTAGCTTTTCAACAAAATTTGAATCACTTGAATCGGAGTTCTCTATCAAAAGTTATGCCCGTTTCTTTACCAATTGCTCACGATCAGAATTTCCAGTCTGTGACGTGAATCTATAAATTCATGGTTGCTGATCCACATTGAATTAGATAGCAAGTCCTATATCGTCGGAAAGCTTATTGAGTTAGCTTTTCAACAAAATTTGAATCTCCTTAATTGGAGTTTCCTACTAAGAGATATGCTTGATTCTTTACAGAGGTGTCGACTGACAGGTTTGACTGCACATTGTTCAACTTCAGAATTTTTCTGGTATTAATCTGTTGGGGATTAAATTGTGAGATTTTTATGGCTAAAAGACCTTTAAGTTAACTTTCATAAAAATTTTATGGTTTATCCTTTCGATGCTCCAATCAAGAGATATAACTGAAACAAGACAGATTAGTCAGAAGCCAAAGGCTGAAATTTTCGGTTATTACAGCTAAAGCTATCAAGCTAAGGCTCGAAGCATGCACAAAATCTAAGTTCTTTAATGGCAAAAGTTATCAAGCTAAGGCTCGAGTCACGCATGGAATCTATGTTCTCAAAGAGCGAAAACTATTAAGCTAGGGCTTGAGGCACATATGGAATCTAGATCTTCAAAGAGCATAAGCTATTAACCCAAGGCTCAAGTTTCAATAGTCACAAGGCTAAATCAAAAGCTAGCCATACTATAACTTGTTGCAAACAAAACTAGAACCTATAACAAGGGGTGAACAACCAAAAGTAAGTAAAGGTGGCAAACGGGCCGATTCGGGCAAGTTCGATCTGGGTTATTTCAAGTTCGGCTTATTTCGATTTCGGGTTTTTTCGGTTTCGGGTTTTTCGGTCTCAGATTTTTTCGGTCTTGGGTTTTTTCAATTTTGGTACTTTTGGTTTCGGGTATTTTCAAGTTCAGTTATTTCCAGTTTGGTCTGATTTTGAGTTCGATCCGATTTTAACCGGGCGGGTTTAGCGGGTTTAGTCAAATTATTTTGAAATTTTATAAGTTATAAATATTTTTATAATTTTGAATGTAATAATTAATTTAATTTTCTATAGTTAAATAAAAATATAATAGAAATGCTAAATTAAAGTTAAAATTTAATAAATATTTATATAAATATAAATATAAATACAAATTTTTACATTTTAATGTTTTATTACTTGACAATTATTATTTATTTTTTTAATTTCCTGCAATATTCACATTTGTTATAAAACTATATAATTATATTAATAATTATATAAAAATTTATTTTTTAAGTGAGCCATATGTGTGTGTATGTGTATATATATAATAAAACTAAAGGAAAGTGAAAATCCAAAAGTATTAGCTATATAAATAAATACTAACAAATTATAAATAAATCACACTAAACAATTAAACATTTGCATAAATGGCTTTATACTCTTAACAATAACTTATAGGGGTCATTATATTTTTTTTGGGTCAACGTTGGGCTATTGGAATTTGAATACTTTTAGTTCAATAAATTTTCCTTTTTTTACTTTGTTTTATTAGTTTTATAATTATTATAATATATTTTTAATAAAATTTTAAATTTTTAAGTTTTTTTTACATTTATTTTGTTTTTTAAATACCAATATAATTAGTAATTAAATTAAATCTAACCATATAACTAGTTAACTAATTGTTCAATTATAATGTTAAATAAAATTATAGTATACATTAAAAAATACTTAATATTATGAATAATTGATCAACTAATTACATCAATTTTATATTTATTTTGTTTTTGGTTTATACATAAATCATAATATTAATATTATTACATTAAATATAATCGTACTTGTACACACTAATTAATCAAATATCTTTTTAAGAATTTAAAACAGGGAATTAAACAAGTTATATACACCAATTGATATTATATTATAAATAATAACATTTGATATAATCATATCATATACAGTTATATACCAATTGAGTACTAATTTTTTTCATTTTCACATTAACAAAATAATATTATATATACACCAATTAATCAAACGTCTAATTAAAATGTTAAATAATAGATATTACTAAATTAATTAATATAATGTTAGTTATTTAAATATAATTAATAATAATATTAATAAATTATAAAAAAACATATTTATTAAAATTACTACTTACATAATAACACTACTCTAGTAATTATTAAATTATATTTTAATTTAATATTAGAATTATTATTTTTATCCACATTTTAATTTTATATTTAATAGATAATAAATAAATTATTTTTAATAAATATTTAATTCTATCAAAATAATACTTACACACTAAGACATTATATAATTTATTCTTAAAAGATTATTATAATATAATATACAAATCATTATTATAAGATACCAAATTGGTTTATCCATGTATAAGATTATTATAATATAATAAATAATTAGTTACCACTAGCTTGATTTATTAATGTCTTTTGTTTTAAGGCTAAAAATAAAATTACCACTATAGATGAACCATTTTGCTAACAGTTTGTCACGACCCGAAGACTGCGACTTTCACTTGATTCTTATACTTTTCTTAGTCTACAAATTTATGGACTAAATTTTTTATTTTTATTTTAAGGTTTGTATTCGGTGTCAGTGTAGTTACTATACTATCTAGGTAACCTATAGTCATTTCATTTAAATGTTAAACTAATACGGAAACGGTTTTTAGTTACATCCCGACTTGTTAAACAGAATATATACTGTACATCAATTAAAGTCTTACATGTAAACAAGTATCTTATAAGGAACATATACCTCAGAAGACTAGTACCAAGTGCATACACCGTCTCCGATGCCTACTTAGCAGCTCACACGGCAGATGTTACTTCAATAGTCTGAAAGAGATGAAATTTAGTGGGGTGAGCAAAACCACGGCTTAGTAAGATACTAATATAAATACAAGAGTAGGATTATACTATCTTAAACTGCAATGCTTAAAACTTGCAAGTTTGCAATTTCAATTAATCCTTTCTCATCGATAACATATCATTATCTCATTTCTTGTCATCTGTCTATCACTTATACTTTTAAATAAATCATCATAATCACTTTTTCAATCTTCTCGTCCTTACATTATAGTGCATCGCAAAACAATCTTTCGTATCCAAATTGAATGTCATATACTATTAGTCTATATTTTCCTCTATCTCAGAGTACATCATGTCCAATTGAAGCATCATATCAATTCACTTTCTGTTTCATAATCGTACTCCTATAATCTATCATCTCATTTCACTTTCCATATAGAGAAATCATGATCACAATAGTGTAAGTTCACAATTCTCTTCATATCAATCTTATGTTCAAGTCTCATATCATGTTATCGGCTAGATGAAATATCATTAATGTCGAGTCATGACATTCCTCATGGAACTCTCATGTACGAAGCATATTATCATGTCAGGGTTTAATGTGCAATTTATGTAACTTTACTATACAAACCGCTATCATTTCTAATCGTATCATATGTACTTTAGAACATGCTCCACATATAAATTTCAATTCATTCAAGTCTACCTTTACGGCATGATAAAAATATGTTCAATTTTAATTCATGTATTCGTTTTTAGAGCATGTCTAAAACATGTGCGGTTCTAAAACATTTTTCATATACTATAAGTCATATCAGGTCTAGAGTTCATATCAAATCAATCTATACTCTAGACCGCATATCATTTTAAATTCGACACAAAATCGTATATAAATCATATAAGTGTCGAAATCATTTATCATGTACTTTTAAAACATATACTGTAAATCATATTAGGTCTAGAGTTCATATCAAATCAAACTATACTTTAGACCGCATATCATGCCATGTTCGACACAAAATTACATATAAATCATATAAGTGTCGAAATCATATCTCATGGACTTTTAAAACATGTTTAAAACATGTACTGTTTCAAAACATATTTCATTTCAAACTTGTTTCATGTACAGTATAAATCATGTCAAGTCTAGAGTTCATATCAATAAAATCATACTCTAGACTTTATATCATATCGGTTAGAGACTAGGCTAGATCCCTATCATCTCTATCAATAAAGACTTAAATCACTGTAGCTAGCAGTGAAAATCATGTCATCGTCCCCTAAAAACCAACTAGGGCGCTATCTATGGCCATAGACCTCATCTCTCTTAGCCCTACTGATCAGGCGTGACTGAGACCTGTCCACGACTATTGTCGGACAAGCATCTCTGCCTAATAAGCAAAACTCCAATTAGGCGGTTTCCACTATACTTTATTGAATTTAATTCTTTTAGGGTGCCTACAGTCTCATAAAACATTTAAATATGTAGCTTTCTTTTCAATATCATGTAAAGCATATGGTAAAATTCTGTATGAGGCTTCATATATCAAAATATATATATCTACCATATACTTTCATTTTAAAACAAATCAATACTTTACAATATTCATATAAACATTATTATATTGTTTAAAGCTGTAAGAAGGCATGCTTAAATGCGATGCTATAAAATATTTCAGTATGCAACTTCGGTAATATTTTCATCAAATACAGAGAAGCGATTCATTTAACTTTATCACCATTAACTATTCGATTTCAAGACTTTCTTTCTGTCAAATCAGTAATTCACTATTCAATTCATTCACTATTCATTTAATTCGATATTCAATTTGCTCAGTACTCAATTCATTTGGAAATCGAATCACTTGGTATTCAGACCATTCGGTATTCAATATCCTTTCTATATCGTCATCGACTATAATAATAATCATTTATACATCTCATCATCAATATTAGGATCACTTCATTTGTATGAATCCTCTAAGTTTCTATGAGCATTTAAACATCATGTTTCTAAATAGTCATCAAGTTACCGAAATTATGCAAATAATAATATCATCATTTAATATCTATTCTGATAATCGACATCGAGGATAACAGAATCACAAAATCGATAGTCATTTATCAAATCCATCTATGATTTGATCTATTGACACATGTTCATCATTTTTGATTTGAGGTTCAATTTCATTTACTATCACAAAATCGTATCTAAATCCTCAAATCAGTTTTCATGTGGCCTTTATGATTTAATCCGAACTTATGCAACTGTCGATCTTATTATTCAAGATCTATTTTAAGGTTATAAGCACAATCATCTTTTCACATATTTACCACTCATTTCTTTGAATCCATAATTGATCGGATTGTGTCGTAATTCAATCTCAATTTCAATCAATTTTTGTATGCACAATTCGTACATTCGTTATGACTCAGTATCATAACTATTCATTGTGTACCATCGTATCGATACTAAGACCCATATTACTAGGGTATGTCCGTTTATTATCTCACGTATATCCGACAATACAATGTAGTACGATGAAATCATCTCCATTTTGATCTCTCGAATTTGTCCATATTATCACATTTGGAATTATTTCAAAATCAAAGAAACCGGACTCGGTAAATTCTGGAAATCATTACTTTGTTAATAGTTTCACAATCCAATCATTTAACTATCAATTTTCAACTATGATCTTCTCTTCAAAGTAATATCATATAATCATCGTTACTTCCATCAATACTCCAACTATTGATATTTCACCTCAATTTCTGCTCGATAGTCAACTTGTAATGTTAAAATAACTCAACTTATCGACTCTATAAGATTCACAAAAAAATTCCTCAAGTTATCGTGCTCATCTATTAACCTTCTTAACCATTTAAAAATCAATTTTTTTCCTATGACACAATAAGATCCTTTCAAGCTTATCTTCGATAATTCTTTCAGGATTCCATTTATATGAGAACATAATATTTTTCCTTAAACATTTTCGTGGAAATTTCGACAGCATAACAGCTTAATTTTCTCTAAACCTCCTACAAGGAAAACACAATTTATCCCACAGCTATTGATTCTCACAATTCCTATGTCTCTACTAAGACCCCCACCATAAGTTGTGGGTCCTCTTAGCATTTTTAACATCGATTCAATCAATGCATCATTTAAAAAATCACAATTCCATGTCATACAATATAACGCTACTAATGTTTTATAAAAGTATTTTACCTATTCGCCAAAGCTTAGCGCGTTACCCGACTTTTGAGCCTAGCCGCACTCCACCATTCGTCTCATTTCCGTCCTGCAACAATTTCAATATCAATACACTACATCAATATAACCATAATTTATTCAATAAATACCATCAATTTATTTTTTTTAATTTTTCCTTACCATTTTTTTCTCTTTCCTCTTCCTTCTCCTTCTTTCTCTTTCTCTTTTTTTCTTTTCTTTTCTTCTTTCTCTTTTCTTTTTTTTTCTTTCTTTTTCTTCTTTTTCCTTTCTTTCTTTTTCTTTTCTTTTCTTCTTTTTCTTTCTTTTTTTTTCTTTTTCCTTTCTTTCTTTTTCTTTTCTGTTCTGAACCGGGTCGGGTCAGGTCGAGTTCGAGCCGGTTCGACTTGGCTTGGCCGGTTCAGCCTCTTCCTGCCAACATCACCACCGGTTCGGGCTTCCCTTAACCGGCCACGGTTACGAGGACTCTGGATCTGGCCTCGGTTTTGCCCCATCACCGGCAACGGCGTCGGATCTGGAACAGTGGCTCTCGGCTCCTTTCCCCTCTATTTCTTCCTCCCTCCGCCATCCTCTGCCTCGTCGGTGGCCTTCCTTTTCTTCCCCTCAGCTCCACCGAGCTCGGGGTTGGGGTGGCGGTGCCTAGACCGGCCGGCACCGCCACTTCCCTCTTTTCACTTTTCCTTCGGTTCTCTTCCAGTTTTGCTTCGCCCCTTTTTGTTTTTTTTCCTCTCTTTTTCTTTTCCGTCGCCGACAAGCCCTCTCTCCCTCTCTTCGGCTCACCGGTGACCTTCTCCTCTTTTCTTCTCTCGCCGGTTGTCGACCGACCTCTTTTATTTTCCTTCATTTCCTTTAAGTTTCTCCTCTATTTGTTAACAGAGGAGAAACAAGGTAGGGAATCGGGAATAGCCCAATTCCCGCCTCTTTCTTTTTTTTTTAATTAATTAATATATATTTATTATTATATATATTAATTATATTCATATAATTATATATATTAATATATATAATTTGTATAAACCAAATATATATACTTTAATTTAAAATACTATACATATATTTCATATATGAATGTATATATATGTGTGGAAAAATATATATTTATATAATAACCTTATATAAATATATAAAATTACATATTTTTATTCCTTATTAAATTTGGATTTCTTTATATCCAAATTTATTTTCTCCATATTCATTTCTTATTTAATCTCGATTTCAATTTGTCCCAATCAAATTCTCCGGATAACTAATATTCCTTTGAAAATTCTCGGTTTTCACATTCTCCCCACCTTAAGAAATTCAGTCCTCCGAATTTAATTTATATTTAGAGGTGATACGGTTTCGTATACTTATGATTCCTATCCCGTTAATCATCTTTTAATTAATACCGCCAGCATATTTTCAACACTAGAATCACTTTTTATACCATTTCATATCATTTTTCACCATAAAATTATACTCCCTAAAATTTCTTATTACTTGGGAGTTATTAATTTCCACTCTTTTTTTTTGTCGTTTCACACTATTTATCATTCGTTTCTCTCATTTGGTGCCTAGTCGATATAATTGATAATCATTGTTTACTCGAATTAATCAATAGTATGTAATTGTCTCAGTAGCTTTCAAGTCTCGTGCACACGCTCTCTCAATACCATGGAGCGTTTACATATTACACTCGTCTATTTACATCAGTACTGAGCGGTGTTGTCAACAAATTTGGAATCCCAAAGCCTTTTGCTATTTCCCATAAGCATATGGCAATTAGAGATTTCATCACATGTAACGCTTGTCGAAACTTCACATACCTTTTTATCATTTCCTAGTCACATTTTGATGGTGGCACGAGAGAATCTAAGAGTCTAATATTGAAAGAGTAATTCTATTTAAACAATCAGTCTTAAATTGTTTCCATATCACTATATTTCTTCTGTTCAATTGGGAAAAGGTGAAGATCGTTCTCTTTCATTAAGTTCTTAAGTTTCCATGAAATCTCTTTACATGGATGATGCTACTAGAGAACCTTCATTAGGGGAAGGGACTTTGACCTCAAGGCTTTTTCCTTTCTGTTCACAATCCAAATCAGCCCCTTTATACTTCTGATGTGTTTTGTCATTTCACTCTTTGCAATAAGCGTTCTCTTATAATTCAAAATCTTAATTTCAATTTCCAATAGTCCTCACAATTAAGATGGAATTGCACTTTCAATCAAGCCGTATACTTTTGTTCGATCATTTTCAATGGCCATTTCTTAACCTCTTTCAATCCTTTTCAATTTACGTATCGATCATATTCTATATAATCATTCCATTATCTTCCATATAAATTGCTACAATCAATCATTCTTGATCATTCATAACCTATTCCTTTAATGTGATACACAATTCTTCTATACCGTATCGATGCCATTCATTAACGGTTTTCAGCCTGTTTCAATAAGCCATCGATTGGCATCTTAATGTCAAAGTTCAGCCTGTTTCAATAGGCCATCGACTGGTATCACCCATACCAATAGCTGACTAATTTGGTACGGATTGAAAATCAACAAGTTTACACGTAGACACTACACAGTACAAGGGATGTAACACTGTCATGGTCTCAACTACACCGACACGTACTAGACAAACCGTGCTCTGATACCATTAAATTTGTCACGACCCGAAGACCGCGACTTTCACTTGATTCTTATACTTTTCTTAGTCTACAAATTTATGGACTAAATTTTTCATTTTCATTTTAAGGTTTGTATTCAGTGTCAGTGTAGTTACTATACTACCTAGGTAACCTATAGTCATTTCATTTAAATATTAAACTAACATGGAAACGGTTCTTAGTTACATCCCGACTTGTTAAACAGAATATATAGTATGCATCAATTAAAGTCTTACATGTAAACAAGTATCTTATAAGGAACATATACCTCAGAAGACTAGTACCAAGTCCATACATGGTCTCCAATGCCCACTTAGTAGCTCACACGGTAGATGTTACTTCAATAGTCTGAAAGAGATGAAATTTAGTGGGGTGAGCAAAACTACAGCTCAGTAAGATACTAATATAAATACAAGAGTAGGATTATACTGTCTTAAACTGCAATGCTTAGAACTTGCAAGTTTACAAGTACAGTTAATCCTTTCTCATCGATAACATATCATTATCTCATTTCTTGTCATCTATCTATCACTTATACTTTTAAATAAATCATCATAATCACTTTTTCAATCTTCTCGTCCTTACAATATAGTGCATCGCACAACAATCTGTCGTATCCAAATTGAATGTCATATACTATTAGTCTATATTTTCCTCTATCTCGGAGTATATCATGTCCAATTAAAGCATCATATCAATTCACTTTCTGCTTCATAATCGTACTCCTGTAATATATCATCTCATATCACTTTCCATATAGAGAAATCATGATCACAATAGTGTCAGTTCACAATTCTCTTCATACCAATCTTATGTTCATGTATCATATCATGTCATCGGCTAGATGAAATATCATTAATGTCGAGTCATGACATTCCTCATGGAACTCTCATGTACGAAGCATATTATCATGTCAGGGTTTAATGTGCACTTTATGTAACTTTACTGTACAAACCGCTATCATTTCTAATCGTATCATATGTACTTTAGAACATGCTCCACGTATAAATTTTCAATTCATTCAAGTCTACCTTTACGGCATGATAAAAACATGTTCAATTTCAATTCATATATTCGTTTTTAGAGCATGTCTAAAACATGTGCGGTTTTAAAACATTTTTCATAGACTATAAGTCATATCAGGTCTAGAGTTCATATCAAATCAATCTATACTCTAGACCGCATATCATTTTAAATTCGACACAAAATCATATATAAATCATATAAGTGTCGAAATCATTTATCATGTACTTTTAAAACATATACTATAAATCATGTTAGGTCTAGAGTTCATATCAAATCAAACTATACTCTAGACCGCATATCATGCCATGTTCAACACAAAATCACATATAAATCATATAAGTGTCGAAATCATATCTCATGGACTTTTAAAACATGTTTAAAACATGTACTGTTTCAAAACATATTTCATTTCAAACCTGTTTCATGTACAGTATAAATCATGTCAAGTCTAGAATTGATATCAATAAAATCATACTCTAGACTTCATATCATATCGGTTAGAGACTAGGCTAGATCCCTATCATCTCTATCAATAAAGACTTAAATCACTGTAACTAGCAGTGAAAATCATGTCATCGTCCCCTGGAAACCAACTAGGACGCTATCTATGGCCATAGACCTCATCTCTCTTAGCCCCACTGATCAGGCGTGACTGAGACATGTCCACGACTATTGTCGGACAAGCATCTCTACCTAATGAGCAAAGCTCCAATTAGGTGGTTTCTACTATGCTTTATTGAATTTAATTCTTTTAGGGTGCCTACAGTCTCATAAAACATTTAAATATGTAGCTTTCTTTTCAATATCATGTAAAGCATATGATAATAACCTTATATAAATATATAAAATTACATATTTTTATTCCTTATTAAGTTTGGATTTCTTTATATCCAAATTTATTTTCTCCATATTCATTTCTTATTTAATCTCGATTTCAATTTGTCCCAATGAAATTCTCCGGATAACTAATATTCCTTTCAAAATTCTCAATTTTCACACAGTTTATGAATCTGTCAGTATAAGTATGGTATATTGTAACAATCTGTATTATACAGTAATTATCTATATTCACACACAGTAAGATGGTTAGGTTATCTGTTATGCCTTTATCACACTCATTTTCAATAGTAAATCATTTTTTAATTAAAATTATATTTATAACTTATATAAATATTTATAACAAAATATTATTTTCAGTATCGATCACAAGTTCTACATCCCCTGTACATGAATTATACAACAGTAGTACTGTAAATAATAAGTCTGAACATATAAAGAAAATAAAATATACCTTCAGGATCGATCAAAGCTGCCTCAGGGTACTACAAGTGCAGCCAAAATCTGTGGAACGGTATATCAATTTGTCACTGTAGGTAATCTGTAAAGTAAAATAAATAAGGGGTGAGCTAACGTGCTCAGTAAGAGAATCATATGCAAGACTGATACTATGAAATCTATATGCTTAAAACATTTAATTCTAATAGTGCACTAATGTATAAACAAGAAGGATACTATAGTCGACTAGGAAACCGAATGGAGTATGGGAGGTACTTTGAAGTAACTGTCGTGTCTCAATCCCTAGAAGCGAGTATAGGGAGTAATCAGTTGAAGATGACATATGTAATAGGTCTAAATCACTTGAAATCAATTTATACATTTTTAATATATATATATATATATAACAATATATAAACACTTGAATTAAAATCTCTTCAGTAAACAGTTCAATATAAAAATCCAGTAAACGGTACAGTAACACTTTGAAATTTCACAGTACAGTCAACATTTAAAACATTCACTTCGGTACTAGTAGCATTTTCAGTTCAATAAACAGTACAGTACATTGGAGACCAGGCAACACCCAATGAATATCATGCTATAACAGTATCTCAAAAAGGGAGAAACAGTAGCAGTACGACATATGACCATAGTCACAGTGGTCCACAGTGTACACTTGCCCGGTGACAACTGTGGAAGTTGAAGACTTGACGGGTCTATCTATAACAGTCCACAGATGCTGTAAATCACGTATTTTTACACATAATCCACGGTTAGACTGTCTGTGATGCCATTAACATTCAACAGTGACAGTAATAAATGATAAACATTTATTTAACAAATGCGAAATATGAATTTTGATTCATTATTCCTTACATATGACATCCCCTATTGTCCTTGTTTCAATAAACTAGTTCTGTATACATATGTCTGAAACGTAAAAGAGAAGTGATTGTACGTGTCATATTTAACATAGTTTGCCCCAACGCTTTATATGTAGCTCTATTCATCTGGGAGATAATTCTCTAACCCAATGTCTTTTATCTGTGGAGTTAAAAATAAAAGGGTGAGCAAACCACGCACTCAGTAAAGGAGACGTATGTTGCTTTAAATAAAGCAAAACTATATGCCACAAAGTATTTATTTTTCTTAAAATCATACCAAGTAGGAAAACAGTGGATATAGTAAACAGTATCCTCAATACATCATTCAAATCACTGGTTAAACAGTTTATAATATAATGTAGTAAACAGCAAACAGGATTCAGTAAATCCTTTCAGTAAACAGAAATCAGTAAGTTGAGACTAGGCATCACCCTACAAATAAATCATGCTATCATCATTCCCCTAGGAACACAAGTCGTCCGCTTTTGGGGTGCACCCGTAGGCCATCGCCCCTTACGGCTTCCTCGGACTATGCCTTTAGGCCAAAACTCCCATTCGTATCCCGACCAGGATACAGCTAGCTTTGTGGCACAAATCAGCCACGTGAAAAGTAACGTATGAAACTCGGGGCCTAAAGTCTCAAAAATCACTTTATATCTCATAAAGCACCTTTAAGGAATTATTTCATCAATTTCGTCATTTTCTCAAAATGATTTATTTTCCAAAAAGGTTTTATATTTTCTGTTTACAAAAGATAGTAAAACAGCCCAAAATCTCACCATTTTTCGTGTGAGAAAATACGGTTAAACTGGCTCGCCCATAGCGGCTCGCCCATGGTCAGTTCGCCCATTCTGGCATTGCCAATGGTCAGTTCGCCCATTATGGCGTCACCCATGGTCAGCTCACCTATTGCGGCTCGCCCATGATCAGTTCGCCCATTATGGCATTGCCTATGGTCAACTCGTCCAATACGACACTTCCATGGTCAACTCGCCTATTTTTATTAAAACATGGGTCATTTTTCTTTGGCTCGCCCGTAATTTTGTTAAAACAGGGGCCGCTCGCCCAAAACATCATAAAAGGGGTCGCCTATCTTTGGCTCGCCCAAAACATCACAAAGGGGTCAGCTTTGTAGCTCGCCCAAATCAAAACAATTTATCAAACTAATGCATGTCATAAACCAAAACATTTTCTCAATATTTTCATAATATTTTACTCCACAGGACATGCATTTTACTTCACATACTACTCCCTTACCTGGTCTTACGAAGCCTTGCTTCCCGATCGCTTTTACCGAGTCCTTAATTTCCAGCTGCAAAATAATTTATTAATACTATTAATATTTTCTTTTCGAATATTTTCAGCATTTTGGTGAGACTTGAGACTAATTCTACTAGCTTGTCCAATAGAGTTCGCCATTTATTACTTGGCTTACACATGGGAGCTCGCCCACAAATCAGCTCGCCAAGTATATGCATGAGAGCTCGCCCATTATTCAACTCGCCATGCCTATGCATGTGAGTTCGCCCCCTTTTCAACTCGCCATGCCTATACATGTGAGTTCGCCATACACGGCTTTTATTCAGGTGTGGGCTCGCCTATGAATTAAACTAGCATGTGGCGACCTCGCCCACTACACCATGCTTCATATTATTTAGCTCGCCCATGATAGCTGAGCTCGCCTATTTTTATCATCACTTTTGCACCATTTCCAGCACTTTCCTTGTTTATTCTCGATTATTTTTCCAGACCACATCTTGTTCTAGTTTCTTATATATTCTAACAAGATTTAACTAAAAAAAGGCTATATCTATGTTTTCTTACAATATAAAACATAGAAATCTACCATTGAATATCAAGAGAACCATAGAAATATGGAACTCACCTTGACTGAGTTGCACTTCCAGAAATAGAGTGCTTTCTGCCTCACTTAGCTTTACTTTGCTTATTCCTTAGCTCTTCAACGATAAGAAAAGTTTAGCTAACTAAGGGATGAAGTTTGCTTCAGTCGGTTTTCCTCAAGTGTTTCTTCTTATATAGCCATGCTAATCCAATCAGAACCTACCACCTGTTCCTTATCCCATTTTCTTTCATCATTTGTTGCATTAGAATTCATTTAACGCATGAAGAAAAACTGCAGCTCAAGGTGGCGAGGAAGTCTCCCTTCCACACATCATTTGCTTCTTCTATTGGCTTTGCTTCATATCTCAACAACTAAAATTCCAGCCATGTCAGCCTTTAATTAATTTCTTGTCTAATTTACACTTAACAAGCAGATTTGATCAGCCTTTTAACAGATTGAAGAAAATAACGTGTAGCAGTAGCAAAGTGTCATGAAAGTCCATTTTTGCTGCACCTTTGTTGACTTCCATTCTCCTTCTCCTCTAAGCATCATATGTTGCATTAATTTGTGAAGAACATTGCAGCAAAAGAAATCGGCTGGAACTCTTTTCTTCCTACACGTTATTAACTTGGTTTATCTACCTTTGATGGCTACTTCAGCCAATAGAATTCATCCTCTGTTAGATTTTTCTTCAGCCTTGTATCACAATAGCAACAGAAGTCAAATTTGGCTGCACAGTTTTGATTTATTGTTTCCAGCTCGCCAACGCTGTGTAATGTGTCAGCTCGCCATCTTTAATCCAGCTCGCCAATAGTCCTTAACTTGCCAATTCGAGCATCCATGTTTGCCTTTACTTGATTATTGGCATCGTCACATTGTCTTGATGCCATCTTAAGAATTGACGATTATGAGCTGATTTCTTTCCCTTAGGCGATCACATTGAGAATTGGCGATCATCGGGTATTGCTCTACTCGCCTACCTTGCTATGATTCATGTAGCAAGTTGGCGATCACATTTAGCATTTTAATTTGGCGAGTACTTTATTGCCTTACTTGCCTACTAGGCTATCCTTTGCGCCTCTATATGGGAGATCACGTTATTCGCCATACTCACTCTTTGGGCGATCATCGCTAGGTTCATTTGGGTGATCATAGCCCTCGCCTCATTCTGGCAATCATCTTAATCAACTAACTTGGTGAACTTACCTATTCGCCGATATGGCCCTTAATTTAAACTCGCCCTCGTCCAACTCGCCATCATCCATTGGCGATCATCCTAATTATCCTGGGCGAGCCGTTCCATCATAATACTCGCCCATAAAGTGTTTCACAAGAATTGCTCCATTTACATCCTAAGTTAAGGAGCTTTTCACCAAAGAGGCAATCAACATTCATTATTTATTTAATTTCCACTATCAAAATTCACCAATTTATGGTGTACAGTATTATAAAACCGGTTCTTACATTTTCTCCCCACCTTAAGAAATTTGGTCCTCCAAATTTCACCTGGACCTATCATTGAAAATTTCTGGATCCTTCTCACATAATCTAAGATTTTGAAAGGTCCGGTGTATCGAGGACTCGGCTTTCCTTTCTTACCGAATTTCATCATACCTTTAGAGGGTGAGACCTTCAGAATGCATAATTTCTCGTACAACCTGAGAACCTGCTCAACCGCTTGGAGAGCTAATAACTTACGGTCTCCCACTTTTCCCATGCTATCGTGGATCTATATCATCTACCATATAAACCTTGTAAGGTCCTATCTCGATACTCGCTTGTTAGCTATTATTGTAAGCGACTCTGTTAGGGTAGATGATCGTCTCATGAGCCTTTAACATCAAATGCACACACTCACACCTATCTTCAGGCGTCTATATCGCACGCTCGGACTGTCCATCGGTCTGCAGATAAAACACAGTGCTAAACTCAGTTGGGATCCCATAGCTCCCTGAAATCTCTCTCAACACTGAGATGTGAAGCGGGACTCCCTGTCAGACGTAATGCTCACTAGAACACTGTGTACTCTCACTATCTCCCTGACCTAGAATTCGGCTAAGGCAATATAATTGAATCAGTAAATTCCATAGCCAAGAAATTAGCAGACTTAGTCAATATATCCACAATTATCCAGATAGCATTATACCCTTTTGTGGGTAATTCAATTTTCACTCTTTTCATACCGTAAACCATTCTCACTATTTATCACTGATTATCTCTTTTCACATAATATTATCATTACATCCCTGACTCTTATGGTACATGCAATATCCCTTTATCTGTATAACAATTATAAGCATATGCCACCTGTTCCTTATCCCGTTTTCTTTCATCATTTGTTGCATTAGAATTCATTTAATGCATGAAGAAAAACTACTGCTCAAGGTGGCGAGGAAGTCTCCCTTCCACACGTCATTTGCTTCTTCTATTGGCTTTGTTTCATATCTCAACAACTAAAATTCCAGCCATGTCATCTTTTAATTAATTTCTTGTCTAATTTACACTTAACAAGCAGATTTTATCAGCCTTTTAACAGATTGAAGAAAATAACGTGTAGCAGTAGAAAAGTGTCATGAAAGTCTATTTTTGCTGCACCTTTGTTGACTTCCATTCTCCTTCTCCTCTAAGCATCATATGTTACATTAATTCATGAAGAACATTGCAGCAAAAGAAATCGGCTTGAACTCTTTTCTTCCTACACGTTATTGACTTGGTTTGCCCACCTTTGATGGCTACTTCAACCAATAGAATTCATCCTCTGTTAGATTTTTCTTCAACCTTGTATCACAATAGCAACAGAATTCAAATTTGGCTGCACGGTTCTGATTTATTGTTTCCAGCTCGCCCTCTTTAATCTAGATCGCCAACTTCTTAGCTCGCCAATAGTCCTTAACTTGCCAATTCGAGCATCCACGTTTGCATTTACTTAATTATTGGCATCGTCACATTGTCTTGATGCCATCTTGAGAATTGACGATTATGAGCTGATTTCTTTCCCTTAGGCGATCACATTAAGAATTGGCGATCACTTCCATAGTTAAGTTGTTGGCGATCACCGGGTATTGCTCTACTCGCCTACTTTGCTATGATTCATGCCGCAAGTTGGCGATCACATTTAGCATTTTAATTTGGTGAGTACCTTATTGCCTTACTTGCCTACTAGGCTATCATTTGCGTCTCTATATGGGAGATCACGTTATTCGCCATACTCACTCTTTGGGCGATCATCGCTAGGTTCATTTGGGCGATCATAGCCCTCGCCTCATTCTGGCAATCATCTTAATCAACTAACTTGGCGAACTTGCCTATTCGCCGATATGGCCCTTAATTCAAACTCACCCTCGTCCAACTCGCCATCATCCATTGGCGATCATCCTAATTATCCTGCTCGCCCTTTGGCGAGCCGTTCCATCATAATACTCACCCATAGAGTGTTTCACAGAAATTTCTCCATTTACATCCTAAGTTAAGGAGCTTTTCACCAAAATGGCAATCAACATTCATTATTTATTTAATTTTCACTATCAAAATTCACCAATTTATGGTGTACAGTATTATAAAACCGGGTCTTACACTATCAGCAACAGTAACAGTAATAGTAACACGTGACATGTGAGCATGATATGAGGCCTAACAATCTCAAAACAGTTTGTATACAGCAGAAGCACCATTATGAAATCAATTTCAATAATAATATCTCCAATCAGTCCATAAATAAATATATGAGAAATATAGTCAGTTCAGAAATAAAAATTCATAAAGTATTCACACTTCAATATTCTTTTTTAAAAATGTTCTATTTATCTGTATAACAATTATAAGCATATGTCGATACCTTCACGTAAGTACAATTCATTAACATGAATATTTAAATATTGTTTCTTGGTAAATAACAAAATTATGCAATTTTAATAAATCACATGAAAATCACTAGAAATTTATTTACTCCTAATAATTAAGAATACTAAAAATAATTTCATTAAATTTTTAGAATTTCCCGTAGAATAATGGCTGTTTCTAACATAGCCCTCCTGCATTGCAAACAAAGTATATAAACCAGCCAGTATCCACAATATCAGCAATTCCAAAGCAATTGATTTCCAAACCATTTCATAAAATTGATTTGAGCCAAAACATGCATTCACAGTATCCTTACAACTTACACACTCATCCCTTACCTATCGTTTTTCTACTGACTTGTCGATAACACCACTCAATAATTCTTCACTCTCGGGCTGCAAAAAATTATGACAACCTTGTTATTTCTTCTCATACCAATTTATAACTACTTTTTCTCCATTAAATTCTACCACATTGTATGTAGAAAATATTAAACCAATCTAATTTATACAGGTGCTAACACAACTATGCCTAAATCAACTCCGATTTTAATTTCAACTTCACCAACAGTCTCTTCTCAATTTATACAGTCTTATGGCACCCTAAATTCATCAAATTAAGCAACATTTCACACTCCCTTTAGCTTGGCCAAATTCATCAATGTGCCATCCACTTGGTTTTTCAAGAATTTAATCATTCATTCATGTTATTTTCTTACTCTTCATTCATTTGGCACCATTTTTATGCATCAAACTACAAGAATTCATACACTTCCTACTATGGCTAAAACTCTAGGGACACAAATGGGTGTGATTCAATTCAATCTAACACCAAAATCATGCTTAGCAACCTTAAATCTATCATTTTCTATCATTAAAACTTAAAAGAAACAAAAGCATGATTTTGTCTTACCTTGGTTGAATTTCATGGGACTTCTTTCCTCTTGATTTTGTCAATTTTAAGACGAGATATTGATATGGGCTCGTAGAAGATTGAAATTGGAACAATTTTGTAGAAGAAATTTTTGTGAAATAAGCTTGTTTTAATGGTGTTTTTGTTGAGTTTTTATTTTTCTCTAAGCTTTGGCTATGGTGATGGTGTCATGAGGTTGAAGATGAGAGGGTTGAGTGGCCGGCTGCATCATGAATAAAAATTTAGAAGCTTCCATTAATGGTAAAAAAGACCAAAATGCCCTTGGTTATGAGAATTTTGGACAATTTTGCCTTTAAACTTCTATAATTTTTTAACCATCCAATTTAACTCCAAAATATTTTATTTCATCACTAAATATTATTATTGAATATAATTTAATGAATGGATGGGGTTTTACTAAGGTTTGACTAACTGTAAGGTTGAAATTATGAAAATACCCCTACCAAGCTAATCACATAAATTTCTGATTTCACTACTGATTTAATCCTTCTATTGACATAGCCAAGAACTTATTATACGTAGATTATCATACTTCAGTCATTAGGTCAAAAGTCAATTTAGTTTGATCGTTATTAATGAAAGTTCAACCGAGCTATATCCTTAATTGTCATTTTCTAAATTGTTGGCACACTTCCCAAAATAATCTAAATAGAGGAATTTGGGTTCCAGATTCTTACCATAAGCTTATTTGACCTTCTGCAAAATATCTATCCAGTCTCACGTCCATTTAGGCATTGTAGAGCTTGTGAGGCCCACCGTATTGTACTCAGTCGTACCTGCAAAATACACAAGAATTGAATAGTGGTGAGTATCCCTACATGTACAACAGTACCAGAATATATGACTCTCACATATATACCAACGAATTTTTAATATCATCATAATATAAAGTATTTATACCAATACTTTCTTCAACCGTCGGTATAGATGAAACTTTTTCTAATGGTTTATGAATATCCGTCAATATAAGTGTGGTATGTACTTATGAATTTTTAATGCTATCAAAATATACAATACTTATACTAACACTTCTTAAACAGTTGGTATAAATAAATTTTTTTTATAATCTATAAATATCCATCAATATAATGTTGTTTATATTCACTGAATTTTAATACTATTAGAATACATTCTAATTAAATTGTTCACTTGTTAATTATGTTCATTCTTATATAAAGATAAATTAAAATTAATTTATCATAATTAAGAAGTATGTATGATATCTATTAAAATGCACTTAAGATTCATATTTATAAATGATGAATGATTATAAAAAATTATAAGTAAAATGTTATAATTGAATTATCATCCCAAAATGATAGTAAAAATAGGCACAATAAAAATAAGCATGGAAACTTCGAAGTAATTTTTTAAATTGGCAATTGTATTTATGGAACAAAAGATAATAATAATAATAATAATAATAATAATAATAATAATAATAATAATAATAATAGTGATAAATTATAATCATATTAATTGAAAAATATCCATGATTTTTGTTGAATGTAGAAAGCACATTTTACATTTGTAATTAAAAAAAAAACTCATGACGAAAAAATTAAAAATTATGAAAATATATTGTTGGCTCAATTACCTAACCAAGAAGGGGTGAATCCGTTTTTAACTACCTTAGATTCATTTTTCGATCTTTTTAATTCTCTAGCCTATATTGTAATTCTTTAAAGTTCACTAGGCTATTCTAGCATACAATTCATACACAATACATTGAACACAATATAATTGCAAGTAAATAAAGCGTGTAGAGTAAGAGAATTGTATGCAAGTGATTTATAGAAGTTCAGCAACTTTGCTTACGTCCGCTACCTTGAGACACTCTCAAAGATTTTCTCTAAATCCACTAATCTTGAATTTGTGTTACACTCCTTTTTTTTTACAGGCTCAAGAGTAACCACCCTCTTTTTCAAGGCTCAAGAGAAACTTATCTCCTCCTTTTTCTAAGCTCAATGAGTAAACCTTATCTACCCAAATTTCATTTACAATAAAGCACTCAAGGGTATTCTCCCTTTTGCAAGATGTGAATGGGTATACAAGAGATTTAATCAAGAAAAGCCTCTATATAGGCAAGTGATTACAAAGGTTAAGCACAAGATAAACCTATACAATATTTGTGCTATTCTATAGAGGAAAGATGAACATGATAGATGATTGGAAATTCTAGCACGTGAAATGTTGTTGAGGCTTGAAGAAGATGAAGAATGAAGTTTCTCAGCAGCTCCTATTTTTATGTCTTGAGCTCCCAAGCCTCTATTTATAGTCCCTTAGACGGATTCTTGAAGTTTGGTGGAGCCTAAAACGAATGTGATCGTTGTTCATCACAGAAACTAGCCGTTGGAGGCCTTAAATGTGGTAGGGGATCGATCCTATGCCTTAGGGGATCCATCCCATGCTTCATTTCGGCCTTCAGGAGCTTTTTGCCATTAGGAGATCGATCCTATGCCTTAGGAGATCGATCCTATGCTTCATTTTGCCTCCAGGAGCTTTCTACCATTAGAGGATGGATCCCTCAACATAAGGGATGGATCCCTCATCCTTTTTCTGCACTTTCCTGGGCTGTTTTGCATTAGAAATGATGTAATCCTTGGTTTTAAGTCATCACAAATTGTTTTTTCAACTTTATGGAAGTCTTTCTTAACTTTCTCAATTGAAAACCTAGTCCAAAAACTTATTAAGTAATTTTTTAAAAATGTATTCTATATTTTCTTGAGAAAATTACTTAATGAAAATATTCAAAATCATTTTATAAAGTATTAAATCCAGTAAGAATAAAAAATTAAATCGTGGTCTTATTTTTGATAAATACACTTAAAATGGTTTGAGAAAATCATATATGATAAAGCAAATTTACAATATGAATCAAACATTAAAGATTACTTAAGGTTTTGTTATTTCAAAATACATATGTCAATTTAAAGCTAACAAAACTAACATATATCAATTACATTTATTATACTAAAATTAATTAATGAAAAATTAAAAAATAAAGCAAAATTTTTAAAAATTAAAAAGTTTTACTTTTAATTATTTGTTTTCAAATTTATAATTTTTTTATTGAATTTGTTTACCATTTATCATATGTTTATTTATTTATTTATTTCAGAATTTATAATTATTTTATTAAAATAATCTTTTGACAGTAAAATATGATTTCAATTAAAAAACTTAGCGCCTTCAATTGGCCACTGTCCTTTCCCTCTTTTTTTTTCTCCCTTAATCAACCAACAACAGTATTTGCTCCCATACCAATGAATCTCCCAAACCCGTTTCCACCCCTAAACCCACTTCCCTTGAAACCCTCAGCCTCTTCTTCCCTAAGCCTAAGCTAGCCCTTTCAATCAAAATCTTTTTCCTCTTCTTTTTCCCCAACCCCAAACCATCTGCGCTTGAATCTCCTCTTCCTCTTCTTCACTCGAACCCAAGGCCCCTCTCAACCAAGTACTTTGTAGTTAGTTCTTTTCTGCGATCTTGCATTTGGCTACGAATTTCGTGTTTTGAGCGAGCATTTCATTTTTTAGTGGTGAGAAAATTTATTTTTTGTTGATTTTCCTTTGCAAATTCCTCCAAAGTTTTGATTTTTTCATGGGTTTTATGTGGTCAAGATGGGGTCTTTTATGTTTGGTTAGAACTGGTCAAAAAGTTGAAGGTTGTGCTTGAATCTCCTCTTCCTGTTCTTTACTTGTGTTAACTCTAGAAAAGTAAGTTTATTAAATTGTGCTACTTAGGGCTAGTTTTAGGCATTAAATTTATTAGAAATTTAGAGTTAGGTCTTTGGCCATTCAAGGTTATTAAAGCTTTTAAAGTTTCTATTTTCTCTTAATTTTCTGTTTCAATTCTAGTCGTTTTTAAGTTTTCGGTTTCCTTTTTTAGTTTGGTTTTAAAGCTTCCCAGATTTTAATTAGTTTAAATTCTTTAAAGTTTGGTTTTATCTTTGGCTTCAATGAGCCTTAATGATTCACAATTGTGCATCTTCAATTAAAGGTTTTCATCAATTTTATGTTTGGTTTTTTGTCCAACAGAAGTCACGATTTTGATGCAATTTTCAGTTTTAGTTTTTGATTTTTCTATTTCAAATCTGGTTTGATGTTTCTTTACTCAATGATGTTCTGTTTGATGATAAATTATGCTTTAGAATTACATGTTTAGACCATTTAATGAATTAATAATTAAGGATAGGAGTCTATTAGCTATTTGATTAAACTTCTCTAAGAACAATTCAAAGTCATTTTTTCTGATGTACTCTTTTCTGATTTATTTTCAGTTTTGATTTTGCTCATTTAAGTCACTGTTTTATTAAATTTTTGTTATTTTAATTTATTAGACATTAGGTTTATCTCATTATTATTAGTAGTAAAAGAAAAACTACAATTCAAGTTTCAAAGCTTCAATCTCATGTTGATTTCACAAATAGAGTTTAGTTTACTATTGTAGTTGGGTGTAAATTTCATATTTCAAGGTTAGTTTTGATTTTTTTTTTTTTTTGATCAGAATCGATAGATATCATTAATAATTTAAGGCACACCATACAATTTTTCTTGTACACAAAGTAAATAAGAAACTGGGAACTTCCTCTAACCAGACCTGCATTCCTTGCAAAGTGCTAGAATACTTAGCCAAAGCATGGGCGACCTTATTTCCATCTTTATATGTATGTGCAATCTGAAACTCCGTGAAGAGAGCCTTTTGAGTGTGAATGAAGTCTATTATCCTCTCCACCCCCCACCCCCCACCCCCCCCCCCCCCCCCCCCCCCCCCCCCCACTGGTGAGTAGCTTGGTTGCTGACTCATGATGGAGTTAACCGCTATCATGGAATCACTGCAACATGATTTTCCTTAGTCCGATGTCAGCTGCAAACGTTAGAGCCTCTGAGATTGCCAGACATTCAGCAGTTAATGGATCAAGATTACCTATCTTCTTCATAGCACAGAAAGCAATAGCTTCTCCAAGATAATCCCTTATGGCTATGCCTATTCCATATGCTCCATCATCCGAAAAAAGCGCGGCATCCACATTGACTTTAAAAATACCAAATACTGGTGGAACCTAGTGCCTCACTCTGTTAATATGCATGATCTGTTGCGTAGTTGGAATGCTTGCTGCAGTAAAATCATCTAAAAATCAACCTCTAACAAAATATTAGAAATCCAGTCTGTAACATCAGATGCAGTTTTCCAAGCCTTTAATGAGAGGAAGCCAACATGATCCCATAAGTTCCCTAAGCAATGACAATCCCTCAACGCATGAATAGGGGTTTCAACATGAGTGAGACATAAAGGACAAAGACCATCTGGAGATATCTTCCTATAATATAGTATGGATCATGTTGGAATTATTTGCTTGCAGACCCTCCACACAAAGTTCTTGCATTTTTGAGGTACATTTGCTGTCCATATAGCTTTCCAGAGTATATATGCCAGATGATGATTCCCCAAATTGAGTCCCACAGCCACCATTTGATCCTCCATAGGACATTTGATTATGTAACAAGGTATTATACCCTGATTTAACCGTATATATGTCAGAGAAATTATGATGCCAAACCAAAATATCTGCCAGAGACTCATTGACCAAGGGAATTTTGAGAACTTGCTCTACATCCTCTTTATAAGAAAAGCTGTGACAGAAGAATCTCGTTCCATGCTTTACCAGGAGTCGACATCAATGAGGCCACTGTCAAATAAGTTTGGTGAAAATGTATTTAAAGGCTTGAAGCTCCAAAGACGTGGAATCCATGGGTCGCTTGCAACCCGAATAGTTTGACCGTTACCCACTCTCCACCGCAGGCCCTTTTGAAGAACCACACGACTTTCACAGATGCTTTTCCACACGTATGAAGATGTTTGCAGCTTCCATAAATTGACAGTGTGGAAAATACCGAGCTTTCAGTACTCGATAACAAAGAGTGTTTGGAAGGTGCAACAACCGCCATCCCTGCTTAGCCAACAAAGCTAATTAAAAGTATGCAGATAGCGGAAACCCAGACCTCCTTTCGATTTTGGAAGACAAACATTTTCCCATTTCAACCAGTGTAGCCCCTCATGGTTCTCTCCATGTTGCCACCAGAATTTACTAATTAGTTTCATCAAATCATCACAAAAACTTCTTGGCAACTTGAAAACACTCATTGCGTAAGTGGGAATAGATTGACAAACAGCTTTAATGAGGATTTCTTTTCCAGCTTGGGATAGTGTTTTCTCCTTCCAACCCTGCAACAATCTCCAAAGCCGATCCTTAATACTAGCAAACAGTTTCCTTTTACTCCGACCAACCATAGGAGGTAGCCCCAAGTATTTCTCCAAGTTATGATCAGCATTAACTTGGAAAAAACTAGTGACCTGTGTTCGCATCAAAGGAGATGTATTGCTGCTAAAAAAGATTCCCGATTTATCAAAGTTGACCTGTTGTCCGGAAGCCATCTCATAAGACTTCAACAGATCCTTGATAGTACCACACTGTCAACTTTGCTTTAAAAAAAAGTAAACAATCATCAGCAAAAAATAAGTGGGACACTTTTGGACCAACTCGACATGCTGCCATACCACTAATAACATTTCTGCATTGAGTCTACGTTAG
Source organism: Heritiera fomes (assembly GCA_032173925.1). Classification (NCBI taxonomy): domain Eukaryota; kingdom Viridiplantae; phylum Streptophyta; class Magnoliopsida; order Malvales; family Malvaceae; genus Heritiera; species Heritiera fomes. Next base: position 5,814,702 of record JAPDPM010000019.1, read on the forward strand.
CAGTGCAGATAACCCTTCTGCACAAATCAGAAATAGTTATGGGGATAATGGATCCCCTTGGCGTAATCCTCTTTCAGGATGAAAGTAGCCAAAATGTTTCCTAAACAATACTACTGAAAAGGAGACTGACTTAACACAGTACATAATCTTCGAAATCCAGCCCTCCCTGAAACCCATTCTCCTCTAACTGCCTTTAAATAATTCCACTCAATTCTGTCATACGCCTTGCTTATATCCAGTTTGAGTGCACAATAACCAACTTTCCCAGATCGTTTATTTTTCAAAAAAATGCAACAACTCATATGCTACTATAAAATTGTCAGTAATTAATCGACTGGAGACAAAAGCACTCTGAGTATCCGAGATAACACCTGGAAGAATTCTTTTCAACCTATTAGCTAATGTTTTAGAGATTATCTTATATAAGACATTACACAAGCTAATAGGTCGAAAATGCGACATATTCTCCGGATTAGCAATTTTTGGAATGAGCACTAGATGAGTGTAATTAATCTTTGAGATATCTTGAGAATCATTCAGGAAACCCAAACAATAATTCACAACATCATTTTTAACTATAGACCAATACTGTTGGTAAAAAAGTGCAGACATACCATCTGGTCCAGGAGATTTTGTTGGTTGCATTTGAAACAAAGCATGTTCAACTTCTTGTTCGGTAAAAGGTGCACTTAGAGTAGAATTCATTTCTGGTGTGACAGTGGGAACCATAGCTTGCAAGACAGCAATGAATTCTGCCCAGTAGTTTTGAAGATCCCGAAAATAAGAAACTGCAATACTACCCAGCGCTTCATCGTCCTCTTGCCACACTCCCTGAGAATCATACAACCCCGAAATCTTGTTCCTCCGTCTTCGATCAGATGCAAACGCGTGAAAGAACTTTGAGTTTCCATCACCCGCTCTAAGCCAAGACACCTTCTAGCGCTGTTTCCATAACAATTCCTCCCTACCCAATAGTTCATTAAGTTCTCGTCTGAGTAGTCTCTCCTTCATTACTATTTTCTGTCACTGGCAGTGAGCTAATGTGGAATAATTCACGTTCTTTCAACTCAATTGTTTTCTGTATATTCCCAAAAGAATTTGTGTTCCACTTCAACAATGCCACCCTTGTTCTTCGGATTTTTTCCACAACGCCACCATCTAAAGGATGTAGAGAATTCCAGGATGAATTAAAGACTTCTTGCACTCTGTAGACCGGGTCCACATTTCCTCAAATTTAAAGCCACATCTGAACTTATCTCTTCTTCTTGATCGTGTATCATCCAAAACAATCTTTAGTGCATTATGATCAGAAAAAGAGACTGGATAATTATAAAGCTGATAATGAGGAAATAAATTCTGCCATTCCATGTTCCCTACGCCTCTATCCAACCGTAACTTCACTGCTGCATCAGCATCTCGTCGATTCCACCATGTAAGTACCGGTCCTTTACAACCCAGATTATGAAGTTGACAACTTTGTAGAGCTTGGCGGAATAACTCCATTTGCTTTTCATCACGTAAAAGCTTACCAAACTTTTCATCCTGAGACAGTATTTCATTAAAATCACCAGCGCAAATCCACGGTACAGAGTCTCCTCTATAAAGTCTCCTTAGCATATTCCAACTTTTATAACGCAGTTGCGTATCTGAATCACCATAAAAGCCAGTAAAACGCCAAAGAGGATTCCCTATACTCCTTGAGACCAAAACATCAATATGGTATTTAGAATAACTGGATAATGAGATATGAACATCATCATTCCATAATAAAATTAAACCTCCTCTACGCCCAATACTACTTACTGTAAACACAGAAGAGAAACCCAGTAGAATGCGTAACCTCTCCGCCTCCGTTTGCCACAGCTTTGTTTCTGATAAAAACACAACACCAGGCTTCTCTTTTGTTAGGAGAGTATGTAGTCTATTAACTGCTCGTGGCTCTCCTAATCCACGACAGTTAAGACATAAGAGATTCATGGCTGTTGGCGGGACTGAGTGCCCTCAGTCTCCGCCATGTCGGACAAAAGATTCATGACCCCCCTAATTTTGGAAGTTTGTGCAAAGATACTTCTTGCTGCTCCGTAAATCCACTGGGACTTGCTCCATATTCAAACTTACGCTTCTGTCTTCTAACAGTATGTCCCACTGTGATTGACTCAACAGTGATTGTCTCGATCGTAGAAGGCATATGACACTCTTCCATAGAAACTTCAGACATGATCGAATCAATCACTAGCCCACTTCGGACAGATAGACATTCATCCATAGAATTTATGGCTTTGTTTTCTGTAAGAACCTCATCCATATCCAATTTACGAGCAACCCCATGTGTTTGCAGGGTCGGGAATACGTTATCATGTTCGCCAACCCGCTGTGGAACACCTCTGCTTGATTGGCCTATTGATTCCTTCCTCTTGACCCCTATAACAGTGGAAATATGACCCCCTTTCCCAGCAAACCCCCCGCGTTTTTGTACGGGTGATGCTCTCATCCAATTTCCATAAGGTTGGACATTGCCAGTATCATTTTCATTGGTTGAGTCACAATCTCGACTAACATGCCCAAGACATCCGCAGGTGAAACAGACGTTCGGCAACCTCTCATATTTCAGTGTAGCAAGAATGGTACGCTGGTGTGTTGTGTCCCGTATATGAATGGCTGGCTTTAAAGGTTTCCGGGTATCAACTTCAACTCGTAGTCGCAAAAATCGGCCCCAACTTCCACTCTCATCTCCCATATCCGCTTCCAGAAAAGTTCCCACTCTACCACCTATTTGTTTCGCAACATCCGGTTGCATCATGCTCAGAGGCAAATCATATACACGCACCCACAGTGGCAGTGAAGACAACAGAATCTCTGAAGGACGTTTAGACGCATCATATTTGTTCAACATTAAGGCACACCATTCAAAAGTCCAAGGTGATCCTTCAAGGACCCTAACCTGGTCACCACGAGCATGGAATTGTAACAAAAATAGATTATCAGCCAGTACTCGGAATGAAACTCCCTTCGATGTTCGCCAAAGGGTCTTAAAAGTTGTGAACATTGCTTCCTGGTTAAAAGGTCTCTTAGTCAGAAGTGATCCAACAAGAGAGAATTTCCCGTGATCATCCATTTGTTGAATCGCATTTTCAGGAACTGTTATAGTCACAGACGACTCCTCTGTTAATTTCAGAACAGTCCAAAGATCAGCGATATCTTTAGGCACTATAGCCATTTGTTCTTCCATCATCAGTGAATAGGATGGTATACAACCAAGTAAGTAAAAAAACAGACTACAACCCTAGCAGACCAGAACAAAGCTAGCCGCTATGGCGTTGAGCACGATGACAGTTATCAGCAGTTTTGATTAATTTTTTTTTGAATAGTATATTATCATCAAAGTTACAATCACAATCAGCATATTACATTCCATCAACCGGTAACTTGATAAATTGATAAATACAAATGATAACAACAAACAAAATAAATAACAAATAAACTAATTCGAACTCACATTCAGTGAAACTCGAATCTGGAACCTTAAAGTTCCAGGGGCTCTTCCTTACCACTAAGCCAAGGCCTCATTGGCTCAGTTTTGATTAATTTAGACTTAGGAAATTAGAGGTTAAAAGATTACATATGGTTAGGATCAAAAGATAGGTAGTCTAGCGTTTAAATTTAAAGTAAAAAAAAGAAAACAAAGTAGTTTTTGTTTTAGGTAGTTAACTAATGTTCAGTTTGCATCCTCCATATTTATGTTAGTTAAATAATTTAAGTGCTAGTTTTTAATTGACTTCATATGCATTCAATTTTTACAACTAAGTTTCCTCAAGTGACATAAGGTATTTTTGGTATGTAAGGTTTTCAATTTTAGTTCTTTTCGGTTTTAAATTTAATTTAAGTTAATGCAATTTTAATTGTTGTTTTCACTTATTTACTTTTGTCTTGCAGTAAGTAGATTTGCATATTTGAGTAGTAAGTCTTCTTACCCTATTTCTTATATTTTGAGTTAATTTAGTGAAGAGAGCATGTTTATTGTTGTGTGTTTGAATAATTGCAAGGTTGAAATTAATGTCCTTAAGAGCCATCCATCATAGGCAAAAGAAAAAAAAATTGCTCAATTTCTTGTCATTACTACAAGCTAATAATGTTTTATTATTTGATTTATCTTAGGGACCTTAAAAAGTGTTATTTTAAACCCTCATCAATAGTCTCCCTACCTTGAAATTAAGTCTGTTAATACAAAAAGTCTTTAACAACCTTCATGCTGCACGTGACATGAAGTCAGAATTTTGAGACCAATTTTGCATTTCTCAAATCCACAATTCAAATTTCTGGTTAGCCACCTTTTAGCAGTTCGAACGATGCTTTCACGATACTGAAATTAGTTCAGACCAAACGGAAAGTGGTCAACTTTTTCGTCGCTTAGATCGCTTTCTCTTATGACAAGCATCACATGCCAATACGCCGGTCGTTCCTGGAAGAGTGGAACCATAACATCAACCCCTTGTTTTCTAGGTAATAATTTCTTTCTCGAATTTTGAGGATAGTTATATTGGAATGTTTTTATTTTGGAATAGTTAGTTGTGGCAAATGGGCGGGTCGGATCGGGTTTGGATTGGATAATTTTGGATCGGATCATTTTGGGTTAAGAAAAAATAGGATCATTTCGGATTCGGATCATTTTGGGTTCGGATAAGGTCGGATTTGGATCAAAGAAAAATCGGTCTATTTCGGGTTTAGATCATTTCGAGTTCGGATACGATCGGGTTTGGGTCAAAAAAATCGGTCTATTTCGGGTTTGGATCATTTCGGGTTCGGATTCGGTCAGGTTTGGGTCGTTGACTTTTTTAGTCAATTCGGGTTGGTCAGATTTGGATTCAGGTTGATTGGATTTGAATTCGGATTGATTAGATAGATTTATTGGAGTAAGCTTTGGTCATCTTGATGTGATTTATCTGGTATGAAAATCAACTGAAATCATATTTCTAAGAATTACAAAACTCATGAAAATAAAATTTTCTTCTTACATGACCTATAGTACAATTGGCATTGAAATAATCAAAATATTATTTAATAATATGTATGATAGTTTTCTTTATAATATATTTACCAATATTCATAAATCAATTACATTTTTTCATTTTATTTTTATTATCTACAATAATTAATAATTTTTGAATCAAAGTGATTTAATAATCCTTACTAAATATTATAAAACAGTACTATATATCTCTTTAATTTATTTTGATTTTTTATAGAATAATTGGAGACATTAGTGTAGATAATATAGCTTTTGTACTCTATTATAGATTAGCCATTAAATAATTATACATTAGGTTCAAATGAATGCAATATAAAAGTGAATATTTAAATTTAAGTAAATTAAAAAAATATATAACACTCATATTATTGAAAAAAATTATATTTTTATTATATTAAAATACTCTGATATTTAATTTTAACATTTAAATATTTTTGATAATATTAAATTTAAGTTTAAATCTTTTCAGATTTGGTTAAATTTAGATTCGGATCAATTTGGGTTCAGATAAATTTAGATTCAGATCAATTCGGGTTCGGGTTAATCTAAATTCGGATGAATTTGGGTTCGAATTTATTCGGGTTCGGATCTGATCAGATTTGGATCAATGTAAATTCTGATAAATTTGGTTTCGGATCGATTTGGATTTGGATCGGATTGAATTTGAGTTGTTGACTTTTTTAATCAAATCGGATCGATCGAATTTGAATTCGAATTAATTGAACGAATTTTTTAGATCGAATCAACTTTTGTCGCCTCTAAAAATAGATAATTAAAAGCCGCCGTAAGCCTTGCCAGCAGCTATCAAGCGAAAGCTCTCGAGTTTCGTGGATTTTGAACTTTGAAATACCCATATATACACTTGTGAACACCGTACGGTTGATTCAGGAAGATTAGTTATTCCCATGCATGATTAAGAATGTGAAATCATGAAAGCAGGCCACGACAAATGTGAATAAGAAACTAATTTTACAGCGCGACAAACAAGGTCATGAAAGACGGGGAGGGATGGGAATTCCTAGACTTAGGCCCCAAGAAACACGCTTTTTTGACCAAAGAAACGAATCTTTTCAACTGGTCTCCGTGCTTTTTTTAGTAGACTTTGAAAGATTGACATTGCCTTCTGGATTTGAAATAGAAATACATTGAAAACAACCAAGAAAGAAGTTATGACCGAAGCCAGCCATTGCTGCCGAATGCCCAAATGTTGCATCTATGCATATACTTGGTAGACGCTTTAGGTTGAAAAGTCGAGAGTCAAGAATACTAGTTTTACCAACAAGTACTTAAAAAAATAGGAATAGATTTCTTCCTTAAACATTTGAATATGACTTGAATTTTAGAATTATCAATATTAAAAGAATTTTATTGTTTATTATTTCGATTCGAATATAATTAGTTTCAGATTGTAAAATAGTTGAAGATATGATTAAAAATAAAAATAAAAAACTAGTTTTACTTTGTAAGGAGGACAAGTGGAAAGTATGCAAAATTTGTTAGTTTCCTGATTATATTTTAGAATCATTTTTTTTTGTTTTGTAGCTTAACGAGTTGATTGATAAATTTTTCATTCTAACCTTTCTTTCCTTTTTACCAACCAAATGAAAGACTGACCCTTGTTCTTTATAGTGGAAACTAGAAAGACTGACTTTTATTTTTATATTTGGAGCAGGTTGTATCTGGTGCTTATATTATAATAATGGTATGACCGTTGCAAAGGAAAAAAAAAGCATATAACTGAATATCGTCGATCTACATTCTTAGTGTTAAAACAAATAACTATTTTATTTTGTGAATGGGAAAGAAAGATACCATAAAACTTCTTTATTTTGGTCAAAAAAAATTCTTTATTTAACTTCTTATTCTACAATTTAAAGATACATAAAATTATTGTAAGAAATCTTAATCGATTTATCTAATGTGTCAACGCTGAAAACAATACATCATAAATTATAAATGCGGAACAGGATACTAACCTCCAGCCATTGATACCGAAAATATTGAACTGCGATAAAATTGCGTGCCTTTTGTATTTGATCTTCTAATCTTAAGCAAACTCACTAATGGTGTGTTTTTTAGAATGCTTAGATTAGGGACCCAATTCCTTATCTTTTTCTTTATATACGTCTTCTCATTTAAAACGTAATTCAATTAGTGGGTAGTTATCACTTGTAGATATGGATAAATAATTTAAAATTTATTAGATAATGATAATAAAATATAGGACCACAATAGGAAGTTTTAAGAGGTTATGAAACTAACCCCAAGTCTTTTATTTCCTATAAAACACTACTGACTAAGTAGTTAACTTATGTGGGAAACTTACATTTTCCCACTTGGTCTGTATATTTTATTATACTTGCTATTACATCCATAATCTATGAATCCTTATGCTTAAATTAAAGAAACAAAATACATGAATCATGGCGATAAGTCCTCTAAGAATGAGTAATATCTTCCATGTATTACAATATATTTCATCTCTTCAATATCAGCCTATATGTGATAACATAACTTAATGAATAAACCTTATGTTTATTCTAGGTCCAAAATTTATTGTTATTCTCAATAACTAATATGTGCACTAAATATTGAGAGAACAAAACAAATGAATAAGAGTTTCATTACAAATAAAAGTTGTCCATACAACTAATTCATAAGATGGAACCAAGTCCTATTCGCACTACATGATCCTTAAAACCTTTTGGTGGCATGCCTTTTGTTAAAGGATCTGCTATCATCAATTCAGTGCTAACATGCTCAATGACCACTATATTCTCTTTAACACGTTCTCTTATGGCTAAATACTTAATGTCGATATGTTTACTTCAACTACCACTTTTGTTGTTTTTAGCCAAGAAAACCGCAGCTGAATTGTCACAGTATATTCTTAATGGCTTTGAAATGGAATCCACAATTCTAAGCCCAGATATGAAACTCTTCAACCATACACCATGTGAGGTAGCCTCAAAACAAGAAACGAACTCAGCCTCCATGGTAGAAGTAGCAACTAAAGACTGCTTTGCACTCCTCCAAGATATGGCTCCGCCAGCAAGCATGAAAACATATCCAGATGTTGATTTTCGTGAATCAACACATCCAGCGAAGTCTGAATCTGAATAACCAACTACCTCCAGGTTGTCAGTTCGTCTATACATAAGCATGTAATCTTTGGTCCCTTGAAGGTACCTCATTACTTTCTTTACAGCTCTCCAGTGGTCCATACCCGGATTACTCTGATATCTTCCTAACATTCTGACTGCAAATGCAATGTCAGGTCTTGTGCAAACCTGAGCATACATTAGGCTTCCAACAGCTGAAGCATATGGAATGTTTTGCATTTGTTCCCTTTCAAGTTCATTTTTCGGGCACTGGTTCAAATTGAACTTGTCACCCTTTACTATTGGTGCTACACTTGATGAGCAATCTTTCATGCGAAATCTCTCAAGAACCTTATTGATATAGGTCTCTTGAGATAGTCCTAGGATACCTTGAGGTCTGTCTCTATGGATATTAATGCCAATGACATAAGATGCCTCACTCATATCCTTCATATCAAATTTCTTAGAGAGAAATTGCTTCACCTCATGCAGCAACCCTTTATTATTGGTTGCAAGTAAGATATCATCCACATATAGGACAAGGAAACAAATTTTACTCCCACTAACCTTATGATATATGCATTGATCCATGATGTTCTCTACAAAACCGAATGAAAAGATGACATCATGGAATTTTAAATACCATTGACGGGAGGCTTGTTTCAATCCATATATGGATTTCTTGAGCTTGCACACCAAATGCTCACCATTACTAGAGGAGAATCCTTCCGGTTGTTTCATATAAACCTCCTCCTCTAGGTCTCCATTCAAGAATGCTGTTTTCACATCCGTTTGATGCAGTTCCAAGTCAAAATGAGCAACCAATGCCATAACAACACGAAGAGAATCTTTCTTTGATACAGGGGAAAAAGTCTCTATGTAATCGATTCCTTCCTTTTGAGTGAATCCTTTAGCTACGAGTCTTGCCTTATATCTATCAATGTTGCCTAATGAGTCCTTCTTTGTTTTAAAGACCCATTTACATCCAATGGCCTTTGCACCATTAGGCAACTCAACAAGATCCCAGACTCCATTATATGCCATAGAATTCAACTCATCTTTCATGGCATTGTACCACAATTCAGATTTACTGCAACTCATGGCTTGTGAAAATGTTTCAGGGTCATCTTCGGCTCCAAAATTATAGTCAGACTCTTGTAGATACACAACGTAATCACTAGGTATTGATGATTTCTTCATTCTAGTTGATCTTCTTAATGTTGTGTCAGCATCCTCCTATGGAGTATGTTGCACAACTGGTTGCTCAACAGTATCTGGTAATTGTTGAACAACTGGATCTACTGGATTGTCATCAATAACTTGTAGAGCTTCAATGATTGGTTGTTCAACATCCATTTTAACTTGAGGGAAGTTATGAACAACCAATTTGTCACTTGAAATGGGAGCCTGAATATCTAAATGATCCTTCTTAGAAACTACGTTTCGAGATTGATCACTCCCACTAATCAAGTCATTTTCAAGAAACTTTGCATTTCTTAATTCCACAATTCTAGTGACATGTGATGGACAATAAAATCTATAACCTTTAGACTTTTCAGCATATCCAATGAAATACCCACTTATAGTCCTTGGGTCCAATTTCTTTTCTTGTGGATTATAAACTCTTACTTCAGACGGGCATCTCCAAACGCGTATATGTCGCAAACTCGATTTCCAACCTTTCCATAATTCAAAAGGTGTTTTTGGAACAGCTTTAGTTGGAACTCGATTTAATATATACACTGCCGTTTTAAGAGCTTCAGTCCACAAGAATTTAGGAAGCTTGGAGTTGCTAAGCATACTCCGTACCATGTCCATCAAGGTTCGGTTTCTTCTTTCTGCTACACCATTCTGGTCTGGAGATCTAGGCATAGTGTATTGGGCTTGAATCCCATGCTCTTAAAAAAACCTTGTAAATGGACTAGGTGCTTGTCCATCCTCAGTGTATCTACCATAGTATTCTCCACCTCTATCTTATCTCACGATCTTAATTTGCTTTCCACATTGTTTCTCTACTTCTGCTTTGAAAACTTTAAAAGCATCTAATGCTTCGTTCTTATTATGAAGCAAGTACAGATACATGTATCGTGAATAATCATCTATGAATGAGATGAAGTATTTTTGACCATGTGAGTCCATATCCGGACTACAAATGTCCGTATGTATGATCTCTAATATGTCTGAACTTCTCTTGGCACCTTTCTTTGTCTTGTTAGTCTGCTTTCCCTTTATGCAGTCCATACGAGTATCAAAGTCAGTAAAATCCAAAGTACTAAGTACTCCATCATTCACTAACCTTTTAATTCTCTCTATGGAGATATGTCCTAATCTCCGATGCCACAACATAGAGGACTTTTCATTCATAACACATCGTTTAATACCTACATTGTCTTGGACGTGCATTATACTATTTGAAATACTATTTTGTAAATGAATTCGAAATAAACCATCAATCAACATTCCATTTCCAACAACACTAGATTTATAAAGCAAGTGGAAAGCATTTTCATAAAATTCAAAAGAAAATCCAAGTGGTACAAGTCTTGAAACTGAAATTAAATTTCTAGAGTAACATGGAATATAAAAGGTTCTTTCCAAATTCAAAACAAAACCAGTATCTAAAACTAATTTGCACGTCCCTACTGCTTCCACTTGAGAACGCATCTTGTTTCCTGAATAGATGCATTACTCACTGGCCATTGGTTTCCTTTGGTTTAGAAAACCCTGCAAGGTATTTGAAACATGGATTGTAGAACCAGAATCAATCCACCAAGTGTTATGACAAACATCGACCATATTAGATTCATAACAAACAAGTGAGATTGGATTACCTTTCTTTTCAAGCCAAGCTTTATATTTGTTGCAGTCCTTCTTCATGTGTCCCTTCTTTTTACAGAAAAAACACTTGGACTCTTTCTTCTTAGTCTGGATAGGTATTTTACCCTTTCCCTTTTGTTTGGCTTGTGCTTTGTTCTTTCCTTGTGTTGCCATATGTGCACTTTCACCCATTTCCATTAGCAACCTACCTTCCTCTTGAACACACATGGTCAGGAGTTCATTTATTGACCATTTTTACTTATGTATGTTGTAAGAAATTTTGAAAGGTCCATATTGTTGTGGAAGGGAATTCAGAATAAAATGCACAAGGAAAGATTCAGACATCTCAACCTCAAGAGACTTCAACTGAGCCGCTATGTCCCTCATCTGCATGATGTGCTCACGCACACCTCTAACACTAGTGAGCTTCATAGATGATAACTTTGTCATTAGGGTGCTAGCTAGTGCCTTATCTGAAGACTCAAATTGTTCATCAATAGCCTTCAGCAATTCCTTGACATTTTTACACTCAGGGATTGAACCACGAATACTAGCCGATATACGTGTCCTTATGAACATCATACTTAAGCGATTAGATCGCTCCCATCGTTCAGTAGGTACAGGTGGTTCATCCTTCCTAATGGCATAATCAATGTCCATGCACCCTAATTGAAGAAGAACTCTCTCCTTCCATATCTTATAGTTATCACCACTTAAATAGAGAACATCACATTTATCATCAGAAAAATTCAGAAGTTGTATAACTGCAAATAAATCAAACATTCACACTTATGTTACAATTTTGAGGCAAATAAACATATATCATGCTTTACCAATGTAAATCATGCATTAAAATATGAATCAAATAACATATAAAACTGCCTGTGGGAGAAGTTCTAATTTAAACAGATTCATATATAAACTTTATGATGAAACTAACAAATTATATTCCTTTTCTTAACTCTTGTGGGTAAACTAAGAAAAATAATTTGTTACTTCATCCTAATATCACACAAATATAACAAAAATTCCTATGGGATAACATTTATTATATTAAATATGATTAATTACAATTAATGTCATTTTTCTATATGTGATCGAATATACTTGATATATAATTTAACTTAATCAAGGATGCTGTGGCTATTCCTTGATCAAGAAAAATTATATAGATCACATGACATCGAATTTTATGCATAAATAATAATTTTCAATTGTGTACACAATCAACATATTATAAACAGAAAATATTGTATACATACATTCATTACTTACACATAAAAGTCAAGCATACAAAAATATGTCATGAACCCAATAATGATATAACCTTAATTTTTTTTCTGATTAATTTAATAATCAATTTGCACACAATTGCACACTAAATCATTGGCTTCTCATGATTCGGTGCTTTATTGTTAACATGTTTAATTAATTAATTTCTATAAAATATTAACTTGCTGTTGCATTAAAGGAAGCACTAATTATTAACATGCTTTACGTCTTTCATTCTGAGGCAATAATCTTTTGTTAGCCAAAAAGAAAATTGCTTATTGTTGCACGTTGAAGTCAATTAGTCTGGTACTTCATGCGTTTCCTAGCCACAGAAAGTTAATTTGTAAATTTGAAATTTGTCATGATTGGTAAATTCAATTAGGAATCATGGCTAACATCGTTGGTTCTTAAACAATCTCCGATACGCATTCCAAACATTGTATTCATTTAAAACAATCATAACTTGCTCAAATAAATTCAAGGTAGAGGTTGACAGGCTTGGATACCAACTGTAAGAAATCTTAATCGATTTATCTAATGTGTCAACACTGAAAACAACACATCATAGATTATAAATGCGGAATAGGATACTAACCTCCAGCCATTGATACCGAAAATATTGAGCTGCAATAAAATTGCGTGCCTTTTGTATTTGATCTTCTAATCTTAAGCAAACTCACTAATGGTGTGTTTTTCAGAATGCTTAGATTAGGGACCCAATACCCTATCTTTTTCTTTATATACGTCTTCCCATTAAAAACGTAATTCAATTAGTGGGTAGTTATCACTTGTAGATATGGATAAATAATTTAAATTTATTAGATAATGATAATAAAATATAGGACCACAATATGAAGTTTTAAGAGGTTATGAAACTAATCCTAAGTCTTTTATTTCCTATAAAACACTACTGACTAAGTAGTTAACTTATGTGGGAAACTTACAATTATCTCATAAAAACACACTAATTAGTAAGTATATGTATACATTTACGATTCTTTTATTCATGGTATTAAAAGTATTTTCAAGAATATATGTTAATATGTAAATATATCATTGGCAATGTTCATTTTATAATATCAAACGTCATTTGACACATTAAAGGAATTAAATTACCGTAAAATTTCTAATTATATTTTGTTCGTAATTACCGTAAAATATTTATTTATAGAAATTTGTTTTAAAATTTATGAATAAATGAAGGGGCATGTTATGATAATGTATAATATTTATACAATAAAAATATATCAAATATAAATCTATTAAAAATCTTATTATCACCATAAATTTCAAAACTTGAAACCAACATTTGTGACATAAATAGGTATAGTTTTATCACCTGAATTTGAACATAGTAATAAAATGTAGTAAAAAGATAGTGCGATAAGTCTACTTGTGAATTAAAAAAAATAAAAAAATAAAAAAACTTATATTAGGATTATTCTAAAAAAGTGAATTTTGAGACACTACTAAAATAATGTCACCTCAACAACTAAAGATTAGCCTAGCGGTTATTACCCACTTTAAAAGGGATTAGGTCCAAGATTCAATTCCCCCTTCCCCTTATACCTCTTATGAAAAAAACAATGTGATCACCTCATATTATTTGAAAGACATATAATTAGTATCATAAGCTCATTATGATCAAGTCAATTATTGTTAACTCAATTAACTCATATTAATTATTATGATCAAAATGAGCAATTGACTTATAAAAAATACATAGCGAAAATAAATATTGTTTTGAAAAATATAAAAAAAAAGACAAATAAACGATCTTGAAAAAAAAAACAATTTTATTTTCGATCTTAAGGGTTTGAAACTAACTTTTAAAATCATTTTCCAATTAAAATCAAAATTTTGGAAGAAATTGTAGCAAGATAAATATCAAGGAAGAAGAGACCAAAGTTTTGAAAAGAAAAATTATCCAACAAAGTGATAAAATAAATTTTTTTATTATATTTGGGATATAAAAGATTTATTTAATATTTAAAAGTGTAATACTAATTTAGAAATGATTATATGTCAAATTTATATTGGTGCATAGAACCTCACTTTTTACAATAATCCTAATATAATTTGAACTAAAAAAGGAAAAAAAAAAAAGGAAAGGTTGCACTACTAGATAAAAGTACAGTGACTACAATTACATAAAAACATTAACTATCTTTACTACAAGTGCTCACAATCTAATATCATTAGCTACATTTTTTTAAAAACTTTTATGCATTTCAAAATTTAAACATCATAACTCTAACAATGTCTTTACTAAATGTAGTCTAAGATACTAAAAAATCACATTATACTTAAAATTTATTACAAAAACACTACTATTTTCAATACCTTGTTATCTTTAAATATTACAAGTATAAAAATAAACTACAATTTTTTCTCCAAACGTAGTCTTTCATGGTTTAAAGCTCAATCTTTCATCTTTCAAGATTCTAGTACATTAAAATTATATAAATAGACTATAGTTTTTGTTTTAAACGTAGTCTTTTGTGACTCAAGGCTTAATGTTTCGTCTTCTAGGACTCCAATATATTGAAAACTCAATTTGTTTAAGACAAGGCTACTGCTAAGTCATTTATAAAAAGACATTTTGTTGTTCAAATAGCTTTAACTGTGATTTTAATTTCTTAATAGATTGTGGTTACTATGTTTAAATGTAATCTTTTGTAGCTTGATGTTTCTTCTTCCAAGATTTATGTATATTGGAAATGATTTTAGTTATTTATGATAGGCATTTACTATTGAATAAATTTAATTACGATTTATGATTTTAAATGTAATCTTTTATCTTTGATGCTTTGTCTTCCAAGATTCATGAACCATAATCAAAAGTTTATATGCAAACTTAAGGTTTACTAAATGGTAATTGTAGTCTTTATCTACTTTATTTATAGTTTATATGCAAACTTAGAATTCACTGCTCAC
Organism: Heritiera fomes; assembly: GCA_032173925.1. Taxonomy (NCBI): domain Eukaryota; kingdom Viridiplantae; phylum Streptophyta; class Magnoliopsida; order Malvales; family Malvaceae; genus Heritiera; species Heritiera fomes. The sequence continues at coordinate 5,829,855 of JAPDPM010000019.1, forward strand.
TCTTCAAGTCCTTCACTCATTTTGAAGACTACCATTTTCATTCTATCTATCTTGCTTTGCCCAATAAAAAACCACTTTCAACTCAACCTCATTTTTGAACGGAAGACTACTTTTATCGAAAGATAACATGCACCTAGCGTTATTTATATCATAAACCATTTTCAGTGTAACCTCATTTTGAATAAAAAAACTCATAGAAAATCATTTTTATTTTTAGACTGACTTTCACAATAGATGAAATAGCATGAAACCGCTATAAAAGTGATGATTAATCATTTCCATTTATGATTTACGTAATGTAACCCTTTTCTTTATTATTTTTATTCTTTATAATTTTTTTGTTTGTTATTTGATTTTATATATCTGAAAGATATATTTTGCTTACCTCATTAGGTTCCTACACAAAGGACGTTCGCTTTTCAAAAAACCTATTTTTCCATTTTTGTGATTTAAATTCTGCTAATTTTTAGTTTTAGGGTTTTGTTTTTCTTATAATTTTATTTAGCTTGTCGCTTTTTTTGTAGGTTTGAAGGAGATTCTTAGTTGTAAGTCATCTGCTTGGAGGAACTCCATTGACTATTGGTTGCAAATATTTCATCTCAAGTTTTGTAAGGTTAGGGTTTTTTCTTATTATTTTCTTTGATTTAGATTGTTTATGCAAGTGACCTTTTTAACTGAACAAATTTTATTATAATGTGCTTTTAATTAACACGATTCTTTGAATTTATCAAGTTTCTGTACAAATAGTAGACCTTATCTTGATTAGGGTGCGGATAGTTGGAAAAGCTTATATGTAGTGAGTGTTCTACCATTTTACTCGAATGGTAGGTTGTCAAATTAATCGACCAAGTTCTCAGTCAAATGCCTGCATTATGCTGGGTAAGTTATTCATCATATGATATTATCCATGTGAATCTAATTCAGTTCTAGAGTGGAATATTATTTTTCAATGATTTTTTGTCTGATCAATTTGTAAAACTTAAGAATTATAAGTTAAAGTAATGCAAGCTAGAAAGTTATAAGATCCCAACCTTCATTATTTGTGAGAGTCTTGTGTAGAATAAAATTTTGAATGCCTTGAGTTTCATACATTCTTAAAGTCATTCAAAATTTCTTCAGCAAAGAACTCTCACAAATAATAAAGATTAAGATATGTTAACATCTTAGTTTGTATTACTTTAACTCACTAATATCTAATTTTTATAAACAAACCAGACAAAAAACCATTAAATAATATTGCTGCATTCAGAAAACAAATTAGATGTATATAGTCAATGTCGTACGATGAAATATATTGCCTTGTATAATGCATTTATTACCACTAGGAACTTGATCTATTTATGTGATAACCTACTTCTTCAAGTAAAAGTACAAATAAAGATGATGCAAGCTAAGTTTTTAACTGATGAAAAAAAAGTAGCAAATGAGAGAGCTTCAACATGTTGCTCATTGTGAGAAAAAAATGTTCATCATATATATTTTTTGTTGGAGTCTTGAAGATAGTTCATTTTTTTAGTAGAAGTCTTATAAACAGTTCATACATATGAAAATTTGGTATAAAACTATTTTGTAGTAGTTACTTTGTAATATTTTGTTTAATGAAATTAAACACCATGGTTTATCCAATATGCGTAGTCTTTTGATTGAATTTAGTCTTCATGTAATAGCGAAACTTAGTCTATTAATTTCAAATAAATCAAATTTTATAAATACTTTAATCACATAGTTTATTTAAAAAATTAGACTACATTAGTTTATTTAAAAAATTAGACTACATTTAAATATAAAATGTGGTCTATTTTATACAAGTTCAACTACAGTTTCTTTGTGAAAAATGGTCTATATTACATCTAAAACTATGTATAAAGAACTGTAGTTTATACTACCTAAGAAAAGACTATACTAGAATAAGCTACGCTGAGAAAAATGTAGTTGTTTGTCATAGACTACGCTTTTTAAACATAGTCTATGAGCTTTTTTTTAGTGGGGTTAATCCCATTTTATTTTCACTTCTCATGGAAACAGGATGGAACTCATTTCATCATTTGCCTTAATTTGTTTTACCTTTTAAAGATCTTGTTACTCAATTTTATAACAATTATGTTGCTATTGCTTTTGCAGCTCAATGAATATGATTGGTTTTCTTCCTAAAAATTGTATTAAATTGCTAACAACTTTTAACTTGTTACTGAAAATATTTTGGTCAACATTATCCAATTATCCTTTTTTTTTATTTCTCTAGTTTTTTCAATGTTCGAAGAGTTTTTACAAATTAGAGATGAAGAAAATTTAGCTTGTTTTGTATATGGAGAAAATATAAAATATATATTAGAAAACAAGTCTTCCTATTTATTTCATTGCATCATTGTTAGATCCTACACAAGGGTAAAAATATATAAACTTTTTTTTGAATATTATACTAATTTTCTTGAGAGTATTATGGATAGTCAAAAATCATCAATTTATAATCTCTTTCGAGAGTTTTTTTTTTAATGACTGTAATAAGGGCTCTAGCCAACAACAAGATGATTCTAATGACGAAGCTGATGGTGGATTACAAGGAGTTTTGGATGCAATTGTTGATTTTGAAATACTGCAGGTTTGATATGATTTTAAAGAACTTAATCGGAAAATAATTTTAATGATCAGCATGATAGAGTTAATAGTTTGATTGTTATATAATCATGCTTAATATGTGTAAAATCATATATTTGTGGTCTTAGAGTTAGAGATTACATTTACAGTATTTGAACTTGAAATAATTTGCTGCCTTAGCCAATTATTTGTGTTTTATATAAAGGAATATTGATACCAATTAAATGTGGATCGATACGACAGGCTTTGAATATTGACAGGATTAACAATGTATCGATACCTTATCATGACATTGAAATAGAAGCTTCATGCTCTGTTCAATTACCGATATGGTTGAAAGCAGTATCAATATAGTTGTTTCTATTTATGTAGGATCCCATTTAAAAGTATTGATACACAGAAGAAAGTATTGATACGCTTTAAGACTAGCAAAATCCAGTGGTCAAATATTTGTGTCTGCTAATGGAAGATTAACCTCACAACCATGGTCTTGAAGCAAGATATAAAAGTTATACACATTTCCAAAAGCTTCAAGTCATGAAAGGAAAAAACAAAAGAGACAATGTTTTGATCTTTATATCCATTATCTCAACACGATTTCTTTAAGAGCTAAAGAGTTTCTTATCTAGCCTTAGTAGAGGCACATTTTCTAGCCATCTTGTTAACCCATATTTGAAACTGTAAAAGGGGAAGTTCCCTTAAGTGCCTACTTGTAAAAGATTTGCTCTTTGAGCCATAAAAAATGCAGTTGTAAAGGTTATTTCCTTTAGTCTACAAAAAAAAGATGTAGGTTTGCTCCTTGAGCTAGTGAAAAGGAGTAGTAAGGTTATCTTTAACTTTAGGTAAAAGGGAAGGTTTTTTCCTTGAACCTGCAAAAGGGAGAGATTGTATACCACTTTCGAGTTAGTGAATTTGTTGGAAATCTTTGGGAGGAACTCAAGGTAGAAGATAGATGAAAAGATTTTAAAACTCTACAAATCTCTGTGTACAATTTCTTTTTCCTACACTCTTATATTATTTGTTGTTTACTACTTTACTTATTAATTTATTATTTGTTGCAAAGTTAGTGTATGTTTGACTTAGAAAAATCTTAAGTCAAAGAAAAAGTTTAGAAGTCGATATGTGTTTATTTAAAAAGCGAACAATTGACATTAGAGCTTTGATTTTTGATTAGAAAGTTTAACCACCTAAAAGTAAAATCCTTATAAATGACTCATTTCAACATAAGAAACCACTTAACCCTAAGAAGGCCACTCTACCATTAGACCATAGCTATTTAATAAAAAGAATTACTCCTATTGGAAAACAAGAATGATTCTTTTCATAAAGTTTAAAGAGTTATCACTAAAGGTCCTTAATCCAAAAAAAAAAAAGGAAACAAAGAAATGATTAAGGCAGAAGAAAAATGAGATGAAAATGACATTACATTAGCACAACTAAATTCTAAATGGTATCTACATGCAAGTGCATGTGATCTTTATATAATATGGAGGTGAGTCCAGAAATATCGTCCGATAAAGATTGAGAAACTAGCCTCGCTAAGTATTGGGTACTATTATCCTAAGTATATTCAAGCAAATTATGAGAGTTGTTGATGTGTGATCTACAAGGCTAACAAATAAAACAAAATCAAATCAAATAAATGAAATTAAAAAAAATACTTATAGTGGAATTGATGAAAATAAAATAACTGTAAAAGAAAAGAAACAAAAATACAAATTAGTAAACTAGATGGGTAAAAATATAATTTTTAAAAATATAGGTCTAAAAAGCGAATAACATAAAAATGCATAAAAATCCTAAAATGAAAATCAAATGCATGAACTAAATAAAACTCAAATTAAATCTAATTAAAACTAGAAAATAATGCATAGAATAGCTAAGCCTAATAGAAAACCTAATTAAAATCCTAATTAAATCATAACTAACCCTAACCCTAAAATTGACTCAAACGATAACCCTAAACTAATCCCTAATCTAATGCAACCTTAATTTAATTAAATGAATGAATTGTTAAACTAACTAAATGCATGAAGGTAAACATGTTTTTGGATTTTTTAATGATTGAATTAAAACTGTTGGCTCTTATAGGCTATACCGAGAGGGGGGGTGAATCGGTTTTTAACTACCCTTAAGCTCGTTTTTCGGTTTCTCTAAATCTCTAGCCTATATTGATATTTTCTAAGTTCTCTAGGCTATTCAATCATGCAACCCAAATTCAATACAATAAGCACAAATATAATTGCAAGTAATTAAAGAGAATAGGGAAAGAGAAATGTACGCAAGCGATTTATAGAGGTTCGGCAACCTTGCCTACGTCCTCTACCTTGAGACACTCTCAAGGATTTTCTCCAAATCCACTATCTTGAATTTGTTACACTCCCTCTTTTTCTAGGCTAAAGAGAAACCTCTCTCTTTTTCTAGGCTCAAGAGAAACCTCCCTCTTTTTCTTAGGCTAAAGAGTAACCTCCCTCTTTTTCTTAGGCTAAAGAGAAACCTCTCCTTTACAAGGAATGATTTTGGTTTACAAGAGATGTAATCAAAGAAGGCCTCTAGATAGGCAAGTGATTACAGAGATTAAGCACAAGTAAAAGCCTATACAAAGTTTGTGCTAAGCAATACAAGAAATAGATGAATGATATAAGATGTAGACTTTTGAGCTCTTGATTTGTTGTTTGAGGCTTGAGAAGATGAATAAGATGATGAAAGATGTTGCTTGGTTGTTCCTCTTACTTCCTTTAGCTTCTTGGCCTCTATTTATAGTCCCTTGGATGGTTTGTGGACGTTGTTTGGAGCCAAAACAGAAACTAGCCGTTATGTCTCACAGAAACTAGCCGTTGGGGGCTTTCTGGTACAAAGGGATCGATCCCTTTCCTTAGGGGATCGATCCCATGCTTCATTTTCTTGCTTCCGGGGCATTCTGCCAAAAAGGGATCGATCCCTTCCCTTAGGGATCGATCCCTTCCCTTAGGGGATCGATCCCATGCTTCCATAATGTGATTTTCCTGCACTTTTGGGTTAGAAATGATGTGGTCTTTGATCCTAATTTAACCCAAAACGTATTGGCACTTTTGTGGGAGTTTTTCTTGACTTTCTTTGATGAAAACATTATCCAAAAATTCATTAAGTGATTTTCTAAAATATTCAAAACATTTATAAAGAATTAAGACCAATAAGGATGTATCATTAAATCATGGCCTTAATGTTGATATGATCACTTGAAAATGGATTGAGAAAATCATGTGTGATAAGGCAAATTTACACTATTAATTAGAACATTAAAGCTTACTTAAGTTTTTGTCATTTCAAAATATATATGGCAATTTAAAGCTAACAATCTCCCCCTTTTTGATATGACAAAACTTAATGTAAATTTGCTTTGAAAATTCTTTGATAAAATACTCTCCTTCAAATAAAGCAGGATTTTATAAAGCTCCCCCTTAATATAAGCATGGGTTTTGAAAATGAATTTTCAAACTATTTCTCCCCTTTAATATCTCTCCCTTTATCTATCTCTCCCCCTTTTTGTCATAGCAAAAAGAAGGAAAAATACTAAAAAATATGCTCCCCCAAAAATCATGGCTATGTGAGAACAAATAAAAATGCTCCATCCAACAAGAAACATGTTAGCACATGGGACTTATAGCACAAATAAATAAGTCAATATTCTCAAAGAGTATGAAATATTTATGCAATGAATATGACTTATGATCCTAGACCAATTGTTTATAAATAATTTTGATACCAATTGTTGATAAGTAATTTTGCAAGAAGGTTCCAATTGGTAAGTAGTTAAGCAAGCACCTAAGTATATCAATTGTTCTCTACGATCCAACTAAGGTGCATGGTAATACATCATGATTATGAGTTAAAATTAGATGACATATCATATGGATGAGCTCATAAATCATGTTCAAGCAAGAATGTGCATAGAATAAAGACATATATCAATTAATTACAAATTCTAGCACAAAAGAGTTTCATGCAAAAATATCCTAAATGAATTCTTCTCTATTTGTCATTTCAATCTAAGGAGTATGAGAAGAATTGTCAATTTAAAGCTCATACCAATTGGCAATTTAGATTTGGCTTACCAAGTATTGAAAATATGGTTCCCAATGATACTAATTGTTATTTCAATCTAAATACCAATTGTTACTAATGGTTGACTTAGATATTTTGCATGAATCCAATATCTATGTGTATTGTGTTCATGTCAAGAAAATAATCATTCTAAATATGCAAGAACACAACACATATCATCAAATATGCATATGGATTAATTATACATAAGCATACAATCATAAAGTAGTAATCCATATTCATATTCACAAATTTATACCACATGGAAGATTCAAAAAGCAAGATATTCAAGCAAACACATTTTCTCCCATGGTTTCAAGCACACAAATCCTATGCTCATTTTTTAATTCAAGTCCTTAACCAATTATAAGCAAGGAAAGATTCAACTAATAAATGCATGGATATCAAGTTTGTTCAAGTTTGCATTTATCTTTGAGTGTTGGTGTTGTCATTAAGACCCTAGTTCTTTAAGTACAAGGATGATAAAGTTTCATGCATTTGAACATTGAGGATCCATTTACCATCACAAATTATAGGCCAATGACCATTACCAATTGTTGAATTTATATTTAAAATCAATCCATAAGGTCAAGTTTCAATCATTTTATTATTAAGGTATATGACCTTAACTAATCAACTTCCACTAAGAATTATATCATGATGCTCAATGGGAATATGTGAATCAAGCTATAAGATAAAGTTCTCTAAGCATGCTTGACTAAGATGAACAAAAAGTATGATCACAAGTTTATCAAATTCTCAAATATATACACAAATCATTGAAATAAATCTCAAAATTATGTTTAAGCATTCATTGAAAGTATATTTCAAGATTTATGAATGTTTTCAACAAAAGATGATTTTGCACTTGTGAGTTGATTGTTGGAAGTGATACCATTTTGTTGGAAATGATTCAAATTGATGGAGTTGAGGCATGATATCAATGAAAAATGGATTTTGATGTTGTAAAGATCATCAAAAAGAAGTTAAAAACAATGAATTTTAACTTGAGAAGAAAGAAGATATCAAGAAAGTGAAAAATCCTTCTCAAATTCGGTTGACAAAGTGCAGAATAGCCATTTTGGCCTGGGGGGATCGATCCCTTTTGGAGGGGGATCGATCCCTTAAGTCCAGAATGCAAATTTCCTGCATTCTGCTCAAGGGGATCGATCCTCCTTGCTAAGGGATCGATCCCTCATCCTGTTTCTGCAGTTTTTGACAGAAAATCCAACCTTTGAGGTGCCCAAACTTCGTTTTTGAGTAATTTAAGTCCAAGTAAAGGTTTAGACATTTGTAAAACATGATTTTGGACTTGTATGAATGAAAAATCTGAATGAAAAACCATTTTACAAAAGATTTTGCAATTTTGGTAGAATTTTCACCAATAATAGCATTTTTGGCCTCAAAGGGGGTCATTTTAAGCATTATGCATATTTTGTCAAAACCAAAGCTTTGGAAACCACAAATATGCCAAAACAAACTTGTTCACATAGATTTTAAGCATATATATCATTAAAGCATACATCTTGTGAACAACATGTCATGATTGTCAACATGCATATTCTTCATTAAGGCTCATGACAAGGCATTTTGCATATATGACATATTTGACATCTTTTGAGCAACTAAATATATTATCTAGACATATCAAACTTGCTCAAACTACAGAAATTCAATAATCATTTCAAATTCACAAATCATGCTTTTCATCTAATCATCCAATGCATCAAGAACTATCCATCAACTACTCAAAAATCATTTTTCATTCCTTTTAATCAATCATTCAACTCACAAAGATTATCAACCACATTTCTCATCAATGCACAAATAATCAAATAAAAGTTTTAAGGAGTAAAGAGTTAAGCTTACAAAACTCCTTTGCTTGAGTATGCTTTGCCTTGAATTGTTGAGTCCACCTTGAGCTATCATTTGGAGAATTGTTGTGATCAGTCTAAGATGGATTCTCAAGCTTTTCCTTTTTCTCATTGGCATATGCAAACTCCATGGGGATGTGTTGAGCATTTAAACTCCATTGTTCCATTGTATTCCCATGCTCTAACACTCCTACAACAAACAAATTCAAGCATGCTTTGGTACCCAAATTTTCTTGGGTCCATGAGAGTTAGTACAAATAATTTTTGATCCTTTTGGGATCCATTTCAAGTACAATTCATCATTATTTACAGCATGCTTAGGCACCCACATTTTTCTAACCACTCTTCCTCTAAATGTGGTTTTTCTATTTGTGCATGCTTGTGAGGTGTGGCCTATTCTATTGCAAAGTGAGCATGTGAGAGATAAATCATGCATGGTATTTTTGCTTACTAGGAAATTCTTAAGATGAGTTTCTTTTTGTTTAGCATTATAGCCTAACCCATCTTTGTCAAAGAAAGCTCTTTGGGTCTCTAACATGTGATCTAGCTTTTGTTGACCCATATAAAACCTAGAAAATGAGTTATGCAAATTTGTGTTCTTTTTATTTAACTCATTTATTTCTAAGTTGGCCTCTTCTAGTTTCTTTTCAAATTCTATCTTAGCACTAGTCAAGGCTTCATTTTCTATTTTTAATTTAGCAATGATTTTCTTATATTTAGAATTCATGCATTGAAATTCATTTGCTAAATCATCAAAGGCATTTTGTAGTTCACTAAAGGTATAATCATTATCTTCACTAGAACTACTACTAGCCTCATCATCACTAATGGCCATAAAGCATGAGTAGGCTACCTCTTCATCTACATTTTCCTCATCGGAGCTATCACTATCACTCCATGCAGCCACAAATGCTTTCTTCTTAGGTTTCCTATCCTTTTCCTTCCTAAGTATGGGGCAATCTAGCTTAGTGTGACCCGGTTCATTGCATTCATAACACACTAAGTGGTCCTTTTCTCTTCTACTTGACTCTCCCCTATGATGTTTTCTATTTTGCTCTCTCTCTTTCATTTTCATAAATCTATTAAATCTTTTGGCAAACATTGCCATTTCCTTTTCTTCCTCATTTCCACTCTCATCACTATTATCTTCAATGACCTCATGAGTGGAAGACTTAAGTGCTACCCCTACTTTCTTTGAAGGCTCTTCATTTCTTTTTAATTTCATTTCATATGTAAGTAGGGAGCCCATAAGTTCATCTAGAGACAAGGTGTTAGGGTCCTTAGATTCTTCTATAGCAGTCACCTTTGCCTCCCAAGATTTAGGCAAGCTATTCAAAATTTTCTTTACCATTTCAACATTCGAATAAGCCTTGCCTAGAGCCTTAAGTCCATTAATTATATCATTAAACCTATTAAACATTTCGCTAATGGACTCATTTTCTTTCATCCTAAATAGCTCATAATCATGTGTGAGCATTCCTACCTTAGTCTCTCTAACTTGATTGGTCCCTTCATGTGTGATGGCTAGTTTGTCTCATATTTGTTTAGCATTTTCACATAGGGACACTCTATTATATTCATTGGGACCTAATGCATAAAAGAGAGTGTGCATGGCCTTGGCATTCAATTGTGCCACTCTCATGTCATTTGTGTCCCACTCATCCTCACTCTTAGGGATATCCTTTCCACCTACTTTCTTCATGGGAATTCTAGGACCATTCACTATAATTCTCCACACTTCATAATCGTTTGATTGTACAAATAACATCATTCTAGTTTTTCAATATGAATAGTTCTCACCATTAAAGAGTGGAGGTCTAACTAATGATTGTCCATCTTCTCCTAGGGGTGTGCCTATATTCAAATAAGCCATTTAAGATCGTTTAGCTCGATAGAGGTTAGTCTAATTCAATCTCGAGCCCAAGCTCTGATACCAATTGTTGGCTCTTATAGGCTATACCGAGAGGGGGGTGAATCGGTTTTTAACTACCCTTAAGCTCGTTTTTCGGTTTCTCTAAATCTCTAGCCTATATTGATATTTTCTAAGTTCTCTAGGCTATTCAATCATGCAACCCAAATTCAATACAATAAGCACAAATATAATTGCAAGTAATTAAAGAGAGTAGGGAAAGAGAAATGTACGCAAGCGATTTATAGAGGTTCGGCAACCTTGCCTACGTCCTCTACCTTGAGACACTCTCAAGGATTTTCTCCAAATCCACTATCTTGAATTTGTTACACTCCCTCTTTTTCTAGGCTAAAGAGAAACCTCTCTCTTTTTCTAGGCTCAAGAGAAACCTCCCTCTTTTTCTTAGGCTAAAGAGTAACCTCCCTCTTTTTCTTAGGCTAAAGAGAAACCTCTCCTTTACAAGGAATGATTTTGGTTTACAAGAGATGTAATCAAAGAAGGCCTCTAGATAGGCAAGTGATTACAGAGATTAAGCACAAGTAAAAGCCTATACAAAGTTTGTGCTAAGCAATACAAGAAATAGATGAATGATATAAGATGTAGACTTTTGAGCTCTTGATTTGTTGTTTGAGGCTTGAGAAGATGAATAAGATGATGAAAGATGTTGCTTGGTTGTTCCTCTTACTTCCTTTAGCTTCTTGGCCTCTATTTATAGTCCCTTGGATGGTTTGTGGACGTTGTTTGGAGCCAAAACAGAAACTAGCCGTTATGTCTCACAGAAACTAGCCGTTGGGGGCTTTCTGGTACAAAGGGATCGATCCCTTTCCTTAGGGGATCGATCCCATGCTTCATTTTCTTGCTTCCGGGGCATTCTACCAAAAAGGGATCGTTCCCTTCCCTTAGGGGATCGATCCCATGCTTCCATAATGTGATTTTCCTGCACTTTTGGGTTAGAAATGATGTGGTCTTTGATCCTAATTCAACCCAAAATGTATTGGCACTTTTGTGGGAGTTTTTCTTGACTTTCTTTGATGAAAACATTGTCCAAAAATTCATTAAGTGATTTTCTAAAATATTCAAAACATTTATAAAGAATTAAGACCAATAAGGATGTATCATTAAATCATGGCCTTAATGTTGATATGATCACTTGAAAATGGATTGAGAAAATCATGTATGATAAGGCAAATTTACACTATTAATTAGAACATTAAAGCTTACTTAAGTTTTTGTCATTTCAAAATATATATGGCAATTTAAAGCTAACAAAAACGAACTAATGAATTGCTACTAACCCTAACCTTAATTAACCCTAAAATGCATGTATTTAACCCTTAACTAAACCTAATTAAACACTAAAAACAGCCCCTAAATGACCTATTATAATAGTCTAAAAATAGTAAAGGAAAATGCAACACTATCCTACTCTAATGCATGAAAACACTAAGATAAATGTCATGAAACTTAAACTAACCTATCCTAACGTAAACCTTATTATTATCCTAACTTAATACTAATCAATTTAACCTAAGACACTACCTAAATGGGCTTAAAACAACACTTAACTACTAACCTAGACAGAACATAAATCTAAGGCAAAATTAAGCTAAAAATGTAACTAGATGCTTGTGAAAATTAACCTAACTTAACCTACACTTAAATCACTAAGTAAATGAACCTAAAATGACCTAAACTTAATTAATTATGACCTAAATGACACCCAAAATAGCAATTATAAAACTCTGGACATTGAGGATGCAAGGATGCCTATCCTAGAGAAATTGGTGCAAAATGCGACAAAAATGCAATGAACACTAGCTAAATGAAACCCATAACTTGCCTAACATCTATATGGACCTAATATCAACTAGGACTACCTAAATAGACCTCAAAATAGACCTAAAGCAATAGCTAAAAACTGTAAATTTAGTTAATGAATTGCATTAACCCTAAACCCCAAACCTTAAACCCTAAACCCTAAGTTGTCTAAATTCAATAAATGAATTGCATGGAAATCTTGAATGAAAATGCGATGTAACATTAACCTAACAATGCCTAATCATTGGTCCCTAATTATATGACCTAAAGCTAACTTAAACTAAGTGAAATGAAGCTTAAACTAATGCAAAACTAAGGTTCCAAACCTTAAGCTAGTTTTTTGAAATGGGTTTTGCTTGAAGCAATAGCTTTCAAAGAAGGTTTTGAACTCTTATATTTTCAGCATGCTTAATTGCATCCTTTTTTATTTTCAAAACATGAAAGAAACTTTTTTTCTCAGTTTTAAACCTTAAGCTCATACTTATAATAAACACTTGATTTCAACTATGCTTTACAAACGATTGGTTATGGAAAATAAATATTAGAAAGTTGTTTTGCAAATGATTTTGATTGATTGAGATTGAACCCTTTAGTAGTTGAGACCACTGGGAGATGAGACCTCGATATATATATATATATATATATATATATATATATATATATATAGCCATCTATAATATCCTTTAGAGCACTGTTCTTGAGTATAACCTCGGAAATGATTAGCTTATCCCGTATACTACGTTTTGACAAGTCCTAGTTTCATCCGGTCAATAGCTTGGGATATATTAGTCTATGTGTAGATAGTGTCCCTTTTTGGGTGATTGATAGTTTTAGCTATAGTGAATTGCTAATTGTTTAAGTCTCTAGGTATAGACGTAATGCCTTATCTCAAGTTACTGGATTAAGATCGATTGATTGAGATGTTTTACAAAGTGCATAATATTATAAATTATTTTGAGTATGCATGATTGAGATGTTATTGTTTTGGAAACCGTGGGCATGTATTACAGGATATTTACATTCTTGCATACTTGATATATTTTCTAAGCAATATGCATGCCTATATTATCCAAGCTTTGAAAGATGCATGATTTTACATATTGATTCACTTGCTATAGTTTCTTATTGAGTATTGTAGACGCCCTATTTTGTCCGGATTCTTAACTTGTAAAAATAATTAATGAAGTTAGGTGACACTGAATTTAATTTAACAGTTTAGATTAGGATAATTATTTAATATTAGGATTATGAGAATTAGGCTAGAATTAAATTAGAATTTTTTTTAGATTTAGAATTAACATTAATTAGTAGATTACAATTAAAATAGGATCTAGGAATAATTAAAAAAAGGGAGATAAGAAAATAAAATAAAATTAATTTTAGGATCAAATGATTAGATTATTAGATTTTTTTAGGATAATTATTAGAATTTATTAATAGGATAGTTATTATTAGATTAATATTAAATTTGATGAAGTTAGAATAGGATTAACATAGGAATTAAATAGATAAAATATAAAAATAAGATATAATTATTAAAATAGGTTTAGTTATATTAGGACTCTAATCAGTTTTTGCCTATAAAAAGAGACCCCTTTGATCGAGAGAGGGAGACCATTATCGACTGTCACCACCATTCAGCATAGCTACAACATTGTTGCCCCTGCTTTTGCATCCTTTACCTTCAGTCGTCATTGCCCACCCCTGTTCCCAGTCGCGACGCCATCAGCTTGTACCAGCAAACTATTCAAGCATCTCGCCATTGCCATTTGAATCGAGACCCTTGTGCTGTGTATCGACGCTGCCGCATCAATTGCTTCACCGGTTTCTTGCTACTGCTGCACCGTTGTCACCAATTACTGCATCACCGTCGCCCCTGCTCTGCTACTCTTAGTTCACTGCTATTGCTTGCTGTCGCACCACTGCATTACACTCCCTATTGTTATGTTTTTGCCCAGCCCCGTCATCATCATCTTCTGCTGCTAGTGTCATTTTCACAAGCCACGTGAAGCCAAGGAAAAGAAAAGAACGTGACCTGCAATTGGTGAAGAAAAGAAGGAAAGCCAACAAAAAGTAAGGCTATAGGTGAGTGTCATTAATTCATTAGCTTATAGGATTTATTTGATTATTGAAATAATTAATTGGCATTTGTTAATAACCTAGCATTTTGATAATTGAATGTATGATAATAATAATAATAAGTTGATAATTTAATAGTTGTATAATTTAATAATAATTTAAATTGATTTAATAATATGACTAATATAATTAATATAACATGACAATTTAATAATTTAATATGAATTAATTTACATGAATTTATTTGCATGACTTGTATAATATGATTTGATTGACTTTGTATGATTTAATTAATTTGGTAATATTTGATTAATGTACATGTATTGAGTAAATAATTTGTGTTAATATGATTTGCTTAGTTTAATTTGTGCAATCTATTTTAGAATGTAATTAGTGAATTAAGTTTAGGATATATGATAAATAAACTGCAATTTAGCATGATAGAAATAAAATAAATAAAATAAATATAGACAAAATATAAATGAAGATAGGATAGAATAAAAATTAAATAAAATACTAATTAATTATCAAACATGAATATAGATTATACCAATGATGAAATTCTAAGAAAGTCAATTGGTACTCCTTGGAATTTCTAGGTAGGAGGATTCTTCTTGAGTTGAGCCAGATTGATGGAATACTTAAGGAGGAATTTTCAAGAAAACATAATTCATGTTCATTTTATGGATATAATGATAAAAATAAAATAATAAAGAATATAAAATAATACGATAATATGGTAATAAGATAATAATATACGTTAAATAAAATAAGTAAATATGAAATATGCCAATGATGAAACTCCAAGAAAATAAATTGGTACTCCTTGAAATTTCTAGGTGAGAGGATTCTTTTTGGGTTGTGCCAGATTGATGGGATGCTTAAAAAGAATTTTCAATAACCCATATTTCGTGTTTATTTTTCAAGATAAAATAAAATAATAAAATTAGGGAAAATAAAATAAAAATAAGATAAAAAAATGAAAAAAATAAGAATTAAAAAAAAGATTAAAAATTATTTGAATATAAGAATTTCATAAATATACTTAATCAATCTGATGATGGAATTTAAGAAAGTTAATTGGTACTACTTGAATACTCATGAAGTGAGGAGATTTACTTAGTGCATGTTTGGCCTAACTTATGAAAGAGATTATCTACTTTATAAGTAGAAGCCAAGTGCTTGACTTTCAAATTTTTAAAAATTTTAGCTTATGCGAGAAGCAGATTTGAGCTTTTTGATGAAGCAATAAACTGAAGCTTTTTCAAGAAGTGCTACTATTAATAATATATATTTAATGAAATTTTTACATTTTCACTTTGTTTTTCAATAATTTACAAAATTATAAAAGAGGATTCATATTATTTTACAATAATTTATTTATTTTGTGCCATTTTTATATTTATTTCATTTGTTTAATTTTAATTAACAAAAAATTTTATTTAGTTTTATTTTTTTCTCTTAAAAACTTGTGATTTAATTTAATAAAATTTATTATTTTATTTTTTTCATTTATCAAAAATATACAAAAATTCTAGTAAATAGTTTTCAACATTTTACAGTACTTTTATATTAGGTTTGCCAAACACTAATTTAATTTCTCTTAACAGCACTTTTAAAAAAACTCTACTCAAATAGCACTTTTTACAACAACTTCAGCTGAGCCAAATAGACCCTTATTGTTTGAACCGGATCGATGGAAGGACTTTAAGTAAATTTTCAATATATTAATTATATCAAAATTAACAAATTAAGGTAAATTTAGAATGACCTAAAATAGTTGGTACCATTTTAGGATGAGCGTTGTGGGGGTGCTAATCCTTCCCCACGTGTAACTGTACTCTCGAACCTAAGATTCTTTGAACGTATACCAAGCCTTATCTTTAGCCAAGAATAGGTGACCAATCACACCTTAGAATAGAATGGTTGGTGGCAACTCTATGAATTAAGTCTAGCGGGTTAGGTTTTAGGACTTGACATGTTACGACAAGTATCACCCTTTTCTTTTCCCTTCTTTCCATATTGAGTCGTAGTACTTGATATATTTTCTAAACAATATACATGCCTATATTATCCAAGCTTTGAAAGATGCATGATTTTACACATTGATTCAC
The DNA here is from genome assembly GCA_032173925.1 of Heritiera fomes. Taxonomy (NCBI): domain Eukaryota; kingdom Viridiplantae; phylum Streptophyta; class Magnoliopsida; order Malvales; family Malvaceae; genus Heritiera; species Heritiera fomes. Next base: position 5,846,327 of record JAPDPM010000019.1, read on the forward strand.
TTGCTATGGTTTCTTACTGAGTATCACCCTTTTCTTTTCCTCTCCTTCCAGATTGAGTTGCAATACTATTGCCTACCACTAGCCTCGGTTTGGACGACTCCGCTGAGGTTGTTTTGCATTCAGTGGTAAGGTATATGGCTACCAGGTTTGTATATGTGAACACAGACATTATTTGGCATTATGTATCTATGTATATGTTTCCTTGTATATATAAAGTCTGGGGTATAGGCTGTGCTGGTTAGTATAATGATGTTACGATATTAGTTTGGCTGCCTTGATATGGATTGTTTAGTTATGATATTGTATATATGTTTGATTGTGACTTGATGATAAGATGATGGTGTTGTATATATGTCTTGGTTGTGGATTTATGACTAAAATAATGTGGATCGAATCTGCTTATAACCTTATGGTAATGTAAGTTGCCTTATTGTGGTGTGATGATTGTGATTTGATGACAAGGTGATGGATGCCTAGTTTGTGTATATGTGACTTTGATACTAAGGCTAGATGCTTATGGATCAACTAATTGGTATATGATTATTGTTTAGAATGCCTGGTGATTGAGGTTGGAAATGTTAGGGTTCGATTAATTTTGTATATGGTAAAGCTTGATCTGCTTGCATGTAATGTACATATGGTATGATCGTGATGTCCAAGCATGGAGCTCTTTGCCTATAAAGGAATTTGTAGTAATAAATAAGTAGATCAGGTTAGAAATGGTGTAATATGTAAAAAATGCATAAATACATGATCTATGATTTAATGTCTTACACTTGGGAACTCCGTACTTAGTTAAGCACTTTATTACTGAAATTAAAGTGGAACTTAAGTGATTGTAGAATCATTTAAACAAATTCGTGATAACAATGCGATTTAGTAACCTTCACAGTAACTATCAAGTGTGTAAGTCAAGTAGAAAGAAAATGAAAAATTTACCTGTAAATTTTAAGTTTCTGAAGTTAGGATGTGACAGTAATTCAAAATTTATGGACTATGACTGTAATTTATTAAAAAATTAAGATGGCATTTAAAAGTTTCAATAAAAAAAGAACTAAAATAAATGATGTCCTTGTTCTCAAAGGAAAACGAGTATGTAACAACTTAAATTTGAGCTAACTGTTAGGCTCCGTTTGTTCGGATAAAATGATTTTCAGAAAATAATTTTTGAAAATTTGATTTTATGAAAAAATTAATATTTTATGTTGTTTGGTTGATATGCTAAAAAATATTTTCTGTTGTTTGTTGTTTTAATCCAATATAGATTAGGTTAAGTTTTAGTGTGAGCTTTTTTCTTAAAAGTTGCATAAGTTTGGAATTTGTCCTTCATTTTGAAAATGGGAAGACAATTTCTCAAAACCCTTAAAGATTTTTCATTGACTGAAATTTATTTTTCAGTGACCGAAAATATTTTGCACTTACCAAACATTGAAAAATATGAAAAATATTTTCAAAAAAATGAAATACGTGAACCAAACCAACCCTTAATTTTTTTTAAGAAAAGATAAAATAAAAAATTCAAACCCCCATCCTCTGACCCCACGTAAAAAAAAAAAAAAAAAGAAAACGGGTGTCTGTTTCCTTTCCTTGACCTTCATTTTTTATGTAGTTGACGACGTAACCAGACACATTTATAAAAGTGATGCGAAGTCCGAAAGAAAGAAAAATGCATTGAGACGGAGAGAGAAGAGGAAGCCCAGAAGAAGGGGATTTTGTTCTGGAAAAACCATCGGAATTTAATTCAAGTTAGATAGGATTTTGTTTTTTCTTGTTGCTTTCAGAAAAACAAAATGAAGACTTCTCTGAGAAAATTGCGAGGGTTTGCCCTTCACAAGCACGGCGGGGAAACCAAAGAGCGACGAGATATTCGACCTTTGCCTCAATTGGACGAGCTCGCTCAGTGTTCTCAGGTCAAACACCTCTCTCCCTTTCATGCTTTCTTTGTTTTCTAACAAATCCTTTTTTTTCTTTTAATTTTTCCATGGTCATCGCAATTTCTAGTTCTAGTTCCTTATTTTGATTTCTATTTTCATTCTTCAAAGGTTCATTAACGGTTTTCCTCTGCTTTGGGAGATAATATTATGAATTAAGAGGATTTTTTAGGAAAGATTAATACACTATATATTCTTCATTCACCTAAAATTTCTAGGCTGGTCCTTCAATACTGCGTAACTAGTATGTCAACGACTTCAAAAATTGAGTCCTTTTTAGCTTTAATTTTAGCATTTTAGGAAAAAGAAGATGCGATTTACATCATTAATTCAACACTGGTTGATGTAAAAGATTAGGCTTCGGAATGCTTTCGCCAATAAAAGTTGCTGCAAGCCGTGGCTTGGAATTTTCACTGTCATAAAATTGTTATTGTTGGGGCGAAGGTAAGTTATCTATGGTTTTGTATGATTTTTCTTTTACTTCCCTGCAGGATATGCAAGACATGAGAGATTGCTACGACAGCTTACTTTCTGCTGCAGCAGCAGCTGCTAATAGTGCGTATGGTAAGTTACTGACATGTTTCATTTGTACTTGTGCATTTGTTGCATTTCTTAGTTGTGTCACTTAAATAATTTTTTTTTGTCTCATGAAATTCATTTAAGCATGTTGTCAATCTTCATTCATGCTATGCTTTTATAGGGTTGAACTTTTTGTTATATGCTGCGTGTTTGGTTGGTTATCCTTGTTGTGATTGTTTAGTGTTGGTACTAGAAGCTAAAACAATAGAAAATGTCAGTAACAAAAATAATATAAGAGAGGAGAAATTAAACTTATATTACTGATGATACGAATAGTTGAATGGAGGCATGGATATATTGTTCTCTTTAAGATGATTCGCACCTCTGCAAGATTATATCAACCGTTGCAACAGGATTTCAAAGTGTATCACCTCTAAGATACAACATCCCAACTTTATTTTTGTTTTATACTTTACAGTTTTGCACTAATGGTAGATCAAAGAGTTCAAAGATAAAACATTATTCTCTTGTCCAAGAATAAAATTATATGTGAAGTATCATAGTGAATTAGTGTTTAGTTTGAGGTTTACTATCTTAATTTATAGACTTCTCTCATTTGTAACATACACCAAATATTAATTATGAATTTTAACAGTATTATTTCTGTAAATACAAAAGAGGTAAACGGTTAACATTCATGTAATAGCAATGTGATATAATAATATAATTAAAATTTTCAAAGCTGAAAACGTTTAGCATGAAAACTAAAAACTTGAAACTCTGTACTAAAGGCCGCTTATATATTCATATATAACGTTAAAGCTTTTAAGTATATATAATATTACTAGGGGCCACTTATATACATAAATAATATTATTATGACGTTATATTTATTACTATTATATACTTAATAGTAATATTAAGTATATATGTACTATTGTATACTTATATATGTAAACTTTACTATTAAAAACTTTTTAGTAAATAATATTCTTCTAACATTATATTTGTTACTATTAAAATATTAGAAATTACTAATATTTGAACTTTATTTTTATTTGAGTTGATATGACGTAATGTAGCATTGTGCATGACTTGCTGTAGCTGGTCCTGGTCTACAACATCAAGAGACACATGCTCTTATGTAACTTGTTTAAATATGCTGCCTATATAAATTAAATCGGAATATTTTTGTTTTCCTCCTTAGCTGTGCGTGCAAATTGGTAATTCATAATTCTACTGTTTGATTATTGTTTATATTAAACTGAAATGTTCTAATAATCATAATTAATTTTTGTAATAAGTAACTTAACAGACAATAATCCTGACTTAGGTTGGATTCAAGTGTTAAGAGAAAAATAAATAAATAAAAGAAAATAAAACGGGTTTTAGAAGGCTTAAAATCACTAGGCATTGAGTTTGGTACAAATGAAAAATAACAAAGCCCTTTCTGAGTAATGCTTATGCAACGGATTACATGGATTTTCTATCTATAGTTGCTTAGGTAAAATTATTATTTAATATAACATTGAAAGATGTTGTTAACATTGTTGTTACAACAATTTATACTAACATTGCTGTTAATATTATAAACATTTTTATGTTAATCGGTTAAAATCATGCTTTGATGGCTGTTTACTAGATTTCTTAATTAACTGATTATTTTGTGAATAAATTCATAATTATTATTTTGAATGAGTTGCAAATTGTTGAAACCAATAAATAGAGGTACTAAACCTCAAACCAAACACTAATTCACTATGATGCTTCACATATAATGTTATATTAACGCCAAGGCTTTTATAATGTTATACATTCTATTATTAAAACTATAGTTACAACATGTAGGTGTCAATATTTCATGCTCTTTCTATTATGGCATGATTTGTTCTTTTCTTTGTAGCTAATACATTGAGTTCAGCTCAGGCATTATTATCATTTAAAATACTTAAATGCTTGTTTCTGCATAATGCAAATGTGATCATTGAACTTAAGTTTTCTTTTCAAGTCCCAATGCCAGAGACTAATTTATGAATTTAACAGTAAAAATAGTTGCTGTAAGAATAATGGCATTCATTCAGTAATGGTATTTATATGCTGGTTCAAGCTCAAGTGTGATGATTAAACATTAACTATATTGTAAGACTTTGTCTGCCATGCCAATCTTGAAATCTCTCATGTAGTCCCATTTATTCTCAGAATTCTCAGAGTCACTGAGAGAAATGGGTGCTTGTCTTCTTGCGAAAACTGCATTAAATGATGATGAAGAAAGTGGTAAGTAGATTTATATTATCATATTAGTGTGCTCAATGTTACTAGTTAACATGAACAAAAACATATGACTTTCCATGTGAGACTTTACATTTAACTCATTATCTTACTAGTAAATAAGTTTTTTCCACCGTAAATTTCCCAGTTTCAAATTACTTCTTGTGTTTTAGTTGCCAGCTTTGATTTAAGAGATGAATCAAGTAAAACTCAAAAATTTTCAACCACTTGAATCTTAGCCTATTCACATTTAGTATATCTGAAATTTGTAACACATCCTTATTTTCGTGCCCTTCAATCTGTCAAGTTCTCGAAAAATGCTAAATCTGTTAGCATAAATACTTTGGCACGTTCAGATGGAAGTACTTGGTTTTGGATGCATCATAGTTGTTTCATCAGAATGCATACTCTGATATATGCAGCAATAATTCCATTTCGAAAAGGGTTGTGTAAGAGTAAGTTGCTTTTGTTCCCATGCAGGTAAAGTATTACTAATGCTTGGAAAAGTACAATTTGAACTCCATAAACTTGTTGACAGCTATGTGAGTCCTTTTACTTTTATGATATGGAAGGTCTCATAAAATTTTACGTCTTAATTCTTTACTCTTGCTAATAAATTATTACATTGCATCCTTCAGCGATCTCATATATCCCAGACAATCACAAGTCCATCTGAGTCCCTTCTTAACGAACTTCGAATAGTTGAGGTTTGTTCTTATGGACTCTTTCTTCATTCAATTATTGGCAAGTGCTATTTGGTCTTTTTCTATGTGAATTTTGCTATTTTTGATGATTGTATCATGTGAAGATTGTCACTTTCAGTTCAGCTTTTGACTCTTGTTGTTAATGTAGTGCTCCAATGATTCGATTCTAATTGTTTTTTTTTTCTTTTAATGTCCTTTACTTTTCCACTTTCAGAACATGTACATATCAAGGATGGCTAGCTAGATAACTAACACTTGAAGATTAAGTGATTAGGATTGTAGTCTTCTTTTGAGATTTTATTAACCCACTTTTCTCACGTTAACATAAACAATTTTGAAGGTCTGAAACCTGGAAATTGTTTGAAGAGTGAAGAGTGAACAACAGTGGGGTAATAGAACTTACTCAAGTAATAGAACTTATTCACCAGTCAACACCATGAAATGCCTTTCTTTTCCATTCTATGTTTGCTTTAAAGTATATGAACCCCTTGGGATGACATCCAAAATGTTTTGGAAAGGCCTAACCCTCAAAGACTTGCTTTTTATGTTGTAATAATTATTGGCTTAAGCTTATTCAATCATCTTAAGGGATCACATAAGAATTCAACATTAAATACAGGATTTATGTAGGACTTTCTGGTATCTTGACTCTCTATGCTATGTTCTTTTTTTTCTTTCCTGAAGCATTGATGTATCATCATTTTCTTAGGTATTATGTGAATACCATCAACAAAAGCTTAAATTTTCATTGGTGAATCACATTGTTTCAGTTAAAGTTTGCATTATGTATTATAGCACCAGTTAAGCATTTCAATGAGATAATATTTACTGACTTTTTCCCCTCTGTCGATACAGGAGATGAAGCGGCAATGTGATGAAAAAAGGTCCAAATTTTATTATTTCAACAAGTAGGTAGACATTCATCATTCAAAGATAATGGCTTCTGATATTTGGTGTGTTGTCTACAGAGATGCGTACGAATACATGGCAATGAGGCACAAAGAAAAAGGAAGACCAAAAAGTGGGAAGGGGGAGAATTTCTCCTTGCAGCAATTACAAGTAGCACGTGATGAATATGATGAGGAGGCAACTTTATTTGTTTTTCGATTAAAATCTTTAAAGCAAGGACAATCAAGAAGCCTTCTTACGCAAGCAGCAAGGCACCATGCTGCTCAGGTTTCTTCTGTTTTCTCTACTTCGTTGAACTGTTTTGTTCCTTATCTTGGTGGTTATTGATCTATTTCCTTTTGCTTGAAAGCAGCTGTGCTTTTTTAAGAAGGCTTTTAAGTCTCTTGAAGAACTAGAGCCACATGTACAGAGGATCACTGAACAACACCATATAGATTACCACTTCAGTGGACTTGAAGATGATGATGGAGACAATGGTGACGATGATGACAATTATGAAAATGATGATGACGATAACGATACTGATGATGATGATGAGGATGATGGTTATGGCACACATGATGATGGTGAATTGAGTTTTGACTATGGGCAAAATGACCAAGATCGGGACATGATTCATACATCGCGACACTCAATGGAGGTAACTGTTTAACATGCTTTTTCTGGCCAAGAAAGCTAACTAACTTCTTCCATGATGAAATGCAATTGTTCTTTTTTGTTCCTTTTTGTGTGTGTTTGGTGTGTGAATGGATTTCGTTCACCTGAGTGTTATACAGAAAATTTTATGGACCTCACACAGGGTTGACAAGTGGAAAACAAGAATTAATTCTAATAATTCTCTAAATTTATTAATTGTAGAATGATTTCCATGTGTTTTTGCAGTTGGATCAAGTGGGCCTTACATTTCCCCAAGTAGCAATGGTGGAGGCTGCAAAGGTAAAGAACTTGTTATATTATTAATTATGGTTCAGAAGCTAGATATTGCAATTTTGGATATGTAATTGTGCATATAGAGCTGTCAAGTGAGCATTTCCTGATAATGATTCATTCTATTAATTGCAATCCATGTTATATATCATTGATCTTCTGAAAAATGATCATCATCATGATCATCATAGTCTTTATCTTTAAATTGGAATAGGTTATATGAACCAATATACGACATCACACTAAGTCGTCTGCATGAATTCATCTCCTTCACTCATTTCTATTTAAAGCAATGTGTTCTTCCAACACCCGTGCCCAAAACTTTCCTCTTTAGGCTTTTAGCATCAAATTAAATATCAGTTTTCCTGCATCTCCTTTACTCATTTCTATCTAAAGCAATGTGTTCTTCCAACTCCCGTGCCCAAACTTTCCTCTTTAGGCGTTTAGCATCAAATTAAATATCAGTTTTCCTGGATTATACAATTAACCATGCAAATTTAATAACGGAGTCTGATTGGTCAACTGATTTATATGCATTGACATTTTCCAAACAAAAAATGTCATGTTTCCACTGAAGCTACTCTGTAACACAAATTTTGCATATTTTTTGTTCCCCCATTTGGCAGCATTCATCTACTTTATTGGTAGTATATTTTACTGTTCCTCATGGTATGTTACAGGAAAATCTAGAAAGAAGCCGCCGCCATTCTTTTTCGTTTCGGGGGGAAATGAGGAACAGCAGCCAATCAGCCCCCCTTTTTCCTGAGATTAGATCTGGCCCTTCTGAGAAAATTCAACCATTATTGGCACGAAAGTTCAACTCATATGTATTACCTACACCAGTTGCTATAAAAGATTCTACTGGATTAGGTAATCCGGCTCCTCGATCTTTCAAGACAAGTTTGAAGGAGCATTCAGACTTGTGGCATTCATCTCCCCTTGAACACAAGAAATATAAGAGGATTTTGGGAGATGAGAAATTTTCTGGATCTGCTCGTAAAAATGCAGAGTCAGTACTGAGAGAGAGCAATAATGCTGCTTCTTTAACTCGACTGCCCCCTCCTTTGGCTGATAGAGTTTTATTTTCTAAGATTGGTCCAATTGCTGCTTCTGATTCCAAGAAAATCAAACGACAAGCCTTTTCTGGTCCATTGGCAGGTAAACAATGGCCTACCAAACCTGTTTCAGTGGAACATCCACGATTGTTCTCTGGGCCAATTTTGAGAAATTCAATGCATAAACCACCATCAACATCCCCAAAATTATCACCAAGTACTTCCCCGACTTTTGTGTCCTCACCTAAAATAAGTGAGCTTCATGAGCTTCCTAGACCACCAGCTAGTTCAGCCTCCAAGTCTTCAAAACCTTTAGGCTTGGATGGTTATTCGGGCCCCTTGATGTCTAGAGGTCAAGAGCTCTCTTCTACAAATAAATCGGTGGTGTCAAGAGCAGCCTCTCCACTGCCACAACCTTCACAGGTTGTCACTCGTAGTTTCTCCATACCCTCCAGCACTCATACAGCGATGTCAATACCTGTGTCCAAGCCGCTGGAAATTGCTACCAATTCTGGGATGTTTGAAGATGTTGCTTCACCTCCATTGACACCAATATCTTTTTCTCGAATTGGGCCATCATCAATTACTTCAGAGACTGTTGATAGGTAATCAGAACACAATGCTTTTGTTTTCTTTGATCCATTTAGAAAAACTTGCGCCAAAATTATTACAATTCCATTAAGTTGGTTGGTACTATTTGGAGAAACTCTGGATGACATGACTTTACCAAGTGATCAATCATTGCCAGCTATGCAATTTTCCTTATCAATATATACTTCATAACTTTTTAATACTTGTCAAAACGATGAATGTATATAATATACATAAAAGCATGGATGCTAGAAAACTTTTGAACTGACAAAAGCAAACATTTTTGTTCATTATATATCTAAATATTTATTTTAAACATTTTTTATTATAGATATTAATAAGATTTATTCAATTAATAAATAAGAATTCTACTTCTATTAAAAGACTTCCATTAAATTAATTTATTTGATTAATTAGATTTATTCAATTTACTAGTGAAAATTCTAATGGAATGTAAATTTTACATACATGTTTATGGTTTAATTAATGCAAGTTTTTGTTAATGTATAAATTTCAGTTATTTGTACTCAATATGTGTAAACTATATGTTCACTATATAATTATTATTTAAAATTAAAATACACATTCACATGCAATGTAACTAAAAACAAAATCTTGTGCCTCAAAATGTGAAAACTTGAGCTTTTGTGCTTTAAACATGAAGAACCTGAATAAAGACAGTGCACAACAGCTTTCTACAGTGGTTGGTAGTGGATTGATCTGATTTCTTATTCAGGGTAGAATATGGGGAGGTGATTCCCGTAGGGATCTTTCTCTTATAAAAGATATCCTATTAAACACTTATGCAGCTCATAACATGCTTTATATGGTGTATATTCCAAAGTCAAATATATGATTTAAAATCTGTAAATTCACAAAATAAAATTCTGGTTTTTTTTGCTTTTCCAGCCCCCAAATGCTATGCCCTGATACATTTGTTCATTGCTTCAAGTTTATTGAGGCCGTATAGCTCCATAGATGTTTTGAAGCAGTTTTGGAATTTTCGTATCATACTGGCATATTTAGTTTTAGAAACTTTTGTTGGGTGGTTGGATTAGATTGTCATTGTTAGTTCTCTTCTTTGGTGTTTTACTCCTGGCATGTGAGATCTGTTGTACAATAGCTTGAACAATTACATATTATGCATCCTTAGTTTTAGAAACTTTTGTTGGGTACTTGGATTAGATTGTCAATATTGGTTCTCTTTGTTGGTGTTACTCCTGGCATGCAAGGTCTGTAGTACAATAGCTTGAACAATTATATATTATGCATTCTGGTGAGTTTTCCTTTTCTATATAGCCTCTTTTTTAGTCAATTTCTGACTGTTGGTATGTGATTGATGCAGGAGTTGATTGATTAAATCTATTTCGAGTATTGATTTCATTCCTGAACCATGAGGGCTACAATTGTCTTTACCATATCATACAGGTGCAGATATGTGTATATCTTTGTCTCTTAAATATCTTCTCCCCCACCCTCCTCTTTTTTTTTTTTTTTTAAATGTTTAAGCCACTTGTTGTCTATTATGATGAACACTTGGCATGATCAATCAAATAATTGCTGTGTTCATCATATTTGAGAAATTTTGCATCTTCTCCAAGGTACTAAAAGCTAATTCGGTTCTTTTTCTATAGTAAATAATATTTGACAGTATAAGTGGATTGATTTGTCTTATGGTGTCTTATTTTCACATGTTTGTGACAATATATCTTGACTCTTCATTTTCCTTGAAATACTCATGTTCGACATATTCGATAAACACCTGATCCTCCAAATATATTTAAAAAAAAATAATAATGGCAGACTCCAATTTTTAAATCCAGCGTGAACATTCTACCTAAAACAACAGGAATAATTGGAATGGGCAAGCTGAAATTTTTTTTCTTAAATGTGTACTATATTCTGTCAACTTCTGTGTTTGAGTGAAAGGTAGAATTTTGCCACTGCGAAACAAATAAGAGTCCTCCTGGTTTCAAATTTTAGCTACTTAATGCAGAAGGAAATGATTAGATAGGTTCACATGCTGGTTGATTTGGACAGGTTTTGAAGTTCTGATTTTGATTCATTGCCTATTTGTCTTGCTAGGATTGATGTTAACTTTAGTTGCTCCCGTTTAGTCAAATATATTTTTCCTCTTTTTTTTTTTTTAATTATTATAGGTTTGCCCTTTTTGCAATTTATTATGTATTATAAAAAAAGTTTGTGAAAGCATAGCAACGAAGGAATGAAAGTTGCTACCACCAAAGAGAACCTAAATTTTATTTGTGTATTGTATATTGTTTATTGAACATATAATACATACCTAAAACGATCTTATGTGATTGCGATGAGCTATGAGTATTTATTCCCTTGCTGTACTAAATATTCAATGATTCATTGTTGTAATTACACTAGAATGTTTTATGTACCAAAAAAAAATATCGTTAGAATGTTTTGGGGGAAGATTAAGATTACGGTTGCATGGAGAATTTTGAATCTTATTCCTTTCTGTTTGAATTGCATAGGTGTCCCTAGTCTCTACATTTAACCTACAAGTTATAAGTTATAGGATAATTATCTAATACATTGTGAGTAGAGTTTTTAGACTTTACAAGCAAGGTTAAGATGATGATACTTGTTATTTAAAAATATTAAAAAAATAAATAATAAATAAAAAAAACATGTGTCATTATTTTAATTTTTTTTGTGGAGTTTAAAAATTTTACTGGTGATAATTATTTTAAATTATATATTGTTCAAAAAGTTGCCTAGGACATTTTAGCATTTAATAACTGTTTTCGCTCAGGTGGGGCATTGTATAAGTTGGAGGGTAGAGAGAAAACTGTCCAATGCTCAGCTTGTGTAAGTTTTTTGATGGTGGTGAACTAGCTTCAGGCATGGCGATTCTCAAATCTTTATCATGCCGTGCAATTGGCTCAGGCTTGTGAACAAGATCATAAGCAAGCATGTAAAATGCCAAATTTTCCTTCTTTGATCAGAGTTTATGGTTTAAATTTTAGGGGTTTTGTGTTTAGGGTTTAAAATTTAAGGGTTAGGATTTATTGTTTATGATTTTTTGGTTTAAGATTTAGGGTTTTGTGTTTACGATTTTTTGGCTTAAGAATAGTTAAAGTGGATAAATTTGGTATAAATATAGAAGATATATGTATTTCATCCCACAAGTAGTAATTGTAGCAGATGAGCTTAACTCAACTCCATTAACTAGTACTAAACATATACTACAGCAAAAAGAGATACAATCGGCTTAGACTTTGGCTTCTAAAGATGACAAGCAGTCTTATTATCTTTAGAGCTATTATACAACACAACCCTTTCCCATATAAAGAGATAATATGTGGAACTGGCTATAGTCCTTCATGGCAGCCCTATCATGTACACCCTCCTGTTTCATATCTCACAAATCCCATCAGCTCCGGTCCTTCCAATCTTGAGTTGTTCCTAAAACTGCAATAAAAAGAAAATCAAAATAAAACAACTGAAATTGAAATAATCAAAGAAGAATAGTAATTGAAACTTTTCTTTTTGGTTGAAAGTCTGGTATTTGAAGGTTACTTTAAGTTTCGATTAATTTAGAGTCGAGCTATGATCGGATCCCGATTGGAAAAAAAATTTTCTAGCGTTGTTTTTCCTATTCACAAGATTCGAACTTTTAAGAGGCATCGAATTTCTTTTATTTGGTCCATCAAATGTTGGTATTGTAACTCGTCAAATAGTTACCTTTCCTCTGAAAACTTAGAGAAGGAACCCGAAGTAGGTATTGTGCCGCACAGATCGTTGTTTGATACGTCACTGCTGGACAGGACAAAAGGGTTAAAATAATAACAGAAAATACTAGTGTTTACGAGGGACAAGCAAACTATATGACTCACAGTATCTTTAGATTTCCAAGCTTTGTAAGTTGCCTTGGTATTCTTCCAGTGAGTCTGTTACTATTCAGTCGCCTGCATGGAATGGATAAGAATATATGCGTATCGGCAGAGTAGGCTAACATAATAATTAACGACTGTCCATCAATTATAAGTTTACAATTGTAAAAGAGGAAAAGCTTTACAGGAACTTGAGATTGGAGAGCTTGGCAAGAGAAGCTGGGATGGAGCCAGTGAGGTTGTTGTGGTAAAGATCCAAGCTAACAAGGCTCTTAAGTTCTCCAACTTCCTCTGGTATGGAACCCACCAGGTTGTTCATGTACAGCTCCCTGTAAACATGCAACAACCATGTCAGTTACATTAAATACAGCGGCCTTCATCAACCATCAAAATCACTCAGCTCATTGATCGGAGGGTGACAGAATCATTGGTTAATATATGGTTGGTGTCTTGGTGAGGTAAGTCATAAATGCTAGCAACAAGGAAGAAAGACATGACAATGACTTAATTATCCAAAAAAAAAATGGACAACTCTTGCATGTTTGAAAGATATTAGTTATTTATGTAATTATATGACAATCAGGTCATTTTTTTCTTATTTGATTGATAGAAGAATGTAATCATTACTAAATTTGATATAATCAATAATCTTCAATAAATTATTTAAAATATAAATTTTAATAACTAAAATTGAAATGTGTGAATTTAGCTCTCATTGTTATAACTCATCAAATTAAGTATATTTTGCTGCAATAGAATTGTAGGCTTACAGATATTGAAGACGCTCGAGCTTACCCAACTCGGGTACTAAACTGCCTGACAGCTTTGCATTTCCAAGATCTCTGCAAATTTTTGAGTAGGTGTTTGAGTGCTGTTTTTGTTTTACTCGCAAAGCAAATAAACA